>JAIEZT010000084.1:20994979-21124979 GCA_019594935.1 Periophthalmus modestus | reverse complement strand
GAGGGCGCTGTTCCATAGTCTGGGCGCTGCCACAGAAAAGGCTCTGTCACCTCTGGTCTTGAGCCTGGCTTTGGGCACAGCCACCTGAGGGCCCTGGGTGGAGTGCAGGGCTGCAGTAACTCAATCTCAAATAAAGGGGACCCATAGAGTGCAGACATTTAAACGGAATCAATAACATTTTTTATTTCACCAGATGTGGAAGATGTGGCTTGGCATTTTTGAGCGTGTGAGAACAGAACTGACCACGTTATAGTATCAAGAACAATAAAACAATAGATGTCATAGATTTGATTTATTACAGTTGAACCAAGAAGGGTGAAGAAAACAGACAAAGGCTCACTGAGCACACACATGCTTTTGAATGAGTGCCCTTGTAAATACTGTCTGTTTACTCATATTGTGCCTTTTTATCCATAATGGGAAAAGTAAATTTCGTTATGAAACTTACAGCTGTGTATCCATTATCAAGGGACTTCAGAAAATTGCATAGTTGAGGTAATTTTGTGGTTGTTTGGCCTCTGAAAAGGGGGTTTATTGAAGCGGATGAGAACAACACACCTGTCCGGGTACCTGTTTGATTCATGTGCGCCTTACAAAAGACGTCCCCAACTTGACTGACATATATTGTTTATGGTGCACTGAGTTTGAAAAGGGCCAAACCCCTGATCCGCCTGTTGAATAGCCTGTTGGGTGGACACGCAGATGAGGAAACAATAGGGTCTACTAGTGACGAAGACCACGGGTATGATTCAGGTGACAATAAGAACGATGAAACAGAGGAAATTTTGCATCAGGTTAGAAAAATGTAGCATAAATTATCACACATTGGTTGGGTCAATATAGTAGTACTGGTCTGTTACGCATTTGCTACCGGGTTGCACAAAAACAGTAAATGATTTATTAGCGACTGCATCTTCTTTGATGCAACTTTTGCCCGTCTCTTATGACATGCTAATTAGCTTGTCTGTAGATATATAATGAAAATCCTGATAGGAAATCGACACAGAAACCCATTTGATATAACGACAAGTATATTATATCTGTGCTAGATCTGCTCTTGTCCTCCACCATGATGTATCACGTATAAGGCAAAAGTCTTTGGACAGCTTTTTTGCAAAGGGGAAAAGGCCAAACTGAAGAGCCAGAAGAGGAGCTTACGACTTCCAGGAAAAAGAAAGCGAAATTTAACAGACAACATGAGGAGTCCTACTTAAAATATGAGTTTGTCTCTACAGGTGAGTCTCACGCGTCGAGTCCGCTCTGCGTAATATGAGGGAAAAGCAAATGAGGCAATGAAACTTTCAAAACTGCTTTGGCACATGGAGATTAAGCACCTGGGTTAAAAGATAAGCCTTTGGAGTTTTTTGAAAGAAACAAACGTGAACAAGAAGGAAAGAAGAACAAGAACAAGCACAGTTCTCCCACTGATTCAGCGGTATAGTGAGCGGCATTTTTTACGCACTTAACTTATTTTTGTCATATTAATCTGCCACACGTAGAAGGCCGGTCCGTGAAAATAAAACCTATATTATTCCGGTCCGTGGTGCAAAAAAGGCTGGAGGTGTGAAAACATGAGGTCACTGTTTTGATACTGTCTTGTGAATGTTGTCAGTGAGGAAAACGGGTTATAATGTATCAAATGAATAGCTGACATTCAATTTAACTATGAATCCAATTATAAAATAAAAAAGTATGACTAATTAATAAAAAAGTATGTAAAATGACATGCTGCAATTACAAGGCAGAATACAAAAGTTCATAAGACACCACGTGAATTTGCAATATTACCCAATTGTAAATGTAGTGCAACTTAAACGAGCCATCACCTTGCTTCTCTACGTCCTTGTAACCTAAAATGTAAACTCAGTCCTGATGTTATTCCTGCTTATACCAACTCACGACACAACGCTGCCCCATGCATAAGCCTCCACTGTAGCCGGAGAGGGTCAAAGGTCAGACGGGTTCATTCAGCTGCATGCTCCTGAATGCGCCCTATAAAGTCAGGGCATCCCTTGGGAGCTCATTAGCAACTGCGCGTGTAAACAAACACCTGTTTATAAGAAGTGCAAGCTCGTAGCGCTAAATAAATTCTACTTTTGAATAGGTCAGTGATTTGGGAATTTTGTCGCAGTATATATCGGCAAACAACTCTTCTTGGTGGCTTTTGTGGCTTATTTGCATGCTAAAAAATCTATTCACAATCAGTATTATAGTGATTGTGAATAGATTATTAAAGAACTCCCATCTTTTTTGTGAGAAAATGATTAAAAGGTAGAATTCTATTGTGCGGAAGAATTACATGTGCAAAGTAATTCAAAAATAAAAATACGTCAATACGTGTTTTCAAGAAGAAGTATTGATTTCTTACCTGCAGCAAGGTATTTGTGAGCTTCCGTAAGCAGAAGGGGAAACAGAGAAAAGAGGTTAGTAGCAGTTACAGACAGAAAAGTTGACTTTGGCAAAAAAAAAAAAAGTTAGAATTTAGATTGCTCAAACATTAGTCAACAATTTGGCGATGGAATGAAGAGGATATGAAAGTGATTATGCAGCGGATCTAATAAAAAGCACATCTACAGAAGCTAAATCTGGTTGGTAAAAGAGTTTCAAATGAGTGAAATTACATAAGCCAGCAAGGAAGATGGGACCTGAGCTATGGCATTGCAGTCTGCGCTTTAGGAAAAACTATGCAGCAATAGACACCCAATGTGGTACCAACAGTGTCAGATGGTGGGTAGGGGTCGGTATAACTCTGAGAGATATGCTGTTTTTGTAAGAAATATCCAAACTTATGATAAACAAATGTTGATCAGGGATTGGCTCCACAACTTGCCATATTAGTCTTACGGTTTAAAGTCCTTTCAACTGAAAACAAACAAATATTTGGAGTTTCTGAGGCTATTGTGAAAAGATCATTTAATTTTTCTTTATTTAAATACTGAGAAGATAATGAATTTAACTAATTTGAATACTTTGATGTCACATGAACACCACTTATTTATACTTTTTTTTTGACAGCTGAAGCTGAATTTTGGCCATATGCAGTGATGGAAGAAGTAATAGCTTTGTTACTTGAGTAAAAGTACAGAAAAAATACTATAATCACATGAAAAAATCGACTGAAGTAAAAGTATTAAAGTACTTGTTTAAAAATGCTCTTAAAGAGTAAAAAGTAAAAGTATTTCATGCAGATTTTGATTCGAATGTAGTGATTTGGATAAAGGTTTGTGCTGGATGTTGTTCAGAAGAAACAAATGAATTGTGTTTTTCCTAGCTGTTTTTCTTTGTATATTTTTGTATCCTGAAATTATGAATGTGTTAAATATAAACCCCTCAGCCTTTTCAGCAGATCCCAAACAATAATAAAAATATACTTTTATTTTTCAGTCCTGTTTAAAAATGTAGTGAAGTAGAAAGTTTTTGTTTTTTTACCTAAGTATGGTAATTTAATAGTTGTGCTTTGTTAGATTCCACCACTGGTCATATGACATTTTCACTCTCTGATCCACAAGGATTTGTGACTTCCATATATTTAATGCAGAGATGGCTTCCTTTCCAACCTATTGACTAAAAAGGTCAATAGAATTCATGAGGGCTAAAAATATGATTGGCATAGCAGAGATTAAACACTGGACGCTGAAGATATCATAAGAGAACCATTTCAACATTTACTGTATAAATCCCACGTTTAATATGACGGCCCCTATCTCCCTCCTGCACTCACCAGAAGTGCCAGTCTGCCGTGAGTTCGGTTGACACAGACTGTTGAATGGTGCTGACAGTTCATATGAAAGCCTTATCCATAAAACATAAGATGGGCCTGGCTGTTTACAGTGGAAAAGAGCCCACAGGTCCTCCATCGATTATTAACCAGCCGCACATAGAGACGTACTGTCCGTGACCACCGGGGGCAGCGTACAGGAACAGTGGCGCACAAAAGGATCAGATATCAGAGAAGGGATGAGTGGAAATATGCAGCACGTTACTAGAATATGTGACTATGTTTTACTAAGATGCTGTAAAAATGTCTCGCTCGGTTTTACTGAGGTTAAGGCTAAACGGTTCTTTAACTGTTAGACCATCAACTGTCTGAGTAATTTGTGTCATTCACAATTCCTCTCACTGTAAAATCATTATTGTATACTCTTTAATTTTCTAGTGGTCTGGTCTTGCAACTATGGGCCTTAGGTGGGGCATTCTGTGGAAAAAGAACTGTGCCAACACATACACAGGCAACTATTCACTCCCATGTACCTAGACCAGACATGGGCAAACTACGGCCGGGGGGGTTTATTAATCCGGCCCGTTGAACAAGACATTAAAAGAGGTAAGGGTAAACCTTCAGAGTTAAAAGTCTGTACTGTGTTTATTTGACTGAAATGTAATAAATGAATTATTATAGAACCCATTGTGGCCCGTGTGTCAAAACGTTTGTCCACCTCTGAGATAGACAGACAGATAGATAGATTCTCCAAAGATAAAAGAAGACTGTACTGTACTGTACCCTGGGAGAACAACATTGCATGGTGTTTATTGGAATCCAACCTTGCTAATTGTAGGCTAGCAAACAAGCTGCACTTCTATTGAGCATGGTGTCTCATCGATATTTAAGCCAATATAGAAATGATCATAACAGACCAAGTTATGATAAGTTTTTGAAACAGATTCTAAACGTTTAATGTTGAGAGAAATTAAAAAAAATTGAAAAATATAAGTGTTTATATTATAATATGTGTATAGTATGTGTAACAATTTAATAAAATGTATTCAAAACATAATCACTCATTCACTGATCCCTTGTCTTCAAACTGCCTACAGCGTACAGCTATAGACTGCAGCCGACTCCACTGGAACATACTTCCCTAAACTGCACAAACTGGTGGTGTTTTCTCATGTACATAATGCAATACAATTCTTCCGGCTGGGTAAGCATCCAGGCCACCGTGCCGGCATGTGCGTGTCTCATTCAAACTTATCCCACCCAGCACCTCTTCACAACAAACACTTCAGTCGTAGTTATCCACAAAGCCCTAACAGCCAGCTAAACATGTTGTAGATGCTTGAGTCCCCCGTGTTAGCTCTCCTCCTCTTTTCCAACCTCATGTATTTTGTTTCATCCACTTTCCTTGCTCTTGTCTTGATCCTCATTATTCCACACTGGGTTCTATTATCCGCAGATGGAGATTAGGAGAACTTAAAGCGCTGGAGGAGTGGCTCTTTATTGGGGGGCTGAAAGACACACAGAGCTAGGGGGGGGGGAGTGGGAGTCTGGCCTGGCATTCCCATATCACTTAGGCTAATGTGATTAAGGCCGAGCGCAGGGGAGTTCATTTAGTGCCGTTTGGTGGTTCTAAGTGATTCGTGTCAGCCAGAGGAGAGGTACTGTGAGGGAGACGTGGTCAGTTTGGGTAAAGATCAGGCGCATATAAATGAGCTGCTGCTTCATTCGGTTGGGGGGGGCTAAAATAAAGGCAGAAATCAAATCAAAAATGGGATTTTTTTCAATCAATCATGCCACTTAATTAGCTGGCTATAATTTACAGTGTAGTCTATTGGTCTGCTCTTCGTAATAGCGTCAAAGTGTTTAAAGATTCACAATGTAACTTTGCCAGCAGGGGGTCCACCACCTGCTTGTCTCCATGGAGATGTTTCATTGCTTTCTTACCGAGAGCGAGGTCACCTCTCTAGAGATCTGAGCCATAACTAGGTTTCATCGCGGCTTTGGCTTGTCTCCATGGAAATAGTCAAGCTTAATGCATACTGTGTACTGTACATACTGTAGGCATTCCAGGCAAAGCTATGGCATCTCTATGAAGACAAGCACGTGGCAGACCCTCCATCTGAAAAGTTACATAGAGCATCTTTAAGGTACATTTTATGGAAACTCACCCTCTGCATTTGACCTATCATTCATTGCCACCAGGGCAACCTGTAAGGAGAAGTGGGCAATCGCAGTCCAGCGCCCGGGGATCCATCTCCACATTGTGAGACTTGGTCAAAACTACCTTAGCTGGAGGTTCTAGCTTGTTATGCATGACCACATCTAAATTAGGTGTAATAAAATCAGTGAATGTGCAAATACTACGTCTTATGAATACTCAATTTACATTACTATCCATCAAGAGAGGATATGGCATATTGACTTTTAAAACCTCATGACAATGACTATACAAGATGCTGGAATGTGCCTGAGTTGTGCACTGAGAGAATAGCTTTGCAGGACTCTCCATCATCTGCATTCATATGAACAGTGTTGGAACTAAAAAGATCATCAGATGAGGTCTTTGTATGCAGGCCGCCCCCTCCCTCCTTTACAATACTCCCCCTCGACGGCACCGCTACCACAAAAGACAAGGATTTACACAAGGAACAGGCCTGTCTGTGCCTCTATTCTTCTATTGTACATTTTGACTTGCCTCCCTCTGTTTTAGTTTGAACCAATTCAGCGCAGATAATGTCATTCAACTGTAAGTCTGTGGTACAGTAATACAAATGTAAATCAAAACAACATCTATACAAAAATTGATCCAGTAGGTATAGGGTTATCTGCTTGTCTCCATAGTTGTAGATATGTTTAAAGTGGAACTACTTTTTCGCTGCTAAACTGTGCAGATGTGTTTTAATAGTGTCATGCACTGTTCCCAGTCCTTAGTCATCTGTGGGAGCTGGAATCACACCGCAAACCTGCGAGCCAGTGGATCCGACTGCTCTCCCACTGATGTTTATGTCGAAAGCAGGATGCAAACTTCCAACTTTCGGATCAGTGGACAAACACTGTACCATCTGAGCTTCTGTAGAAATTGTAACGTGGAAATTAATCAATTATGTATTATTTACCATCTCTTCCGTCCAATCTAAATGTGCATAAACTTTTCTGGTGGGGAGTCTGCCACCTGCTGCCACCTGTTTGTCTCAATGAAGATGCCTGGAATGTTCAACAGTATGGTGTTAAAAAAATACAAAGTGCACAATTTATTTGGAGGCGAGAGGGTGAATACACTACAGCGAGGGTGGAAATAACCAACTGTCACACAAACCATACAAATCAAAATAATACAGATGCAAAAAACAATGGTAAATTCTTCTATGCTGGTTATGTAATTCAGCAAATGCTTTCTAAAATGCTGGCAATTTCCGTCGTTTCATTTCATTTCATTCCAAAACAATCCCCAGGCATGTACAAAGCCTGTGTTGCCTTTGTGGGCCTGAAGTGAGGTTATTCAAACGGGAGCTTTGGGGATCAAGTGCTAGTGTGGACTGGAGAGGCTTTCTGTCCAGAGCAGTGGGAATAGAGCGGAGATTGTAAAGGCCGTGTGCTTTTTCTCACAGGCCCGACTTGCAGGCTTGTAAAGAGTGCTATCAGTGTCCAGCTGTGAGGAGTATACAGCCCTTTGACTGTCCCTGCCTTTCTTGAATAAATAAAGAGTGAAAGATGGAGGGTGAGAGGAAGAGAGAGACTGAGAGAGGGGCAGGCCTCCTTTAGGGACTTGTTTACCTCAAGCAGCACATCCCTCATGTTGTCCCAGTTTACATGGCCCCTCAAGACTGACTCAAACAAGAGCCGGTCAAGAGAAAAGTCCCTCGCTTTAGAGAAGAAGGGGTAATGGATTCTAATGGAGAACGAGCTGATGAGGCCTCACTAACTGGACGTGCCTATGGTAATATTGGTACAGTATACAGTATAGCAATGGAGGAGTTATTTTGTGAAGATTAAAATAAGTTTACAATATACAGCACAAATGAACTCCCAATACTAAAATTTCAAACCAAACAAAAAATACTGATAATGAGGAAAAGGTTAAATGCAACGCAAAATAATGGTAGCTTCCTTAATACCATGTGTCGTATATAGCTATTTAGTAACCACTCTAAAACTATTTAGGAAAAGTGAGATTGTTTTTCCAATGTATGTATTTTTTTGTATTAATACCAATTCTATTCCAACTCTAGCTTTCGTATGCAGTAATGTCCCTGCATTAGCCCCAGAGAACCCACAGGGTCAAATTTGGCCGCAGTTAACAGCTGCTATCAGGGAGAAAAAAAAAAAAAGTCAAATTTCAATTCAAAAAATTCAAAAAGCCTAGAGCGCCACTTCTGGCCCCTGCATAGAGATACTTAGTGTATGAATATTTAACTAAAATGAGCCAGAGTGGTAGTGACAAGATGGCTGACCTGTTGAGCTGGACTACCCAAAAACTAAAAACTACCCAAACAAAATCATCTTCTCAGCAAACTAGTGGTTGGTAAAATCGTGTTTTTTTGTTTTGTTTATCTTTTTAGTAATAGCTTGCAGAATGTCTAGAAGTATTTATATTTTTTTGGATGAATTAGCAAGCTCAAAGAGTCAAATTTGGCCCTGATCCAAAATTAGGGAATAAAGGGTTAAAATTGAAAAAGTGGATATTTCAGTGTTCAGTGAACTTATAGCAGTAATTTAATGCAATGTTCTAATTTTTCAAAGAAAAAAAGGGTTCTTGGGTTCTCCAGGGTTAATTTGTTTGAAGTTGACAACCCTTAAAATTGTGTCTTATTCACTGCATCTGAGAGTCTGTAGTGAGACACAAGTTCATAGGCCTAAATACATTTCACCACTCATCCAAGGAGCTTTTTACAGTTCTGACAAGAAACTGGTAAATCACCGTCTTATATCTGTCTGAAGGGAAAAGGTAACAACATTGAAAGTAACACACCCAGGTTGTTAACGGTATCTGGAGAATCTGTTATAAGTAGACCTCTCATGATGATTTTGAAGCACGATATACTGTATTGCTAACAGAGAAATATTGTGATACTGTGAATATTGTAACTATTTCATGCCACTGGTGCAATTAAAATAGAGCCAGATAATCCCAATAACCATAGAACTGACTTATTCTCCCCAATTTTTGCCAAGAAAAAGTACCCACGATAAATATAGAGACCCAAAACAGCTTTCATACAAGTCAATATAGTAATTATGGTGACAGGGCTAGTTATTAGTAAAGTACATTGAGCTTCCCTGAGTGAAACTTTTGTCCAGTTGACATAAGTTGATTTTCTTTCGTGATGAAACATACCTGGATGACTGAGGGATTCACCAGATATATGAGTGCTTCCGAAACTAACCAAATACTGCCAAAGCGCTTTCAATTATAGAAGAAGAACTATTTCCCTAACATAATCCATTCTATGAGTCATATTAATCCAACGTGAGACAAAGCAGTAAGATCTTATCAAGGTCTTCAATATGGATGATGACAGGTCTTTTCTCAATGTCTCTTGGCGGGGCCAGAATGACTTCAACATCTTTAGGAAGGGAGTATTATCTTTAGTCGGACAACAGGCGGCTATCCTCCCCACACTCCCACAGCTGTGATCCATGTCTTTTATACTGATCACTTTACCATATGCAACAGTAAGATGTGTAATGCAAAACATGCCACATGAGTCAGTGATGCTTTTGTGGTTGGAATATTAGAATACCATTCAAAATCTATAACAGTTTTGGGTGTCCATGCTGAATTTGTATTACATTTTATTGCATACCACAGCAGAGAAATTCCCACGGAAGAATGCAAACATGTAACCTTACCTTATGCAAGGGCTAGACAAACGGCAGTATCTCAAGATAAAACCTTGGGATATTTGTACAAAGAAAGGGCTCCTTAGAAAAAGGTTATCAGAGGGTATCAGTGGTGTTACTACACTCATTGTGGCTTAAGCTTGGGAATCGTCACATATTTAATAAAGTACAACCACCGCAACACATCTTAACTTATTTACTATGTTGGAGGTAAAGTGTCTTGTTCAGGGACACAAAGCAAATGTAAGATTGTTAGTGGACACAAGCCAACAAACATGGGTGAACTCCTTTACTGACTAATCTTCAGAACAAAGTCTTATTCCTTTGTAAAACTTGACTGTCCTTACTGTGCTCGGCTTGCATCTCCACAAACCTGACTCTTATTTGGCCTGCAGGAGGGCTCCAGGTTGTTTCCATGTAAATAATGTTCCTTTGTCTATAGTGCTCCACAGTATAGCATAAAACCTATTTCTCTTCATGGAGAATGTTCCGAAGTATAGTTTACACTGTTTTCTATTTCCATGGAATCGTGTAGGTGACATGCCACCTCCAGAAAGTTACATACTGTACCTTTAATTGCCATATTTTTAGAACATTTATTTTTATGACAGTGTATGAATAATATGCATCTGAGAGTGTGAAAGGCTGTGTTGAGACTTTGAGCGACTTTTCCTCCACAAAGACGCTGCTTCATTTTATCCATTACAGTATGTCAAGAAAAAATTTCAGACAGTAGACATCCGAGACATCCAAGTTAAAAAGTTCCCTTACAACTTGTCTTCTCAAATCAACTTCCCATTTTCCCTTAAAGTTGAGCATGGTCCAAAAAAGTGTCATCTCATATTACACTTGTCAAAAGGTCTCGGCTGCAGCAGAGCCATAAAGAATTCTACAGAACATTAAGGTACAGATGGATCTAAGAGTAAATGCTAGCTTGGCATGCTCTCATCTGCTTGGTAATTCAGCCAAGTAATTAATCTGTTGTACAAAGTCAAAAGAGACACAAGTAAATTAAAGTACAGCAAAGATCCTTAAAAAGTCCAGTCATGCTTCCTGGCTGCAGTCAATGACATCAGCGAAAAAGGTCCATTATACGATATAGGGCTGCTTCCTAAACACCTCTGCAATTCAATCTTGGTCCACTTGGTTTTAATAGACACTTAAACGTACCTGTAAATGCATGGGGAGAATCATTAGATCAATAAATGAAGGAAAGGGGAAAGTTGGCAGGCAATGACCAACAGTTTGGATGGCATGTGTGTCAGACTTTGAAGGATATTGGCCCAATCGAACCCGCAGAAACTTTTTAAAGGTCATTTGAAACAATCTTTAACACTATGATGCTCAAAGACAAGCTAATGAGCTAGACTTCAACCTACAAAATAAATGAAATTGATCAATAAGTTAAGCCAAATTATTAATTAAAAGTGCAGTATGTAACTTTTTGAGTCTGTCATCTGCTTGTCTCCATGAAGACCCCTCTCCCAGTCACACACACATTCATACACCAGTGTACGCCAACACTGGGAATGAGATGAGTTAAGTGTCTTGCCCAAGGACACAACAATAGCGTTCATCTGTGGCAGCTATAATCACACCGCCAACCTGTGGGTCCATGGATCTGATCGCTTTATCAATGATGTTTATGTCGAGAGCGGGATTTGAACTGTCAACTTTCGGATCAGACAAACATCGTACTAACTGAGCTACTGTCGCCCCAGGTGATGTCCCATGGCAAGTTCTAGGTCGGATCTGTGGATAGGCAAGCCCGCTCACAGTGACAGTGCATGGTTTTCAAGGTTTTCTGAGCATTACTCCTGAACTGAAAAAATGCAAGATAAATTAGATTAATGCAATAATGTACTGTGGAGCATTCCAAGCAAAGCATTGGTATCTCCATGGAAACAGGCAGCAAAAAAGTTACTTGGTGCACCTTTATGTTAATGGATTTTTCTCCCTTTTTCAGAAACAAGAACCGGAGACACTTCATTAACCTTTACGTGGCATCTCTTAGAAATTTCTGAAAGCTTTTTTTCCCTCAATAGAAAAAAGTTCTTCTCATCTACAATGTGACCTGCTTGTATCTGCATCACCTGCAATTAGCACGCCCACTCGAACACCTCAATTTGCCACCTTAAAGACCTCCTATTGACACTCCAAACATGTACCACAATTTGCTATTGAACTCTTACATCAATAAAACTTGATCTGACAACTTCCATCTGTGACCACTGACATGCACTGGCCCTTGTACGTCAATGGTACAAGCAATATTGAACAGATGAGAATGGCCTTCCCTTTCCAAGTTAATGAAGTCTTTCGTTTTGGGAGGAGGAATAGGTGGATTCACTTCATTAACCTCACAGTCACACACACACACACACACACACACATTGGTCCAGTAGAATAACCGAGTCTACGGTGAGGGCGGAAGTAACCAAAGGACATGCCAGCCCAATGAAGATGGATGGCAACCTTTTCTCTCTGCACTTTATCTGGGCTCACACGAGACAAAAACGGCAGCTTTGTCCACGTCAGTTTTTCCAGAGGGGCCGATGTCACAATGTGTAATGAGCAGACAGAATGGCATTTATGGATTTTAATGTCACAGTTAATTCAGAAATGAGGTGCAGGGATGAAAAGAGTAGGTTAGGGAAGTTTGCGCAGTAGTTTGTGAATATAAAATGTGTGAGCAGAGAGCATTTCATTTAGTAAGTTTAGTTTGGTTGATATAAAAATCTGTACCGTTATTCTGGATTGTCAAAAATTGGGGCATTATACAGGATGGCCCAAAAGTCACTGATAGTAGAAAAAAAATCATAATAAAAAATAAAATAAAAATATTCAGAAATAAAAGAGTTATTTCTGAATATTTTTATTTTATTTTTTCAGAGCATTTAGAACTACCCTTCCGACATTAATATGAGCAAATATATCACCGAGGAACAAACCCTCATTGTACAGTGGTATTTTGAGTCATATGGGTCAAATTCAGAAACCCAGCGGTGTTACCGTCAACAGTTTAATACCAGAGACACCCCAAGTGTAAATGCCATTAAAGGAATAATAAGTTGTTTTCAAAGACAGGGGGCAGTATGTGATTTCCCGAGACCTGACTAGTCCCGATTTCTTCCTGTGGGGCTATCTTAAAGAAAAGGTGTTTGTGAATAAACCTTAGACATTAAACAACTTAAAACGTAATATTGAGGATCAAATAAGAGCCATAAACCCGGAAATGCTTTCAAATGTTATGCAAAGTGTGTTGGATCGGGCTATTCAGTGCAAAACCGAAAATGGTGGACACTTAAAAAACATTATTTTTTAAAATTAGGTCATTTTTTACTTCCCCTAGTTTAAATAGTGATAAATTCAAGTGTAAGTGTACAATTATAACCGTATATATTGCCAAAAATCTCGGAAGGTTCAGTTTACCTACTGCTAAAATTTAAGAGTATAACTTAAGAATTATAGGAGCTAGTGTCAGTGACTTTTAGCCCACCCTGTATTAGTGGTGACATGACAGCAGCCACACTACTGCCAAAACTGCCAAAGCTCTATGAGAAAAGACATCAGGTAGCAGTAGCAAACCCCAGTCACTCCTCTGCCCCTCCTCTGCCTCCCCCATGCTATGTTCCGATCCTCTTCCTCACTCCATCCTTTCATCCACCTCCCACGCGCTGCAGGTCAGGCACCAGCCAATTGTCTTAAGTGTTCTGGCTGACAATGAGAGCTGATGAGAGCGCTTCCTGCAAAAAGGTAAGCTCCATCTATATCCACTCCGCATACAAATCAACCTGCCTCTTTTCATATCCTCGCTAAAATCATCAGGACTGAGGCCGTTTTTCCATATGGGTAATGCTTTTTGAAATATAGTCCATCTAATCACAACTATAATGTCCAAATTCATGGTACAAACCCATAGCTTTAAATAGCGTCACTTAACATGGGCTGTAAAAGGTGCTGAGTCGGCACACTTTTCCCATAATCCTCTGGCAGATGATAAGGTTGGATCCATCTCGTCAAAAATGAAGGTCGAAGGAAGGAGTGCCAAACAGGTCATCTTATAGAATTAAATATCGCACTGTATAGGCACCTTTAGGATACTTATTGGATATACTCATTAAATATAAAATGCTATATTTATTGTTTGATCACAGTTAATTAACACTTTATAATTAGATACAGATGGTACACGGCTAACATATAACCTTTTTTTTTATCTTAAGTTTAAGAAAAAGTTGTTTCCAAACTAATTTTAGTTTTTGTGAATGAAAAGACCGTTGGACCATTGTGGTAAAGAAGGAGCTGAGTCGAAAGGCAAAACTCTCGATTTACCGGTCAATCTACATTCCTACCCTCACCTATGGTCATGAGCGCTGGGTAATGACCAAAAGGACAGATCATGGATACAAGCGGCTGAAATGGGTTTCCTCCACAGAGTGGCTGGGTGCTCCCTTAGAGTAGGGTGAGGAGCTCAGAGTAGAGCCGCTACTCCTCCATGTCGACAGGAGCCAGCTGAGGTGGCTCAGGCATCTGTTCAGGATGCCTCCTGCACGCCTCCCTAGGGAGGTGTTCCGCTCATGTCCCACTGGGAGGAGGCCCCGGGGAAGACCCAGGACACGCTGGAGGGACTATGTCTCTCGGCTGGCCTGGGAACGCCCTAGGATCCCACCAGAGGAGCTGGAGGACATGTCTGCGGTGAGGGACGTCTGGGAGTCCCTGCTTAGACTGCTGTCCCTGCGACATGGCACTGAATAAGCGAAAAAAATGGATGGATGAAAAAGAGCATCTTTGACAAACTTCCCCTTGCAACTCTCCCCACAACTTTAGATCCTCAGGCAGGTCTCTGTTAGCTGTCCCAAGTCAGGGCTCTGGACGAAGGGTGACGGAGCCTTCTCGGTCTGGGCACCTCCACTTTAGAATGATCTGCCTGAGGAGATAAGGCTTGCACCATAAATCACTTCTTAAACCTCACTTTTATCATCAGTCCCTTTAAGAATATGTCTTCTATTTCTATGCGTGTATCTTGTCTTGTATTTTTATGTTTCCATCTGCTGGGTGTGTATTGTGTGCATTATTATATGTTTACCCCAAATGCTGCTTATTAGGCCTGTCACAATAATTACTATATCGACTTACTGTTCAATGCTTGAACATATATTTTGGGCTTTCAGAAACCCAGCGGTGTTATTGTTGACATTTTAATACCAGAGATGCCCCAAGCGTAAATTCCATTAAAGGAATAATCAGTCGTTTTCAAAGACAGGGGGCAGTATCTGATCTCCTAAGACCTGACTAGTCCCGATTTCTTCCTGTGGGGCTATCTTAAAGAAAAGATGTCTGTGAATAAACCTCAGACAATAAATGACTTAAAACATATACATATCGAGGATCAAATAAGAGCCATAAGCCCGGAAATACTTTCAAATGTTATGCAATGTGTGTTGGATCAGGCTGTTCAGTGCAAAACCCAAAATGATGGACATTTAAAAAACATATTTTTTTTAAAAATTGGTCATTTTTACTTACCTAGTTTAAGTAGTGATAAGTTCAAGTGTAAGTGAACAATTATAACCGTATATATTGCCAAAAAAAACACGGAAGGTTCAGTTTACCTACTGCTAAAATTTGGTGAGTTTAACTTAAGAATTATAGGAGCTATTGAAGATTTAAAAGTGTCAGTGACTTTTGGGCCAACACTGTACAACCTGTGCTGGGAGTAAAAGTAAAATTCAATGAATAATTTCAAACCTGTTTATGTATTAAAACACAGGCTTCATGTGGAAAATGGGGAGAAGAGTAAAAGTAGAACTTTACAAAGCAGGTAAATGCACTCTGTATAACATCAATCCTATCAGACACTGAGCATTGGTCTTGGTTGGGAAATTACAGCTTTGACTGAACATTTTGGATTACAACAACAATTTATTCAATCTACCAGATGCCATTATAACAAAAATGCATTGCTGTACCAAGGATGCAATAAATACATTTAACAGTATGTTTAACTCTGTGGGATGGATGTCTCAAGTGATATTATTTGTATTGTTAAATATATCAAAATGTTCCTATTAAAAGCCTCTTGTTTCGCTTCTATTTCTCTCTGTCAAGTGTTTGCATAGCGCTGGCACCTCTCTAAATAAAATGACAGATTACACATGACATCATCCAAGTAACCAGCTGTGCGGAATACCTCAAGTGTATAAGTGTGTATTTACCTTTGACAAGTCAGAGCACGACCCCCCTCCAGTGAGAGCAAGAAGATTTATTCCACCCATTTTCAGAACAGATTTGGGCTAAAAGGCCTGTGTCAAGTTCAATAAAGCAGCAGTTTGAATATTCATCCTTGCCTGAACTCCTGACTTGCTCTTTATGTCGACAAAAATATAATTTATTACACAAAAAGAATAAATCGAACTAACTTCTCATGACTAAGCATTGAAACTCGGGGCAAAATGGCAGACGTCTCAATTTTTTATTTCTTTTTTTCATTTTATGGAGAGAATGACAGTTACAATATATATGCCAATAGTCTAGTGCTAATTCTGAAGACAAACCCAGTGGCTATATCTTTCTTGATTTATCGCCAAATTCATCAAATCAGTATATTACAATGCCCTTTGAGAAGTACAACTAAGAAGCTATAAAACAAAGCAAAGATGCAGACTCAACACTTCCCAGAATCCTTTGGCAAGCTGTTCTGCGCACATCTCTTTTAGACACATTATTTGGCACATAACAAGCCCAAATACAAATACTCTATTAGGTATACAAATCACTTGACGCCAGCATGTGTTTGGGAAAAACTGTTCAAATGGTGTATCAGAAAATAGAAATTGGCTGATGCTCACGACACACAAATCTTCAGCTTTCGTCAAAAACAAGCAATGAAAGCATTATAATGCTACAGATTTACATTGTACTAGCACTTTACTCAAAGCACTTGAAAAATCAGTCATAAAATTTACTTTCATATTTGGTGCCAAGGTAATATAGCCACAGCCGCCCAGGGGCTGATTAACAGATGTGGCTGCACGTCTGCACCAGCAGTCTTTGCTACTTGGTTGGGTGGAGTGTCTTTCCCAAGGACGCAGGAAGTACCACTTGAGCTTTTGTTGCAACATGTTTTTAAGATTTTATTCTGAAGGTCTACCATTTAAAATTATAGCAATCGAAAAAAAAAAAAAAGAAAGAAAAGAAATACTTGTAATTCCTTACCAGATAATGCAACTTTTTATATTCTGGCTACTGTAAAACCTCATATTAACATGTATGCACAGCAAACGCCTGTATTTACTTTTTATTGCATTTTTGTACTTAAGCATAACCCACGCAGTGATAAACTTTAATGGGATATTTTCTAGTATTTTCATTGTACTGCACATAAAACTGTCTGCAGCATGTCTCAACCACGTTTTAAGATCTCAACCCATACAAATCATAATTGCTTTCAGACGAACAAGCCCAAATTCAAAGTGAGGAATCCCAAGTACACTATTAGCAAACATGACCAGGCCTCTGTACGACGCTGCAGTAGAAGTGTGGTGTAATCATTGTAATTGGCTCTGGGAAGACTTTAGAACAGCACACAATGGTTATGTCACACCACACTCATTAAAAGCAGTCATCAGCATGTGTGCCTGTGAAGTGGGGGCTGTGAAAAGGTGCTAGGCAGGCTACAGGCGATGCAGGGGAGCAGACAGGTCTGGTCTCTGGAGCGGTGTGCTGTCTGACATGTAAATCCTAGAGGCTGTTTAGGTGACAATATAAACAACAGGTTTGTAGATGACACATGTTTGGATGTTATTATGGGAACACAGTCATAATTGTGTAATTGTGAACATGGTAATGGACAAGAATTATGGTGAGAGCATAGCCTTGCCAGCAAGATGAATTCTCATGATTTTTGTGAGCTCTCAAACTCTTGAGAATCTATCTCATTCAGCCCCGGCTGAATCGTTTGCATGTGATTGCATGTGAAACTGACCAATCACAGAGCCAAAACAAACATGGCAATGCCAACAGACATACCTCGGCCTATTTTAGTAAAAATACAGACTATTTTGTTTTTTTAAAATGTGGAGAGGGAAGTGCTTTCTACACTTGTTTCTCTCAACTGGATTCAACTAAAGTTTGTTTTTTCGTCTTGTTCTGCTGTTGTGATGCTTCCACCAGTTGACATGAAGTATATGTTTGAATCCTCCGATCACTGGTTTCAAACACTTTCAATAAGAGCTATCCCAGACTGAGGTGTAGAACTCATGTATCAATCTGGTGAATGCCAGGTTAATAAGAACAGGCATCAAATAGATGACTAAAATGCCATTCTTTCAAACTCCCAATAAAACAGAACCGAGCTTGCCAGTACCTTAACTTGCAAACACGTTTTTCTCATTCTCAGTATATGGACAGGTCATGCCTCATATGAAAGCTCAGAGCCTCCAGGATTCACTCACTGAGCTGCAGAAGCTGCACTAGCACAGGTGCTGAGTAGGTAGTGAGGATTAACTAAACTAGATAGAGGCATTTTAGTTTTTTAACCAATTGAACTGCAGCACTGAAATTGCCAAACCAATGAAATACATTTTTAGTGCTATTGATTAAACTGTTTTGAGAAATAATGCGAGCATACATTTGTATAGGCTCTATTTTTTTGTAAACAGCTTAGTTTCTGCAAACAGCATTTTGCCTTTGTATTGTGCAGTGATATTACACGGAGCTTCAAGATGTCTGTGTAATGCTTTCTTTTGCAATGGGCCTCCCAGCTATGTATTTCTGACAGTATTTCCCAATATCCTTCATGATATCAGGATTCATGGAGTTCACCATGTCATGGGAAAAGGCGCTTCATTGTAAACTCAGGCCTAGATAACTGGATTAAAAATGTCCTTAAATCTATAGAAAGAGTAAACTAGAACAGCGAATACCCCACTGCTCTGCTAACACTCTGCTGTCCCAGTAAAAGTTGGGCTGTAGTCCAGTTTTACGTCACCTTCTCAGGCCTGTGTGTGTGCACCCTCAACACCCAACAATGGCACCTATGTTCCCACAGGAAGCACCCAGGACACCCACCCACCCATGGCAGAAGCAGGTCTGGCTCCCTGCTCTACATGGGCAGTGGTGTGCATATGTGAGCGTGCAAAGAGCTGCAGTCTGCAGCAGCCTGTGGTGATGTAACTGTACAAAGGAGAGGCGACAGGCGCCTTCCTCTTCATCTTTGACGAGGTGAGACACTTTTTACAGTGCAACCACATGAAAGGACCGGGCTGAGGTGGCAGAATCAGACAGCTCTTACTCATATTTGGACCATACTAATTTGTTAGCGCTGTTTGCAAAACCCATATTTTACATAAACAAGTTGTATTTTATGTGGAAAAAAAAGAAGGACTGGAAACAGTCAAAGCATTTTAGAAAAGCCCATGCAACAATATTTTAAAGTTTTAACAATATTATCTTTATCATCCATAAACCACCAGTGTATATCGACACTGGAGGGGAGGCAGGTTATCTTGCCGAAGGACACAACAATAGTATGCACTGGTCTGAAGGGTTGACTGAGCCATGGAGACGTGGGTTTCTGTATTAACCCCTGAAACCACAAGCTTCTCATCACAGCCAGTATATAGGAAGATTGAAGATTTAAAATGCATTTTAAGTAGATTCATGTAAATATAAGCATATGAGTAACTGAATTTTAATACTTCAAGCATGTCTATTTGCAGTAGTGTACAAGAGAATGGAGAACATGACTATATGTTACCATAGAGACATCACTAGTAAAAGGGTCTAACCTTATACTTTGCATTGGTCCAGAGGGAACAATCTGAGAAGACAAAGTGACTGTGTCTAAGCTGCAGGGAACATATGTGAAACTCTATACTATATACATAGTTAAAGACTCCTGCGTTGATATGAGAGTATTGGATTTCTCTCATGGGCAGCATAAACATCTTAAATTGAGTGGTAAAAATCCAAATGTATTAGCTGCTAATAATGAATACAGTATTTGCTTGAGATAGAATAGCATGTCCCTGGCCACACCGTAAGATAATTACAATTCCTATAATGAAACTACTTGAAAATACCACTTTTTGAAATCGTAATGTACCTATGAAGCACACTAGCCACTATAACTAAGATACAAACAGCACAGTAAGACTTCCTCCTCTTGAAAACTCTAAGTGCCATTGTGACCTGACAGGTGTTCTGTGCATATTCCCAGTTGGCAGGACAGACACATTTCTGCTGCAGAGGACCTCAAAGCCAAGACCGAGAAGAGGCGTCAGACTTGGAGAAAAGTTGAGAAAAAGTGAAATCCAGGACAGGCCTGCTTTACCACGGCCATCTGCTCAAACCATTCCGAAAGCTGAGGGTTAGGTTACATTCTGGACGTCCGTTGGGGGGACAATGCAAGCCCGAGAATCCATCCAGGCACTAAAACAACAAGTGACAGGCTACGGCGATATGCAAACTGCAAGTAAAGGCAACAGTGGTGGGTGGGAGGATGGCGTGATTTGTGTAAAAAGCAAGTTTATCTGAGCTCTCCCGGGAGGTCAGGGGTCACGGCTTGATCTGAACTGGTAGGGGTTTGGATATGTCATTCAAGGACGGTGAAGTATGGTGAAAGCTTGATGACAGAAAGATTTAGTACACAGGGAACTGCTGGGCTGGAGCCAAAATGTCGTCTTTGTACATGTAAGCGCTTTAGCATAAAGTCTTGACATGCAAAGACCATGTCAGCTGTGATCTCTTCAGACTGATGTACTGTAGTGGACTGAAGAGCTGAAGGTCAGATGCTGCTGATGATGGGCTGTTGAGATCTTTGGCCAGGTTCAATATACTCCAGGCCACCCATTTCCTCTTTGTTAGATTCATGTTGTAGTAAATAAGACCAGAGAATTAAAAAAAAAAAAAATACTATGGAATTTTCAGGAACAACTTTTGGATTTCCCATTTACGGTTGCCATTCTAGGTACCGGGTCTGTTCTGTCCATGACTTATCTTATTTATGACTCCCAGTGGTGATATTACGCAACTTTTAAGGAATTGCATGAACTAAAATATGAAATAGTATCAGCTTTTACACACAGTTAACTCCCGTCGCATGTGAACTGACCTGGGATTGCCTTAGTTCCCATGTATGCTGTAATAAAATAATAAAACAAGCTCTGGCAAAAAATGTGTAAAGGTATGTTAATGTTCATGCAGGAAATACTGCTCTGATAGTAGTGTCACAGAGTAGTTGTGTTGCTTTTTGCTATGTTATACTAACCAGTGATTAGTCGTGATAATGTAGTTAAGGTAAGGTAAGGTAAAAGGCTATTCAAGTGTCACATATAATCAAACGGTCATCTCCAACACCACACCCAATCCAACACGATGTGCACAATCTTCAGCTGGACTCAGGAGCAGATGTGTCACACCTGTCTCACACAATCTTATGTAATAAACTGGAGAGGAGTCTCTGAGCACTCTGGCTGTGCTTACAGTTCAGACTGAGGCCTTTGAAAACGACTGACAATACAGCCTGAGGTAACGTCACCTCCACAAACATCAACACTGTACTTCAGGGGTGTCCAAACCACGACCCGGGGGCCAAATGTGGCCCTCAGACCAGTTTTTATTTGCCCTCAGGCCTCCTGCTGAACCGGCCCAATTGATCATAAGCAGTACTTTTAACAGCAAATTATACTATTTCTACCACTATAACCTCAAACATCACATTGCAGTGTGATACAGACTTATTATTAATGTGTTTCAAGCCTTGCAGCAGCTGTCAAAGCTGTGTTTAAAGCACCGGACTGCATTGATCACTGGTCTCCACTTCGAATATGTTTTGAGATGTGGCCCTTGATGAAAAAAAATTGGGCACCTCTGCTGTACTTGATCTGATGTAAGATAAAATGTTTTTAGTGCATGTTCCTATACATATAAAATTGTATTAATATCCGTCGGACAGTAATTGGCCATGTCAAATTAACCAGTCTTTGATTATGATGAAATTATGAGAATGCTGTCTGGAGTGCAGTGAGTGAAGCAGTAAAATCCACACAAGCTGCTCATTAGCTGTTAAGCTATGCCCATTAGGCAAATGAAGATTATTGGCTGCTCATTATTAGGTTATTACACTGTCATTAAAAGGACATTATGAGAGCCACTACACACACTTAGACATCGGTGAAGCAGACCGCGCATTTCGGCCAACTCCCTTTGAGAATTTCAAACAACAACTAGGTAACAATGTGACAATAGGAGCTGCGGTCACTAGGACAAGATGTGAATAGTACATTTGTGCAACATGTTGTATCTTAAAAAATTTGCAGGACTAAAGCAAGATCTTAGTATTCTGTCTTTTGCAATGGAATGAGACGGGGACTAAACTCAGAACTAACTCTAGACTAAACCAGGACTAAATCAGAACAGGACCAAACATGCAACAAACCAGGACTAGCAGCCTAATTCTCCTAACAGATTGCATTTGTTTTTGCAAGTCAAGTTATGGTAATTTGACAAATACAAGCTTTAATACAGTTTCATCAGTAGTGCAGGCCATTTAATAAAAGCTACACTCATGATAGTAAACTGTTTTCTAGTTTGCTGTTCTGGGTGTCCTAACATGAAGAAAGATGGACATGGTACATAGTTTTTAGAGTTGTTTAAACAGCATGACTTTGGGAATTATCTACACAGTAAACACCATTGAAATAAAAAATCAACTACAGATTGCGCCGGCCTTTTATGAATCAACTGTTTATACAAGCTTTGTTTATTTAGATTTTATTCCTATTATTAGTGAAATATGCCGCCATGGAAACACACATGGCAGCAAAGAATGCAAACAGGCCGGCACAGGACCAACAGTATTCATGTTACGACTTGCTCGGGTCTACTTCTCCGAGCCCCACCATTCCACGCTGACATATCCACTCTTTTCTTGTGTGCACTTTTCATTCACAGTTTTCCCTCTGTCACAAAACAAATCTACTTGTCATTTAGCCGTGATCGAGGAAAAGGAGTCTGGGAAAATGTCAAAGAAGTCGGAAGTGTGTGCATCAGAGGAGGGCTAGAGCTCTCGGGTGAACAGACAGGACGGAGGTGGTCACATGGACTGGATCAAGTACCTGACAAAGAACCACCTCATGTAAAAAGTGCTGGGGTCTCTGTCACGGAAAATATGTGGGATGGATAGGATTAAGGTGTATGGCAAAATGGTAAACAGTGCAAAGATCAAAGAATTACATATGTAAAATGTAAATTGGCAGTCCTTCCAGCTTATTGTCTTATCCATCTCCACTAATGAAGCCATAAATTCAAAAACAAAGTTACACAGAGCACAGTAACAACCTTCTTCGTCCCATAATGGGGAAATTTTATGTTGTACAGTGGTCCCTCGTTTATCGCGGGGGTTACGTTCTAAAAATAACCCGCAATAGGCAAAATATGCTCAGTAGTCAGCTTTATTTTTGACAAATATTATATATGTTTTAAGGCTGTAAAACCCCTCACCACACACTTTATACACTTTTCTCAAACAGGCATTAACATTTTCTCACATTTCTCTCTCTCTCTTCTCTCTTAAACACACTCAAGTTCAAACCTTCGTATATTATATACCTCTTCCTCGATGATCACTTTAAATGAGTTGTTCTCGTGCCTCTGCTCCAGCGGTATCCACAGAGGCGCCTCTCCGTGCACAGAAACACTTTTGAGTCCAAAGCGTTTCTGAAATTTGTCGGTGCGGAGCGTTTTATCGACATTGTGGGTTTTGTCAGGAAGAAAACTTGAAAACATACAGCACTTCAGAGTCACACTCCGATCGAACATTTATGTAAATTTGGCTGAACGCATTCTGTACTGTACAGGAGACAGGGCACGGAGATGGACGGACAATGATCTACAGTCCCTCAGCCAATCGGGACGCAGAACACTAATGCACGTTCATACGCTGTAAAAAAGCATGTGAAATTGCACATAAAAAAATCTGCGAAAAAGCGAGACTGCGAAAGGTGAACCGCGATATAACGAGGGACAACTGTAATGCCAAGTACAAGAACAGCAGGTTGATCATTTCATCCCATATCCCGTTAGTGCATAATGCTGTTGTGTCCTTGAGCAAGACACTATTCCATCGACTTTACCTATGCATGTGGAGAGAGAGCGGATGAGTGATTAGTAGCCCATCAGATTTACAGCTATGAGTATTAAAAAAACACCACTGTAAATCACTTTGGCTGATGCAGACTTATTTGCATGTACAGTGTTAGAAAAAGAAGATCCACTGTTTTGGATCCAGGCAACGCATTTATACAGTGACACAAGAGTTTTTCTGCATATAAAGGGGAGCTTTATATGAGCTGTTCCTATTACCATCAGAACACACATCTGCCCAGCACACTCCCGGTTCACCTGACACTACTGCCGCAATGCCGATATCATGTTTGTAAATGAAAGGGAAGTAGAGAGCTGTGATTTACTAAACCATAATAAGTCATGTAATTCAGACCATGTGAATCATTGGCTTCCACAACTATTCTTAGCATTCCACAAAGGAGGAGTCACACGCCGCACTGAGTGAAGGCGCTGGCTACTGTGCAGTCACAACAATAAATCACTATCATTTGATCACCACAACATTAAATGTCAATTAGTCCAGTAATAAAAGATGATGATGCACTGTTATTTCAAAAGTGACAAATGAATCAATTGTAATCTATTTAGTCGATGAAGAAAAATAAAGCTTAATTGTAGCTATTGTAGTAGTAGTAGTAGTTTATCTGGCCTGAATGACTGTTGCATAAAGTCCAAGCCAATATAGAATAGCTGATAAAAGGGTATCTAAAGGTGATCTAGAACAAATTGATGTGGACCTGTCCCACATAGTCGCTCTGTGCTGGGAAAAGGGATTGCTGGAATTCCTCCTTCAGATGGCACATCCTTAATCTCATTATCTGGAAGGATATGAAATCAGCATTCCAACCTTCCTGCACACACACCCACACACGCACACAAACACTCTACAGTGCCTTTTATGTCATCCAACCATGCCAGAGCTCAGTGCATGTACCTCCTTTTCCTTATTTTTCAGAGTACACTGAATGCAACTTCTTTACACACTTGGAATAGGGCGAGAAATAGTGCCCGTGTGATTGAGCAGGAGAGGCCCATATGGCAGTGATCTCTCCAGTGTGTGGTATGGTCAAAAACATGAGGGAACAACACTTAGGAGAGAGAGGACCTCCCACTGCAGCAGACACTTAAGAGCCCTCCTGATTACAGCTCTTTGGTCACACAAAGCAACATCATACTAACAAGACGGGGACACTTACAATTAGCAAAAACAAATTATCTATACATAACTGTCAACTTGAAAATTTATGGGTGCATTTATCTTTTCTGATTAAACGTATGAATGCTAATGGGTGCAGAGGAGCACACATTTTAGAGAGCCAATTAGTCAACGATCTCAGCAACAACAAAGATTATATTTACCCAAATCACTTTTTGATGTCTAAATTACATTACTACAGCTAAGTATTTATAAATGTTCATTTGTCAGTACTGCGTCAGAGTGAGTCCTTCCTCTGCTCTCAGGTATGTTTACTCTTGAAAGACGGTTCAATTCACAGGCCCCGTCTGGAATTTAATCAGTCAAAATCTACTCCGAGCCACAAAGGGAAGGCATTAAAATCCTATTACCATGCACAATGCCCACTCTGTCTGTCTGATATACTACAGTGCACTGTAAGGTGCTTACATGCTAATGCTAACCAGTGCCAGCCCGACCTTTCTGATCAAAGACTTCACAATCTTTGAAGTCAAGTTCAGGAAGGAGGAATGAAAGTTTCTATGGACAATAAGAGCTCTCTTACATACAGTGTGGCCCCATCTCAGACTCATATGGGACAGCACATTCAAACATGAGAGAAACTCTGAAAATTGCTTCAGCAGTACCTTTACGTAATATATTGCTGGGTGCCAGATGATGATTTAATTATATTCTGTTGGTGTGTGATATTTAATTGATATGGGATAAGTTTAGAATGATTGTATTCGAATAGATAATCCATCAGAGTTGAAGGTCCAACCTCAAACTGGTATTTCAACGTGAAAGCACATTCAAATCATTAGAGAAACTGACAGTTACGCCCCCATTTTTAAAATATGACATAATCAATGCAATCTCAAAGCCACCAGTCCCCGTTTGTGAAATTGACCGCACTACCTTTGACAAACAAACATTTGCAGAACTTTGCTCAACTCCATCTTGTCATGAACTTGCTCAGTGGCTTTTTAGTTTAGTGGCACATTAAATTGAAAAGCCTTGTACATTTTTAGCTTTTCTGTGGTGTGCAGTGGTTTGAGCTGATGCTGTCTGGACCAGAGGGAGGGAGGGAGAGGGGAGGGGGGTGGTTGTAACAGGAAGGGAGGGGCTGCGAGCGCTGAAACTCATGAAAGAGAAGCTCCGTCATCTGGGAGCTTTAATGACAGAGCGCGCCGCCTTGTTTTGACTGAAGAGCTCTTTTAATATGCATGACAAAAGAGCGCCTTCTGGGACCAGCCCTGGCCAAGAACTGCAGCGACTCTGTCCTGACAAACTGTGCATGATTTAAAACACCTTCATCGTGTCATCGTCACAGCTGGAGAGGCTTCCATCACAGCACTCTAAAACCATCTGCTTCTGGACAGTGTATTTATCGAGGTACACTTGAGACATAATTGGTTAAATAGGTCATTCTGAAATAGGGCACTACAGTATATATAGTATTTTTAGAGCTAAGCAAAATACATTTGACTGATGAGACATTACCATCGGCCTTGACCAAGTAGACAGGTATATGGTGGACTAGATTTACAACCTTAATATAGCCAGATAAGAAAAATCAAGTCATAGGTCATATACACTTGGAACCAAATGCGGTACACACCAAACTCAATCTGGGTAATGTTTTGTCAAATTTCTATTTCTAGCTAAACAGTTTTCACATTTTCAATATTTTAGTCCTGCATACTTTGCCTTGTCTGGGCAAAATGGATCCAAATATGTAAATATGTAAACACTACCTGTATCTTTTATCTGATATAATTTTGTGTTTGTAAAAAGGCTCACTTAGAACCAGCCTTCCGACATTAATATGAGCAAATATAGCACCGAGGAATGAACCTTCATTGTACAGTGGTACTTTGAGTTACATGAGTCAAATTCAGAAACCCAGCGGTGTTACTGTCGACATTTTAATATTAGAGATGCCCCAAACATAAATGCCATTAAAGGAATAATAAGTCGTTTTCAAAGACAAGGGGCAGTATGTGATCTCCCGAGACCTGACTAGTCCCGATTTCTTCCTGTGGGGCTATCTTAAAGAAGAGACAATAAACAACTTAAAACGTAATATCGAGGATCAAATAAGAGCCATAAGCCCGGAAATGTTTTCAAATGTTATGCAAAGTGTGTTGGATCGGGCTGTTCAGTGCCAAACCCAAAATGGGGAACACTTAAAAACATTATTTTTAAAAATTAGGTCGTTCGTACTTCCCCTAGTTTAAGTAGTGATAAGTTCAAGTGTAAGTGAACAGTTATAACCGTATATATTGCCCAAAATCTCGGAGGGGTAAGTTTACCTACTGCTAAAATTTGGTGAGTATAACTTAAGAATAATAGGAGCTACTGAAGATTTAAAAAGTGTCAGTGACTTTTGGGCCACGCTGTATTACAACCAGGTGACCACGTAATCTAGATAAGCATAAATCTGTATATGATTTACAGCATGTGTTTTCTGAAAGTTAAAGTTTGGTTAAATTAAACTGAAAAAGAATTATAAAAAGTGCCATTGGAAAATCCCAAACATCTCCCACATTACTGCCACATTACTGATAAAGCAGCACTGCAAGAATTCACGGTCCAAACCCACTGGCTCATATGTCTATGCATTCCTTTATGTTATAGTATGCCGATGGTATGGACCTTTGAGATATGAGTGGGCTGGATGGGGGTGTGGGGGTACAACAGATGTGGTTTGGGTGACAGAAAAGTGCACATAAAAGTACAGGGAGTGGTCTTACCTATTTGGGCGTTGGCCGAACAAAAGCAGGGGAGACAGCACATGAAAGAGAGAAAAAAAGACAACATTAGACACAGGTTGCCAGGTTTGAAGTAAAGTAAACAGCACATTTGTGTGGCGTACAATAAGTGCTGTCTAGACAGAGGTACCCATCAGCTTTATGGGGGCTTAAAGCTGCTGCCATAATGCACACACTTCTCTAGCAACAATTGTAGCAGCAGTTTGCATTGAAACATAATGGCACCAAGAGAAACGTTTATCAATCCATCTCTATATGTCAAGGTAGAAAGATCTATACATGCATTCAGACTCTTCTTGCTACTGTCTTGAGTTCTGGAGCATAGCAAAATTACATCAAGCATACGAGTTTAGGCATGCCACTCAATAAGCATTGATTTTTGCTCCGTATGGCTGGCTCTATATTTCTGCATTTGGTCAGTATCTCCAAAGGTTTAAGATATTTATGGATGCATTGGGAATACAGCAATGGACAGAAATGAAATAAAAGCAAAACTATTATCATTTTTTTATGATGTTAGAGGAAGTTAAGAAGACTTTGAAGTTAAGAAGGAAAGAATATTGCAGTGTTCGCTCTTGGAACCAGACTGGCGCCATGACATAATTTATCGCACAAACCTATGAGAAAGCACTAAGTTTATGTAAAGAATAGATTGCCATACCTTCTCCCATATTTGCCCTTAAAATTAAACCATAACAGTCTCATATAGTATTGTAATGAGCTGATATTTTATGTTTAGTTCAGAACTGACATCTTTTGTTGTTAATGTAACTGCTTTTGTGTGCGATACTTGGTTGCTATGCCGACAAGTTCATGTTCAAGTTCATTCTTCAGATACTGGTCTGTTTTGGAGATCGGCTCTGGGAGTTGAGACTGCTGTTGTTTTGTTCTTGTTTTGGAGTGGGTTATGGCCTACAGTAGCCCTTGTGTTCAGAAAATTCTGTGTGCTTCCTTACATCAGGACACTATAGTATATTTACATCTTTTATGGAAAATCTAACTCCTTTACAGCCAGGTACTAGTCACCCATTCAAGTAATCACCTTTTCATGCATCACTGCCTGCAGGCACTGAAGGGAAAGTATGTAAAGTATCTTGCCGAAGGACACAACACCAGTACGCACCAATGTGAGCAGGGATTAAGCTGCCAGTCTTAGTGTGGCACAGTGGAACTTGCATTTTCACTTTTAATGACAACTATACTGCACTTTTGTTAGAGCTATCTTTTCCCAACTTAGCTTTTTATATTATGTATACTTTTCAAACGGTGACTGAAACTTTTCACCTGCTTCTGGGCTTGTCAATTATCCAGCAGGACCTTTTCGGTCACTTTCCTTTGTCATCCATTTTTCACAAATACATTGGGCTCTGCAGAGAAGATCCTGCTGACCCGGAATATGAATGAGCAATGTTCTTTCAAAATCATATACGCCAGACATCTGATAAGACTTCAAAACAGGACGTTTGGACTGGAACACAGAGTGAAGTTTTCAACAACAGCTAGAGAAAAATACTTGCGAATTCATTATTATTACATTATTATCTACTAAAATGGCATGAAACAAAAAATGTGTCTATAATATTCAACCAAAAACCACTAGAACTACTTATAGGCTTAAAACTTTTGTCTTTCAAATCTCACGTACATGCAATATTTTTAACTTATTAAATGTATTGTTCTATGAAAAAAAAATATTCAACCTGTTAAGTTCATTGTGAATTAGAAAACATTTTTGAAAAAACACCACAGAGTCCAGATCTCAACCCCACTGAAAATCTTTGGGATGTGCTGGAGAAAGCTTTGTGCAGCGGTCAGACTCGATCATCATCAATGCAAGATCTTGGTGAAAAATGTATGCAAAATTGGATGGAAATAAATCTGGTGACATACAAACAATGCTACAGCTAAAGGCGGTCCAACGAAATATTAAAGTGCGTGACCTTTTATTTTTTTGGTGGTGACTTTTTTTTTGTCCAGGCAGTGTAGCATCATAATAATATTCAGATTTCAAACAATTTTTACAACCACATTTAGGAGAAAGATTAATTTCTCATAGTTTCTTATTTTATTATTGCAGTTGTGTCCATCAACTTCCAGACCCCAATTTAAGAATCACTCATTTAAACAACAGATTGTGATTTTCAACATTAAATGATAGTACTTTCTGTTATATTACCATATATCTGTGTAATCCCACGGTTGTCCAAGTAGTTCCATAGTGGTCCATGGGTGTATACTAGTCTATGTGTCTTATACTTGTTCTGATACAGCTAAAGATCATTCTAAAGCTATTCAGGAAAGTTTCATTTCAGCATCGATACTTGCTCAAATGAGTATCTAGTTTTGATACAAGAAGCACAAGTATAAAAGTCAGTATGCAACCAAAGCACATTGTAGCAAGTAGCCATTATAGTTTATCAGAAAGCCGAGTGCCTGATATAAAGATATGTCGAAGCAGGAATACTGTAGTCAAAACAAGTCGGTTCTGCTTGGGGGCAGGTTCCTGTGCGTATAGTGTGACTTATGAGCGCAGCAGCAGGTGAATCCATCAGGTTGAAGATTTTCTCAGACACACGGACCAGGAAATCTACATTCAACCTGGCACCATAATAAAAGTACAAGACCATTAGACTAAGCAAGGGTCTCTCAGGGCTTTGGGAGATGAATGAGCAAGGCGGAGAAGAGGAACTTTGTAAAAATCAGATCAAGATCGTTATAGTGGAAATGTCTATATCAGGGCTTTTAGTGTAGTGGAACAGATGTGTACATTTGTGAGGATGTCAGAAAAAAAGCTTTACAAATCAAAATGATTGATGGCTGTATAATGCTTTCACTGTCTGCATTCAATATTTTGGGAAAGAAAATCTGAAATTATATGTTGCATAGCTAGGATTCTGAGTGGGATTATTTCTCAGACAAATTCTGTTAGGAAGGAATTTTGTAAACCAAACAGAATTCAATAATTATTTCTGGAAAAGGTTTATTCATTTGGAAACAGTGGCAGATGAACGGATGCAAGTTGCCCACCAATCACAGGGTTGGCAGTTTGACTCCCAATCCGTTAGGCAATGCTTTCTGTTGTTGTTTCATTCTCTCATGTTTCTCTTTTATTCTTTTTACAACTTTCTCCCATCATCTCGGCATGTTTGTTGGGGAATAGGCTTTCACTTTGCCCTTGTGAACATTAAAGAAGAAATGGCAACTATTATCAACTGGCCCGTACACGCTCTCCCAAGCAACAGAACTCAAAGAGAAAATAAAAACAAAAACAAAAAAACAAGTCGAGATAACTCCATAAGTTCACATTTCACCTCTAACTGTGAATCTAGATGTCGGCTCCATGTGCAAAGTAGATGTCAAAAACGCTGAGTCAGCACAAGGCCGGATAAAAATGATAAGGCTCCCGGATTTAACTGCGTGGCCGTATATTACACAATCCTAAGTAATGGTTTATGCCGCCGTGAGTGGAATAGCCAAGTCGGGCCCCTTACGTTCTGAGGCCGTAATCAAGTTCCTGGGCAATCTTCATTACACACAGAGCACTCAGCGTTATTGAGATTCAGGCCCGGGCTGGCTGCTGGCGTTCAGAAAGGATTTATTGATTGCACTTAATTCAATAAGCATGCAGCAGGGTCCAATGCAACAATTTCATTAGACTTTTCTGTACAGTGAGAAGGCTAGCTGCTGAGGAGGAGGCTGGCAGCGTGTGTGTAACCGGAGTAAGGACAATGGAACACAGCTGACTAATGCAAACTTGAACCGCATGAACCCTCGGGACACAATAGACGTAGCTGCTGCTGATTTACAGACAAGGAGTTGAGAAGCTGGTCATTTGCACGTCACTAATACCAGAACACTCAATATAGACCTACTTATCATCACCTATTGGTATAGTTTAGTGTGTCATTGAACCTATTGGAAAATTAAAGACCACTGTACAAAGGTAAATGATCCCAAAACACAAAGCCTTGCCCAGCTTTCCCAAATGCATAGCTATCCATGTTAAAGGTCATGTATTTTCTTTATAGATACTTTTTGCCAATTATAGATTGTGAAAACTACCATTTATGGATAATGAGATGTGTGATTCGGTTCCTGTGTGATTCAGTCCACAATACCCAAATACAGAAGGCTTTGTATTATGTAATTCAGAAACAGCATGTCTGTGTTTTTGAAGTCCATACATCTTCATCAGACAACAAGATAACTAAGATTCATCTCAACTTGGAAGCTAACAGCTACTTTTTTTTGCACACTCTGTTATGAATTGCATAAATTTGTAAGCTCTGAAATATGGAATTAACTCGATACAAAAAACTGACTAATGATTTGCCAGTCTGGTCATGTAAAGCAATTTATCTTGACCAAAATCTTTGACCAAGATAGAGGCATAAACTACCATTTAAGTAATTTTTTAAAATTCTAGATTAAAAATCACTCCTCGTCTTTAGAAACGTTTTTTGAGAATGCTTTATTTGGTTGGAGAGAAGGTGGAATTGGTCAGGCTCTCTCTCACCAGGATTCCTTGATCTAGTGCTTGCAGAGTTGTCCAAAGTAAATTTCATCTGCTGGTATTTTAGGTCAAAATCTATCTCCTGTTCTGGTTGCTCTGCATTTCTTCCGTTGCAGTTTAATTCCATAGTTTGAAGATTCACTTTTCTCCTTGGGCTCTGGGTTAACTGTTGCCTTCTTGGTTACTGGAGGAACATGGATATGGTATGACTCAATAACGGGTGTTTTGTAACAAATCATCTCCTCTTTCTTATTTTCAGACAAGATCCCGCCATGTTCTGTTGAGGTCTTTGAGGTCTCTCCACTCTTTGTTGTTGTTGAATGTTGCAAATTTGTTCAATGTTGACTTCTCAACTTCTCCAAAGCAGATGTTTACTTCTGGAGCATCATAAGGCAACTACAACCAATCTTCTACCTTAAAGGCTTTACACTTTGATTTTGTTTTGACTTTTCACCTCTGGTTTTGGTGTCTTGGATCTCCGGCATCTCCAGCCAAAAGCAGTCACCTGTGTTTGTTGAATTGCGCTTCGTTTTTTGTAGTTTTCCATTGTAATGTAGTCTCTCTAGCTAAAAGAAAATAACTATTCTGACCCTAACAGAGAGGTAAAGTCCTATATCCTTCTATATACACACTAGTTTAAACTTTCTTATCATGCTCTTCAAAAGGAGTTGTATTTTGTTTTATTCACATCTTAAATTGAATAAAGCTGCATATTTAGACAGTGCCTCAACATGAGTGGCTTCACTTCCTGTTGTCATTACTGAACTAGAAAGGAGTTGAGGCTGTGGCTTACTGTTTAAATTGAACTTCTTCCCTGTTACTGAGAAGGCATGACATTGGTTATAGGGTACATTCCCATTTCCATTGCTATATCATTTTCTAAAAAGTATTAGCAGCATATATATATATATATATATATATATATATATATATATATATATATATATATATATATATATATATATATATACATACATATATATATATATATATATATATATATATATATATATATATATATATATATATATATATATATATATATACACATATATATATATATATATATATATATATATATATATATATATATATATATATATATATATATATATACACATACATATATATATACACATACATATATATATATACACATACATATATATATACACATACATATATATGTGCAAAAAGTTATCAATAAATTTTTTTAAAATACCAATAGCATTTGTTTCATATAAGGCACTTTTAGTACAATTTTTACTTGAGTCGGTTCAGAAACCAGGATCTTGTCCTCGAGCTAAATCATCTGAAGTTTTCAACAGTCCACCTCGCCGATTTGTTTTATGGTGTTTCATACACAAAGTTGTACAACGAATCACACCCTGATTTGAGCTGCTATGAGCGCCTAACAGTGACGGATCTTTACCCCCGGAGTGAACCATTAGTCTGATGACCCGTCCTCACAGAAAGGCACAACCTAGAGCCCCCTCACTGACCCTGCGTTCATCAGGTCAGGACCATAAATACTGCACACCACTCTACACAGACTACTCCAGCTCACCCCTGACACCTGAGCAAAGAGAGCGAAGAATAAAGAGCTGACACATCCATAAAGTACTATACATCAGGTCTTATGGGACAATTTATAGGGAGTGACTGAGAGGCTTGCTAGCTGCTACTGCCAAATTTCAAAAAGAAAGTAAAGAGAAGAAGCTGATTCAGTTGCAATGAGTTTTAACTTCCAAAAAATGTGTAGTTGATACATTTTACTTTACTTGGGATTACAATTATTGTTCAACCAACTACAAAAATGGTATTGCAGAATAAAAAGCGTATTATGTAAAATACGATAAGTACTGACATCTCCATTGTCAAATCATAAGTTGCTTTTAAACCGCAATCACAAAACATTATAGATTTAAGTCTATTACTCTCAGATAGTACATAAAAATATTGATATTTTTTTCTCTAACAAAGTAGCTATAACACAAACTTTAAGACACTGACACTTCAATGTCAAACTCATCTTCCACCTGATAGGTCCTTGGTCAGCTATTCTCGAGCTATAATCAGAAAAAATCATTAGGACCATAGCGCTGTCCTTATTAATGCACACATTACTGCAATACTGACTGCAGATGCTCCGATCCCATCAGCGCTAATGGAAAAGTGTGTTGTATAATCCTCATTCTGGCCGTTTCTATCGTTTTCTGTGCGTTTCTCCGCTCTCGTCTCTTATTCATCAGCTCTGATTGGGCTGCCAGCCGGATATTGACCTGCACTTGACACTCTCTGAAGAAGGATTCTCAGAGTGGAGTGAAAGACGGAGCAGCGGGCAGGTTTTACGCAGATGGATGGACACTGTTCATTTGGACACAGAGCACACATGGCTACTTTGTTCTAGCCTCATGCACACTAGTTTATACAAGAGTTTTAAAGATTTTCCCCCCTTCTGTGACAATATAGTACACAATATGATAAAAAACATGCAAATGCTACTCCAAAAAGTATACTTATAACAAAATTAGAAAGATGTCTATTTGCTAGGGCTGTAATCCCACATCGTCTGTATTTTCAACAACAATATACTGTACTTCAAAATTAGTCATTTTGACAACACTTTTTAATAGTCGACTAATTACAATTATAAGGATTTCTGAACCACGACAGGAAGGAGAGAGCATGGAAGAGTTAGCTCAAGTTTTGTGAGTAACTGGGCAGTTTAATCTGCCTTTGCACTTGTGAAGATGTTTTACCAAAACTCCCCTATGTATTTTTTTTTTTTTGGCCCCGTTTAGTTGATTAATTGGTGTTGGCTAAAGAAATTCTTGGTCGACTAAAGACATGTTCTGCTGATCAATTACTTGACTAAAAAGGGGGTGGGGCAAAAGCTCTCAAAACTGTTATGTGTCCCTATGTATCTGAACTAAACAGCACTCACAAGACAGGAGTTCATGCAAAATCTATTTATGTAGAAAAAAGTATGAGGAAATAATGTATTTATATAAAGACTTTGGCCCTACAGACTTGAACTCTATCTGCAAATGGATGTGCATTAGTCCAGGACACATCTGCAGCCTCTCCTTCCCTGTGGTTCTCCTCGAGGTTTCTCTTTTTCCCACAGGGTTTTTTTTGAGTTTTTCTTTACCGAGAAGGAGGGTCTAAGGACTGGGAATGTTCTGGGACAGTTATCCATTTGCTTGTTTTCTGTTGATTAATTTGCTTGTCTGCTATTGACCAATGTCTGTTTCATGGTTGATTTTCTAACTCTCTGTTGGTTAAATCAATGATCTTGTTCAGGCCTAAAAGGCAACTGCTGTTGTGATTTCGGTCTTTACAAAAATAAATGGAATTTAATTGAATCCTCAGTTTAATCTGCCTTTTTACATATACATACCACAAGATACCAAATGTTCAGTTTAACTCACTCACTGACTTCTTCTTTCTGTTGTTCTGCAGTTGTTCCATATAAATAATTATAATCTAAATAAAATTATTATTCAACTTATACAAATTTTGGTTGTCAAAGCCTCCATCGGCCATTAATTGAGTAAACGACTGAAGGATTATAGCCCCAGTGCACAGGGCATGTCTTCAGTTGACCAAGATGTTCTTAAATACAACCCTATTATTAACTAGGCCTGTCACGGCAATTACTATATCAACTTATCATTCAATACACAACCGATGGAACAATACTTTTTGGCGGCCAATATTTATCGTGGGTACTTTTTCCTTGTACTAGTGGGAAAAGTTTGCTTATTTTTCTGTACTACAATGAGATTTTTGATGTAGAGTGTTTAATTATGAACTTCTATGACTCATTATAAATACAAAGTAACTATGCAAGTGTTGCATTCTGTGATTTATTTATTGCAGTTGTGTTTTAACAATGCTTTTCGGGGGATAATTCTGCTTTATGGTTTGATTTCAATATTATCGTTTATCTTCTATATTTCCTTAGGCAGTATATCACACTTCAAACTTTTTGCATAAAGAAAGAAAGCTCAACATTTGATTTTTACATTGACTTTACTACTCAAAAAGTAAAAATATTCCAAGTAGGAGAGTTAGAAAGTAACAAATATGTATGTGGGACAATGAAGGGAGGGTGGATGTAAGCGATGCGATGAAAGGAGAGTATGATAGATAAGCTGTCGGTTCTGCTCCAATAGTGGCTGGAGATCAGGGCTAGCAAAAATGCAGTTCAAGTGAAATTGTATAGTAATAGTAGTAAGATTAGGACATGCAGTATTTTATTTGTAGGTAGTTATAGTGCAATTCTTATTTGGGGTACAGCATGAACAAAATAAGCTCTAGTGGTCCCAAACCACCGGGCCAGGGGGTACCACCTTCTTCTCCGACATAACTTTCGCCCGTCCCTCATGACTCGCTAATAAACTTGCCTGTAGAAATTTAATGAAAATACTGAGAGGAAATTGTCACAGAAATCCATTTGATATAACGACAAGTATATTATATCTGTGCTAGATCTGCTCTTGTTCTCCACGATGATGCATCACGTATAACGCAAAAAGTAGACCCACAAGCGAGTGAAAATGAACCAAAAACAAAATTTGGAGAGCTTTTTTGCCAAGGGGAAAAGACTAACTGAGGAGCCAGAAGAGGAGCCTACAACCTCCAAGAAAAAGAAAGCAAAATTTCACAGAAAACATCAGAAGTCCTGCTTAAAATATGAGTTTGTCGCTACAGGTGACTCTCACGCATCAGATCCGCTAATGTAATATGCAGGGAAAAGCGAACGAGGCAATGAAACCTTCAAAACTGCTTTGGCACATGGAGAGTAAGCACCCTGGATTAAAAGATAAGCCTTTAGAGTTTTTGAAAGAAACAAACATGAACAAGAAGGAAAGAAGAAACAAGCGCAGGGCTCCCACTGATTCAGCGGTATAGTGAGTTGTATTCTGTATCTGCCACACATAGATGGCTGATCCATGAAAATAAAACCTACATTATTCCGGTCCGTGGTGCAAAAAAGGTTGGGGACCCCTGCTCTAGATCATGGCACTGTACAGCAGTTTTACCTTTAATACCTGTAATTCCAGCACTGCGTTTCCAAGATACACAAGAAGGTTTTAAAACAGGAACTTTGAGATACAACCAAGCTACAAAGAACAAAGTACTTCAATATTGAAATTTAGATGAACCAGAGACGAAAAGGAATGATGCGTGTTAAAATAAATGCTACCAGAAAGACAAACAAAAACTGCCTTCTTATATTGAACAGTGTAGTTATTAGCAAATGGATGTGGGCAAAACAAGCCAATGCATCTCATTATGTCTAAGTGGCCAGGAAATAGCGTAGCACAGTCTAATTGATTAGGATTTATTCTGATGTAAATTTAGTTGGTATATTTAGTACATCACTGAGCACTGTAAGCTGACATCAGAGCCCAAGAATTGAAATAGTAGCCGCTGCAGTTCAACATAAATCAGAGTTTAAGTCCAGATGGCTAATTGTATGGAGTCAATAGAGCTGATTCATTTTACTAAGCTTACTGTAAGTGCTAAAGTGGAGCTGTGTACTTTATGGACCTTTATATATACAAGGGAAGGCAAAGCAAGTTTATTTGTATAGCACAATTTGTACACAAGTAATTAGAGCTGGGACAATACACAATAATATCGTTTATCGTGATAAAAATGGCCGACGATAATCGTTCGCGGGACATTCTATATAATCGTGATAATCGGCAACAAAGATAATGATGTTTATGTCACTAGAAGGCACAGACTGTTTAAAAATGTGAACTAAGTGAGTGTGACGTCACCCACAGCGTTTGGCTCCAGTCAAAATGAAGCTCAACGAGGCGAGTTTGGAGCCGAGTTCCACATTTAAAGCGAGTATCAGGAACCAAATCTCAAGAGATTCATATTTATATCTCCCATCTCTACAATAAAGTACATTTTTAGGTTACTTTAGGTCACAACTTTTACTGAAAACTGAAAAAGGAGCCATTATGACTTTCCATTCCGTTCTATTATAAATTGACAATTAAACCACCAAATTAGACATCGATCCTACTCTACTGCTCCCCATTCAGTGTGGTGTTCTTGCTCATAACAAAAATGGCTTTACCGATTCTTCTTCCAACTTTTTCAAGCAAAAGTTAAACTAAGGGAATTTTTTTGTGTCCATTTGTGCTGGCATCTACCCACATGCCCTGTAAGCCAGTGTTTCCCAAGCAGGCATGCAGTGACAGATGACTTTTCCCTGTGTCTCAGTCTAAATGATGGGCTATAAAACAAACAGAAGGGAAACTTCTCCAGTGCACTAGTCTGTATGTCTGTGATTACTTTTAAGTGGAGCATTAAAAGTCTGCAGTCCGTGTGTCAGAGAGCACCTACACAAGCCCGTCACCATGATTACTGATTACTGACTTATTGTTCAATGAAGGATAGATGAAGGATATTTTGGGGGGCTCAATATTTATGCCTTTTCTTTGGGCTTGTCTTTTTGTGTAGTGTAGGGCCTATATTACACTTTTCAGATCTGTTATAATGTCGTTTCCTCCTCAAAAACATACCTGGAGTTGAGTTTTGTTTCATTCACACAACAGAAAACAATCTGTTTCACCTTATGATGTCATGTGGTAATACAGGAAGTGCTACGCTGTGTTTTTAAACTCCATACATCGCCACTAGAATCATTTCGATAATTTCAGCCCTGGAATTGCTAACCTCTGCTGAACAAAAGATAGCTGTTAACTTGAAAACTACCACTTCATGACATCACAAGGTGGAAGAGAGCATTTTGTGCTTTGGAGATGTACGATTTTGACGAGGTAACAACATTATAGCAAGCCTTAAAGCTCACAAGAATCAATTTTGTGCAGAACAGGACCTTTAAAGGTAAGATGCACTATACACTTGTTGGTGGAGGTTACATCATCTGTGTGCAAATAGACCAAGTTACAGGTTAGATCTGTAGACAGGCAAGTCAGCTCACAGTAAGAATTAATGTTTTTCCAAGGCGTTGTTGAGCTATAAAAACACCTGTAATATAATAAATGCCAGATTGCTGAGCTTAATGCCATACTGTGGAATATTCCATGCAAAGCAATAACATCTCCATCGAGAAAAGCAGATGGCGAACTCTCCACAAGAAAAATTACATTGTGCAATATTAACATTCGATCTGGTTGAATAATTAACATCTGTGCGGGTCATCATACACACTAATAATGAAGTGGTCTGTTAGTTATTCATCCCTGGGTTTCAAACTGAGGGATATCACAACAGCTGCTATAGCGATGAACAATTTAAAACAAAATATTATATCTTTTGAATGGGTTAAAAGCCCTCAAAATGTCGCATATAACACAGCTGAAACTCATAAATTGCCGCTCATGTTTGTTTTGGGTTTTTTTCTTACGATACGGTTCATTTAGAAAAGGGTTTACTGGGATTATACTGCTTTTGCGGTTATTGCATCAGTGACACAAAGTAGTTTGGATATTACATTGTAGTGTTATTTTCTGAAGCAATACATCGCACTTGTGACAGGCTTACTACTACCAGAACTCCTTTCTCCAACTATCTAAGAGGTTTAAAAGTTGGGAAATTTCACTTGCAAGCATTAAAGTCAAACTATCTTTGCAGCACTGTGACAGCGGTGAGTCAGCCCGAGTCCGTGGAGGATTTATGGAGGTAAAAGTGGTGTAAGGTGGCCCTCTCTCTCTGACATGCTCTGGCTGAGGCGACTCAAGCATGACTGGGAAAATATGGGGCCATGCTTAACCAATACATCCGGAACAACACACACAGTCACACCAACGCGCTCTGCTGTGTGGTCCATTTATTTTGACATTACAAACACATTAAACAAGTGTCAGCCGGTGTTTTTATTTGCACTGACACACAGCAGGTGAGAGGACTGAGGGTGCTTTTCAGAAGAACCACTTTATGCTACTCTTTGTTTGGTGATGTGGAGTGGACATATGGTTGTGTCTTGGGTTCTGTATGGTTAGTTACTATGTTTGCAGGTCTATTCCTAGCTGTATAATTTCTATATAACATTCTGTATAACTGTATAATTCCTGACTCATTAGCACAGTCTCTTTTGCTGAATAATTTTGGCTTGATTTCAGGATTAATTAGGAATTCCTTCCCGCATGCTGAACAAAATACTCCAGACAAAGGTGACATGAAGCACCTCAAATCTGTCCTCAACTCTAATCACATTTTATAACAGTCACACTGATCACTTACTAAAGGTGAGAACGGTTATTTAAGTATTCACCTTGTCTTGGTTTCATAATACCTGGTCACCAATAAGGGATGCACCATATTTTTTCTGACAGGTGAAGACACATCAATATACAATTCAAATTATACACATATACATATATAGAACGCTTAACGATATGTATCTATAGTACTTGTTTCTATGGTTCACTTAGCAGTTTATAGAAAGAAAGAAAGATCCACACAGCAGTTCTTTAGATCCATATTTTTATTTTAATATATAACACCACATGTGACGTTTCGGGTCAGAGCCCTTCCTCAGACAAGACATCTCTGACGAAAGGGTTTGACCTGAAATGTCCAAAGAGCTGCTGTGCGGATCTACTTTCTTTCTAAAGTTTTGTGTTTTGGACAGAGTTTTTGGATGTGCATGTCTCTGCCATCACTTTGCAGTCTGACAGCACAATTCTGAACTCTACAGCTTAATGTGGATGCACCGATATGATACTGGTATCAGACATCAACGCCAATATTGACTGCTGCTTTCCCTCTGCAGTTCCAAGATATCAGTTTAGCCAATATCTTATTTTGGTCAATAAATTGGTGTAATAAGATGATTTACTGGCCAATGTTAACATCTCATGATATTAAACTTTTACAAAGCTTTACTTTTCTGGAATTACTTTAAATGATAAGTAACTGTAACAAAACACATTTGAATCATTTTTACCATACACTGTTTGTGTTTAAAGGAAATCTGTTATATCTGCCCAGTACCAGTTGATATCGGTTATTGGCAGATAGTTAAAGACAAAGTATCAGCGTCGGTATCGGAACAGAAAAACCTAGAACGGTGCATCCCTACAGCTTAAGATTTCAATCAAGACCGAATGGAACAATACAATAGTAATTTTCAATAGCTTGACAAGAAACTCAGCTACTACTAGTACTAACACTTGCACTTCTCTCTATCTACATTATGTCACGCAGTTCCCACAGGCTGTCCTGTCTGGGCCTATTACCTGACCCCAACATCCCACCCCTCAGCACCACTTCAAGGCTTTGACCTCCGACCTCCGGCAGCCAGAACATGCACAGCTCTGTGATCTTGCATCTTTCACTTTTTCCACTTCCTTTTCTTTAGCACATGGGACAAATCATTATGAAGTGGTCGTTTCAGGCAAAATTAAGTCCAAATTCTTCAGCTGGGATCTGTATTATTTAACTTATGTTCAAATATTTATGGCGCCTATAATCGGCCGCCACAGTGTCACTATGAGGTAGGAGTCACATGGTTGTCCAAAAGTGGGTCAAGTGGTCTGAAAGTAGTCTTCATACACAAAATGAATCAGAAAAGGTCACATTGCCTTATTGCATATTTGTACATAAAAAAAAAAAAACATTACACTGAAATAAAATTTGTTTAGATAAGGTTAAATGGTAAAAGGAAAGGTTTGAATAAGTTAGGTACTTATTTATGAGAAATAGAAAGCTAAAACCATACTTCGGACCATTCTCCAAGGAGATAAATAAGTTTTGTGCTATACTGTGAAAGATAATGGAACATTACATTACCACGGAAACATGCAAGAAGAGAAGTCAGTTCTGTGAAGATGCAAGTCTGCTCAAAGTAAGGTGTAATAAAACATTTTAGTCTATTTCTTTGGCGAAAAAGTTACTGTTGCTTTAAGGTTTCATTTTTAATGAGTTATTTTTGAACTCCATAACTTTTTCCAAAGACATGAAACTGGATTGAAATGATGATCAGATGACAATCACCCAAGCTCACCCCCAAAACTTGGCTTCACTTCTTCAAATTCTTCTTTAGCTCATCCCAAAACTATTATGTTTTCTGTTTTTCTGCCTGAGCAGTTCATAACTGCCACTGGCTCTGATATTGACACCAGTATGCAAGTCAACTTAAATTGTCTCCAACTACATTATGCATTTCTTCATTCCCAAGCCCAAACCATCTGTCAGGGGAAGTCACCTTTGCAACATACCAGAGGGGGTGTCACAACAGTCTTAGACAAAAATGAGTTAGCTCCTCTGTAACAGCACTGTGCGAGATCATGTTTGTCATTATTGTACAGTGTAAAAGAAAAGACAGCGCTGGCATCTCTCTGTGAGTGAAAGTGTAGAGCACGCTGCCGGCGGCTCACAGCTCCAAACAGCATTTCATTCAGGAAGAAAACAAGTGAACACAGGAGGAGGAGGGAACCGGCATTGTCTACCTGCAGAGATATGCATTTTATTTGATATGTCTCACTATTGTCTGGGAACCTATTAATATGTGCGCTATACTGTAAGGAAATGGCAAGTAAGACTCACAAAAATATTGCATCATTGTTTGAACAAGATATTGTGATGCTATGAGAAAAAATACATGTGTTCAAATGAAAGGTCTTGCAGGTTTCTCAAAAAAATAAAATATTGTAGCAACAATCATGATTTGTTCCGCCAAGTTAACCTTGCTCCTTTCAACTCAAAGCTCATAAAAGATGTATTAACAAAAACTTAATTGGCTTGGTGATTGGCTGCATGTTTTACCAAGAAAAGCTTGAACAAATAGTTTAAGTTAGTAATGCATCGGATTTATATGTCGCTTTTCAAGACACCCAGAGAGCTTTACATTGCATTCTTCATTCACTCCAGGAGGCTCATCATAACATCACCTTTTGAAGTGCGGTTTATTGCTAAAGTAAACATAGACAATAAAAGATAATATTGAAAACAAACCATAAACCAGAATTATCTCCTAAAAAACAAAAAACATGAACTGCAATAAATAAATAACAATGAAACACTTAAGTAGTTAATTTGTATCTATTATGATTCATAGAAGTTCATAATTCAGCTTTCTACAGCAGTAAAATAAGCAACATTTTCCCACTTGTACAAATTAAAAGTACCCACGATAAATATAGACAACAAAAATTACTGTTCCATCTAACATATATTGAATGATACCTCGGTCATGACAGGCCTACACTCCAGACTCGGTGGTGGTAGGGTAGTATATTTATATTTATATATTTTTTTTATTTGGTTGGGACAGTGCATGTTGATGAACAGACATGACATGACAGACATGAACGTAAACACGCCGGGTTATAGCCAGAGGCTAATTTCCACCCGTTGTCCCAAGGGCTGGGGTAGGTGGGTTAAGTGTCTTGCCCAAGGACACAACGACAGCATTCATCTGTGAGGGCTGGAATTGCACCGCCAACTTTTCTTTATGTATTAAAGCTTTAATTAATACTTAATTAAGACTAATTCAGGCGTATAAAGTGGCACCATGAGAACAATATCCTGTGCCGCCCACCAATATCCAACTATGTTCTGTTTGCATTCTGAATACAAGTCAAAGTCCAAAACATTTAACGAAGCACCTCTAATTGTAATGCACAATTTGGAATAGATATTTGAATCAGATGCCCTTCCTCGCTCCTCCTTCTTGCAACAGGTATTTGGAATAACCACTGCATTTCCTCTAAATCCATAATGAATGTATACAAGATTCCTTTATTCCTATCTCCTGAACAGTGAGCTGAAATAAATTCATTGGTTCTGCATTTGCACAAATACAAATGACAGTGGCCTGGCTTCACAGCGGTGAATCAGAGCATAGCAGTGAGGTCTGAGGGACTGTGTTGAGAGTCTGGGCTGCCTGCAGAGCTCACAGCGGCATGTACTGAAGGAGGGAGAAAGACAGCCATTGTTGGACAGGAGTGGGCACTCACACAGGTATTCTGCAAAAGAAGGACTGCATTGTGTGGACTGGCACCGAAATGACCAGGGGAAAGAGACATGGGGGTTTAGGCATTACTCATGACTGACTTGGTACTGATTTATTGCTATTGGAAAAAGCTGTTATGTCAGAATTCAGAAGTCAAATACTATAATTAGTGCGGTATCACTTTTGACTATGCCAAGTGCATTCATTTGCAAATTAGACCTCAAATTGGTTCAGTACAACTTCAAAAATTCTGTAAGTGGCCAGGTGCCAGAGTGGGGCAGCAGTCACTCAAGTACAACCCGTTGCTGTGCCCTGTGGCAAGACACTTCACCCATCTTACCTAATATGTATGTGGTATGTGTGTGAGTGATTGCCAATTTACGTCATTGTCCCCTCCACCAGACTCTCTTTCATCAGTCTAGCCAAGGGCACCTACATTAGCTTAATACACTAGTTTACCACCAAAGCATCTGGTTAAGCGCTATGCAACAGAAATGCATTATTATTGTATGCTTGAACTCAAAGGAGCTGACAGGAAATGTTCTAGCAAGTTAGTCTAAAATGACAGAGAAATTAATTGCACTTCAAAATTGAGGGTAATGAAGCCATTTGTATATAATGGCCATTGAAAAAAAGCTCTTTTGCAATATTTTCTGAAAAAGTGAAGAGTAACAGCTTATCTTTAGGTAGTTTTGGGGGTATTTTTCCCTCCATCATGGCAACTTTCAATGCTTTGCAACTCCTCAATAGCTGCCCACACACTTTATTACTCTTTTGACTGTCAATTCTTGCGTCACACAAAGCCAACTTCCTGTCCCACAGCAATAACACAATTACCAGAGTTAACATTTTCACTGCCGTTTTTACGACGACAACACAAAACCATCACATGGCAACAAAAACGGACCAATCACCATTCGCTCCACTTCAGACACCACTGGGCCTATAGATATACATTGCCATTGATCCATTCTTATACTTTCTGTGGCCCCTCGCCTGGTATGGAACCTGTGATCTAATTAGCAGTGGGACTCTATGTGTGTTGGTGACAGAACCATTCTTCTCCTTAATAAGTATGGGCCATGCAACATACAGACATCACCCAGGACTGCTTTATCGACTGCAAGTAAATGATGTGTCCATATTGATCTATAGAAAGTGAATTGAAGTTTGGATTATTCGTCCAAAGCTGAAAGTCACCCTGACGAATATAGCCAAGTGGAACGCCTCCACATCGACATATTTTGCCAAGAAAGTAAAATGATTAAGTTTTCACAAGATTACATATTGACAGATTGTGCTATGACGGATGATTTTGAAAGGTCAAAGGGCAGAGATGGTTTGCGTGCATGGTAAGGTTTACTAAGCATGTCCTCAATCTTCTAATGTCCCATTTAGGCCAGTCTGTTCTAGTCTAGCAACTACACTATTGTATCATTCTTCATCACCCACAGCACTACTTGCCATTTGTTTTTTTGTTATAATCTGGTGACATTTGAAAAAAAAAAACTTGTGTGGATTTAGGGTTGGTGGTGATGCCAGTACTATACACTTACACATACATGTACGAAATGGGGAAAAAATACTTTAAAAACATTTATCTTCTTTCATAAAGGTGCACTGTGTAAAGGTTGATTATGCTCGTCTCCATGGGGATACTATTGCTTTGCCTTAAATGTTCCTCAGTATGGCATTAACCCTTTAAGAACTGAGCACACTATGGACCAGTATAGCTCGCCTAAACTTCTATTTTTTTAATCCATGAAAATCATGTTAAAGGAAGTATCAGAATGTACTGTCTTTTTTCACACAACTACCTCTATTTTACGTATCCAGCCTTATTTTTCTTTTGACAAATCAAATAAGTGACTGGGAAAATCCCGGCAGGACCTGAGCTCTGATTTGTCATCTTTGAGGGACAACAAAGGCAGATTACCGTAAGGACAGTAAAATATTTAAAGAGCCCCATGCCTCTGCTTTGAGATGCCGTTTGAGAGCACAATGAGAGCACATGAGAGCACAATTGGTTGCGGAGTTATGGTAATGGAAAGTCCGCAACAGCGCTCTATTGGCGACGATAGCATCTGAGTTAAATATATATAGCTTGCATTTATTTAATTAATTAATTAATTCTTCTTGTGAGCAGAGTCACCTCTGCATAGTTCCAACTTAAAAGTTACATAGTGCAGTAGTAATCAAATAAATGGTTAAACTTCATTGACTATTGGCGATACCAGGTATGAAAGGTGATGTAGATAACTGTAACTTCACAAATGACTACATCCCAACATTAAAAGAGAAGAAAGCAGAATAAAAACCTTTCAGTCATATGCACAGCTAAACAGAGCCATTTTGAGCCTGGATTTAAACATTGTGAAAGTAGAGGCCTGTCTCACATCTTGAGAAAGATTGTTCCAGGTTTTAGCTGCATAAAATTGAAACACTTATATGATACTAACATGTCGGAGATGTACTTTGGTGTCAGGCCATGGAGAGACTTGTTCATATGCAGCCAGTGCAGAGACCTGAGCACAGGACGCATGTGCTCATACTTCCTGGTTCTACTCGGGACTCGAGTAGCAGCATTCTGGATGTACTGCAGCTGTCTTAATGCTCGTTTGGAGAGGCCAGTGAGCAGACCGATACAGTAGTCTAACCTACTGGAGACAAATGCATGGATAAGTCTCTCCAAGTCCGGTTTAGATAGTATACCTTTGATTTTTGCAATGTTTTTTGGATGGTAAAAAGCTGCAGATGTTATTGATTTGATGTGGCTGTTAAAGTTCAAGTCTGAATCCATTATTACCCCAAGATTTCTAGCCTGATTTGAAGGTTTTAGAGAGCGAGACTGGAGGTGACTGCTGACACTTTCTCCTTGTTTTTGTGGACCAAAGACGATGACTTCAGTCTTGTCTGAGTTTAGCTGGAGAAAGTTGTTTTTCCATCCACACACTTTTCTGTTGGATGCAGTGGCAGAGTGAATCCAATGGTCCATATTCACCTGCTGCTAGTGAGACATAGATCTGAGTGCCATCTGCATAGTTGCGGTAGGACACATTGTTGCTGCGTATTAACTGGCCTAAAGGCAGCATGTAGACAATAGAAGACAATAAAGAAGTTAGACCATATACCATCTCACTCATTGATTGAACTTTCTTATCAGATTACATATTGACTTCAAAGACTGAGGAATCTAAAGGACATTCTGCCTTGTCAAACCCCAAAGGTCAAACACGATTTCCCTGACAGTGACATGACATTCTGTCTTACTCTATTCACATCTCTCCATTACAATTCAGCATCCCCCAACCCTTCTCACCCTTCACTCCATTATACAAAACATCCTGGCCTCCTCCAGCCGGGATGGTGCTTTGTCTTAACCAGTTAGGAGCGGGACAGGACCACACACGTGCACTGTGGTCATGACCAGAGCGCTATTGTCCACATGTTACAACAATCAGAAAGACAGAGGGGAGGAGGACAGGAGCGGGACACACTTGTCTCTGTCTCCTCCCCCTCTGTCCTTCTTTCATGTGGACATGAAGAGGCAGGACAAGAAGGGCGGTTTGGAGATTGTGAGGTAACAGTTAAGGTTGAATTAGTAGAATTTGTCTATTTTAAAGAGGGGGTATTAATTGCTAACAACACAATAACAATAATAACACAAACAACAATAACACAGATCATACTTACATTGCCATGGTGCCAGTTATTGATTTGAAAATGCATTAAAAATGTTTAATAAGTTTCAGGTTCATTTTTGGCAATATGAGTCCCCCCTCCCCTTGCTCCATGTGCCAAGACATAGTGCAGCCCACTACTGCATATCACATCAGGTTTATGAAGTTGTAGCGTACTGATTGTATCAGGCTTTTGCATAATTATGGCTGCACAGAAGCATGGGTGACATGCTTGTGGGCTAAGTCTTGGACAGGATCATTCTGCTGACCATAAGGAGGATACAAATAGTGTTCGTGCGAGATCGCCAGAGTTTGCATAATATCCCCTCTTTAATTGAAATCTATTTTTACCCATATAAGCTTACTAAGGTTTCTTTTATTCTCGCAACAATTTTTTGAATCAAATAGATTTATGAACAAGTATTTTGCAGTTGTATTAAAAAGTACATAGTCTTATCTTTTTTTAATTTCCCTTTAGATTGAGATTGGACCAATCAAACAAATAAAAACCTTTACAATGGGTGACCCACATCCCGGTTGTAATACAGAAATTAATGCATTATCATATAGGTCATCTGTTGCATCATTTGTAACATTCTCTCTATTATTCAAACTTTTTCAACATTTTTTCAACATTTTCCTATAAATTAATGACAAATAATGATGATGATGATGATGATGATGATGACGATGATGGTTTTGAAAATAAATTAGCATGAGTCAAATTTTCAAACAGTATTTGGTAATTTGTGGTTGAGCCCTTGCCCATGATACAGACACAGTCACCCAGCGTAAACCCACTGCTACGTCAACTTCCAGTTTCATTCAGCTAATGAAAGCTCAGGTACAATTATGGCTGACGGCTGTAATTATTAGAACTCATAACAGCAGGGCCAGGCGTGAGAATGCAGACAGCTCATTAGTATTCAAATGGGGGGATTATATTCATATGGTGCACAACTCAAGCATGAAAAACGGCTCTAATCCACCCATCAGACACAACACATGAATTTAGCCTTGCAGTCTACCTCTGAATAGATCTGTTGGAGAACTTCGAAGAGGTCTAAAAATCGGTTTGGCTATTCACAAATCTGTCAGCGATCCGTCCTACATGCATTTAAATGGCGGTGCTCCAGACGTGTTTCAAGTGATTACTGGACGCACTTCAGGCTGCCTATTTTGGACATAATATGCACTGGGTTGACTTGAAGGGATCTCAAAGCAGTTTGAAGAAGTTTGAAGCAGTTTGAAGAAGTGAGACGTGGTGTGTGTTGGGTCAGTGGAATCAAGGGCAACTCTTAGCTCTGTCTGTGCCCATTTTAGGTTTGGGGGGAATAGGCGTGCTCAGTTCTCTTTAATTCTGCAATTTGTTTTGAAATATAACATTAAATAAGACAGCTGTTGTTCTGATAATGTATTAAATAATACCTTGGCTTTATACAGAACCTTTTAAGATACTGTTTCCCAAGGGTACAGCAGTTGGTGTAAAGATTCTGTGGGAAATCTAGTCTAATAACCAGGTCCATGAGATGATGAGACTGATGAGTCCACCCAAAGCAAATTATTATGATATTAATTTCAACAACAATAAATCACTTTGGCTGGGTTTCTAATGGGACTTGAATTAGCCTTAGCCTTAGTTAATATTAGTTTACATTTTCAATTCATTCAAGTTAATGTGTCTGTGATCAAGCTTTTTTTTTCATTTCCTAATAGCTATAGGCTATTTTTCCCTAAATATTAATGATGGTAATAAATCCAGGTTAATTATATTTGGTATATTTGGTCTACCTGTCTGCTCCTGCACAGAAACAATAAAGAAACCTGCCAGGAGTCACAAAAAGGACAAAGGTGAATAGACTTGCTCAGATCTCTTTAATCCTGCAATTTGTTTGTAATAAAACATTAAATAAGATAATTGTTGATCTAATAATGGAATAAGTAATATGTTGCTTTACATAGCACTATACTCTTGACCAAGGACATAGTGGCAGCGGTTACATGCACACTCAAAATTAGTTATAAGACTTATTAAAATTACATATAAACAGCAAGACCATTTGATTTCTTTCTGTTCATGGTCCTGCAGATTGTTCCCATCAGATTGTGTGATTTGCATGTCCTTTAATTAAGCTTAAAGGGCCAGAGATCATATAATAATCATATTTTGGTGTGCATGTGAACATGGCCACAGATTTGAAATGAATGCTCTAAACCAGGGGTGTCCAAACCTTTCTCATTAAGGGCCACATATAAAAACACAGACAAAGCTCAGGGCCGATTGAGGGGGCTGGTCACCAATACAGTGAATACTTCAAATCTGTGTTATTATTACAAGTTAGACTGAACCACTAGACCGTTATTCATGCTTACATCCTCAATGGGACACATTAAATATTTAATATGGGCTTGTTAAAGTAGATTCTCAAAAATGTAGTGTTTAAGGTAATATGGGCCAATTCACCTGGAAGCTTGAGGGCCAAGAAAAATTGTTCTGAGGGCCGCATTTGCCTGTTGAGTGGTGTTGAGTAGAGTTTAGAGTCTAAACACTACTCAACTTTACTTTCAAACAGTAAATAAATATGTGCAAAATCTTGACAACCAGCTGAAGGGCTGAAATTATGAGAAATTCAGTCCACCCAAAGCTGATTATTTTGGTATTAACCCCCGATCAACAAATAACATTGGCAGGCTTTTAATGAAACTTAAATGAGCTTGTTCACATTAGTTCACATTTTGATTTCATTCAAGTTATCAGGTTTGCCATCAAGCATTTATTAAGTTTTTTTAATAGCTAGGTAAAGCTTCTTTTGGGATTGCCTAAATATTGATGATGGTAATAAATCCAGGTTAATTATGTTTCTATTTGGTCTACCTGCCTGTGCCTGCAAAGTAACAGTAAAAAAAACCCAACACGCTGGGAGCCACAAACGAGCAGGTGAAGGTGCGATTATTCCTGTTTTACAACCTGCAGATGGATGAATTACAGCTAATCTCAGCCATGATTAGTGTCATGTCTGCCACTGTCATCTTAATGAGCATTTAACCTGGAAAACTGTTAAATGAAGAGCCCAGGGAGATGTAGCGTTCACATAATTACAGTAACATACCGTAAATCACAACTTCTCTCTGACACAATGAGGGACAGCTTGTTCTTTGCTGTATTCTAATTAACAAGCACTTCCACATGAGGCTGATTAGATTAGCATATAACGTGCAACAAGGGAAATCAATAATGCAAATTGGCAGAATGGCAGCAAGTGTGAGATCCAGCAATCAACCGCACCAGCAGTCATGCAAAATCTGTCATCTCAACATCATTCAAAAGTGAGAATACGACAGAATTAAAAAAGCCCGGTTTTACTGAGACTCTTCCTTTGAGTGTTTTATTTATCTAAACATTGGCAGCCCTTTTTGGACTGTAATAGTAGAGGGTTCTGGTAATATGCGTGTTACCATGGTCTGTGGTTTCAAATCTCTTAAATATAGCAGAAAGCCTTTTATCACATTTGATTGAAGTTGTATTCCTAAAGAGCTGTACCAAAATACACAGCCAGCAATAATACCGCATGGTCATCAGTTCCAAAAAATATATTAGCACATTACATCATTACATCACATCATGTCTGCAAGCCCTTGTAAAATACTACTACTAAGTTACAACTGTAATGTCCGCAGCACCACAGTAATAGTATCTTTTATGTAAAAACAAACACACCTACAAACGGTCTAGTGGGAATGTACTAGATATCTGGACATTATAGCTTTTCCTATCTGTTTTTAATGATGGATTGGCTGCAGACCTCTTAATTTTAAAGCCCCGAGTTGATCTTGATTGGATTATAATGTGATAAGCTACACAGTCCTTAATATTAAATTTGGTAAAGATCCAAACTCTACACTTGCAATAAGCATTCAGTGACACTGTGACGGTCTTCCTTATCTCTCGGTACTGACCCCTGCGTGTCTGAGGTTTGGCAGCTGCAGTCACAGCAAACACAAGAAGCCCTGATAGCGCGCAGATAAGAGTGCGTGGAGGACAAGCGGCTGGCACAGATCACTGGAGTCTAGGATACACTCACTCTGGAAACCAAAGCATGATTCACATCTGACACGCAAAGAGAGGTGGTCCCGAGTCTCCAAAACAAGCTGTAGGCAAGGCAAGCTGATTTGTACAGAACAATTCACAAGTCACATGCACAGCTAAACAGAACCTTTTGAGCCTGGATAGACATATATTTCATAGTTATTGGGTATTTTCAGCCATTTTGATTCCCTCCCTACAATGATGAGGAACTAAGTTAAACAGTACAACCTGTTAGCTCACCGTTTTCAAAGTAGGAGAAACATCTCCAGAAATTGTTCCCATGTAGGGTTGGGCAATAGGCCAAAAGATTCCAGAGTGCAATACTTGTACATTTAGTAGCTGATTAGTATTTCCATGAATATGCAAGTAAAGTCATCTGCTTCTTCAGAAGGTTTATATTTTACTGTAAATGGTTAAATCCTTTCGAAAAGTAGGTTGAAAAAAGTGTTTGTGTTTGAGCGTAGAGCTTTTTGTCACAATATCCCTTAGCCCTATCCCTCGCTTCAAAAAACAAAACAAAAAAGCAAAAACTATTTCATAAATTAAAAAAAAAAAAAAGTACTTATAATACATTTCCAGTGAGCTTGATGACAGGCGCAAGTGCATGGTATGAATAACACTAAGAACGTAACAGTTTTGAGTTTCACATATTGCTCCCCAGTTGTTCCAGTGAACTCTCAGAACTCTCCGTCTAACTTGACACATCATTTTTTGAGTGTCCACAAATCAACAAGTTAACCGACCACCCCCCTCCCTCCTGAACAGCTCTGAGATCCCATGTTCTTCTATAAGCTCGTACCTGTCAGCCAGCTGGCCTCCGAGGCAGTAACATAAGACCCCACATCTGGTCAACATTTCCACACGTTTTATAAATTGGATATTGGGGCTTAGCGTGGGCTGGTGGTGTGTCCCTCGGCTGGTGCGAGACTGCTCGAGGTAGGTAGTGAATCCCTTCTGATTGTTCCAAGGGCTTACAATGCAATCCCAGCTCCTTCCCTGTGCAGTAATGAGCAGCTGTGTGGTTCAGGTTTTACCATGAAGGACTACAGCCCCAAGCCGTAGTATCTAGGAAGAGAACCAGTGATGGAAGTCGGAACTTTGCCATAATCTTTTGCTTGACTCAACTCATATGTAAGTAAGTATGGCACCTGCAGCTGATGGTTTAGGGTGGGACTCTAGTACAAAGTCAAGGCAAGTAACACACATAATCCAAATAATGCTGTAAAATCCATGTTCAAAGTAAGAGAAAAAAGGTAGTTTGTGCATGGAATTAGGGTTGTCAAAATGAACCTTTCCTGAATAGCTTTAGAATGATCTTGAGCTGTATCAGCACTAGAAAGACCACATAGAATAGTACAGACTAGAATACGCCTATGGACCACTGTATGAACATAAATGGACAACTGAGGGATTACACTTATATAAAGTACTATGAATTAATGTTGAAAATCACATTCTATTGTCTAAAGAAAGTGTTTTAATTATCATTGTGGTATTGGAATTGGTATTGAGTAGAGATCGACCGATAGAGGTTTTTCATGGCCGATGCCGATACGATTGTTTAGATTCCTGAGAAATCAATGGCTGATTAGCTCTACCGATATTTTTGGACCGATGTAAAGGGCAGTTTTAGATTATTTTGCCCAAATTATGTATTTTAAATTTACTACACACACACACAGCCTTTTTTCCCCACAAAACTTTAAGAGAGCTGTGTAGTCATGTTTTACACTTATCTCTTCGCACTGAAGTGTTAAAATAAAGATTTATGTGTACTCTTTAGACAGCAGTCAAAACAAAATACAGGCCTGTGCTGGAGATATCCGATAGCCAATACGCTAAAAAGTCCAAATATAAGTCCCATATAGCATGGAATCTATGCTTAGTATCAAAATCAAGTTTGAAATGTTAGTACCATGACAGTACTATATGTAATTATTTGTAAAATAAATAAAATGCTGATTTTATTGAGCCAAGTGTAGTGCATACCATAATTTGGAGAATTAGGCAGGAATAAGATACTCACTACACTCATAGTGAGCAATTATTAGCCTCAAGCTTATAGTTAGTGGCAAACACACATGTTTTAGACATTAGCCACAGCCGAGGTCTAAAGGAACATAGCCAATAAAGTTAGAGAACTCAAGAGAAGAAAACTTGTCCGACCACTGAGAAACTTTAGTGTTGAACAGCATCAGTAGCAAAAGAAGTATGCAAAATATGCAAGATAAGGCTTCAAAATTAGGCATTAAAACTTAATCAAGCGATGCATTGCAAGTACTAAGAGCTCAGTAAAACCCCCGAAAAGGCAAAAAATCTCCTGGGTTTGCTGACTGTGGAATTTTTATTTTTATTTTTTTCCATTTGTCAGATTGTCTGTCCCAGTAGCTCCATCCTTATCACTTTGTCATAAACCAAAAACTTTCCATTGTTTTCTTATCTCATCTTCAACTTTCAGGCATAACTTTGTATGAAGAGGAAATTGAGAAAGCGCATCCAGAGAATTGACAATGGCAGATAAACACTTCAGAACTAGTGGGAGTGTAATAAGATGTAAAATGCAAAGACACAAAGCAACTAGTTCTCCCAAGGCAGTACATACTTCAGTGTATGAGGAATGACGCAGCAACATGTCAATAATTCAGTGAAGATGTAAACTGGCATTCTGCTGAAATCTTGTCTTGCATATTCATTCCTAGTGTTATTTTTATTTTTTTAGTTTATTTATTTGAAGGACAATGTGCAGTTACATCAAAAAGATGGCTGCACCAGATTTAGCACAAAGCTACTTTCCATCTGCAGTCCTCGACATACAAACATTTAACATATGTAAAAATAAAACATTACAGGTTAAGTTCAATTACACAAAAATGCAAAATAAAACATTACAAATTAAATTCAATTATACAAAAGTGCAAAATATTGAGTTTTCAGTGCATAGAGTAGTTACAGTACAGTAAAAAAAAAGCAGCAATTTTCAAAAGTGCAAAATATGAGTAAAGTGCTTCATCTTGTATTAGTGCTTCAAGGACAATAGTGCAATAGCTACCTGGTGTACCCACGAGGGTAGCACCCGATAGCTACATACCCAAGTGGTACAGATGTACATGTGGCAGTATTGTTACACCGATCATCTGATAATCTGATGGCCATCAGGTAATACCCTTGTGGGTAGCACCTGATGGCCAAGTGAACATAGTGAACATACCTGGTCTACGGAAAATCTGAATACAAAGTGTTTTGTCAGTGTACTCTTCTAATTACACTTGTTGTGGTTTAACTTAGCAAATGAATTCAATTGTTGTGACATCTTTTGAATATTGTCTCTGGGATTAACCAAAAATTATCCAGAACACCAGTGTGCCACGGGAACAGTTTAACAATAAGGCAATATTACCATTCCTGTACAAAGTTTCCCTAGGATTCAGAATACAATACAATTCTTCAATACTTTACGAAGATGTGAGTCTGGTCACTGGTGAATCTCTTTTCAAATGGACATGATTTACAGGTGGATTAGCCAATCGCGCACAAGCATGACCCATCCATATTGGGAAAAAATAAGGGAAAAAAATATCACAGGGAGCTGAAAAACACTGAGGATTTCTAAAGAATCAATGAGTAAAGCACTAAACTCTTAATCTGAGGTGAGATAAATGAGATTTTATTTGTAAATCGCTGAAAAAAATTGATCTGATTGCACAATCCCGTTGGACCAGGCTTGAGAGGCAACAGAGAATTTCAGAACCGGACTCATCAATAAGTAAAAGATGCAGAGATATATCATTTGCCAGCAGGGCTGAGCAATTAATTGAAAGATCGAGAGACTGCAATTCAGCCATGTCTAACCATTACTGATACATGGTTGGAGTTTTTGAATCGAGAGGTTTATAGCCAATCCTCTGCTAATAAAAGCATATGGTTTGGAGCAGACGGAAGACGATTTTTTTTTTATTTTGACTTTTGGCACTGATTAAAAGTCTGTATGAATACAAAGAGACGTTTTTGTTTTGTTTGGAAAAGACTAAACAAAACTGAATCGGAAACCAGTGGATCAGTATGAGGGAAATATAACGTCCGGCCCCATTAGCTATGCAAGTACAAAGTTGAAATTTGAGCATCTCTCAAATTTGAGGATCTCTTGAAATTTGAGGATCTTTTTGGTATATTTATTATCAGCTAAATAAAATGTTGCCCAATGTATCTTAACTGTAATTACTGTACTATTTCATATTTCAGTATTGCTATTTCCCATCCTCATCCAGATGCATCCATCTGTACCTCTCCCTCAAATGTCTTGCCGATGCATTAATAAAACATTGCATCGCATCGTAACACCCATCTATAAAATCCTACTTATTTTTCTGGCAGCATCTCTGGCCCCTGTATCCTTTCATAAAAACCCAGTGAACATTAATGAGCAGCCGCACTAATGCTGACCTGTTGCAACTGTAGAGAGCCCTGTTAAAGTCTTACACTATTATTGCCTGTAAAGTTTTGGCCATCTGAGACCCCCCGCCTCAGTCCAGACCGACTGATGTAAAACTTGTCGACAGTAGCCATGGCAATCAATATAGAGACAACCATGTCAAAAAGTATTAACCCATGTGATTCAGATATGACAGATGCAGAGCTCACACATCAATTTGAAGCTTCAGCTAGATACTCCAGTCCTGGCCAAGCTCGGAGAATGAGGGACAGGTCTAAGCTGGCAAAAAATAATCATTGAATATTTTTGGGTTGACCTATCTTTAGTAGAGATAGACCCATATACTGGTTGGCTGATATTTGCATTTTAGCACTTCGGCTTTTAGTTTTAAATTCCAAAATAGACTGATATGTTGGCTCGGGTGACTTCGACTTAGGTGCGAAGAGGACACTGTACATGGCTCTCTTATGGGTCTGCAAATAGGGTTGTGGACAAGTAGACCTTTCATGATAACAAATTAACTATGATATATTGCTGCTGAAAATAGTAAAATATAAATTCAGAATATTGTGGGTGAGCAGCAAACGTCTTCACTCCTACAACCTTTTGTTCAGTTGACAGATTTGAATTTTTCTTTTACTATGGATCATACCTGGACGCCTGAGGGATTACACAGACATCTGCTGTTGAAAATGTAGACATTAAACGATAATACTGAATGCCATTGCGCCACTACCATGATAAAGCAAGATCCATCCATGCATTTTCTTTCGCTTATCTCGGGCCGGCAGCAGTCTAAGCAGGGACTCCCAGACTTCCCTCACCCCAGACACGTCCTCCAGCTCCTCCAGATGCCCGAGCCACCTCAACTGGCTCCAACATGGAGGAGCAGCAGCTCTACTCCAAGCTCCTTCCCTGTGACTGAGCTCCTCACCTTATCTCTAAGGGAGCGCCCAGCCACCCTGCGGAGGAAACTCATTTCAGCTGCTTGTATCTGCGATCTTGTCCTTTCGGTCATTACCCAAAGCTCATGACCACAGGTGAGGTAGGAATGTAGAGTGACCGGTAAATCGAAAGCTTTGCCTTTCGACTCAGCTAATTCTTCACCAAAACAAAACAATACAGCATCTGCATCACTGCGGACTCTGCACCGATTCGCCTGTCAATCTCACATTCCATCCTTAAAGAACATTACCTCCAAAAAAACGATTCTATATGCTCAGTAGTCTTGAACAAGAGCTGCAATAAATAAATGAAACACTGTTATGAGTCACAGTAGTTATTTATTCAACCTTCTACAGCTCAAATCTTACCATAGTACAGAAAAATTATAAAAAGTCCCCCACTAGTTCAAAGAAAAAGTACACAGGATAAATACTGACCCCCAAAAATAATTGTTCCACATCACGTATAGAACGATAAGTCAATACAGTAATTATCATGACAGGCCTATGGATAAGTTTGCGGCAATTTCAAATGAACTCATTTTTCGTGACAGGCCTACAAGTCAGGCTCATCTGACTTGAGTACGACAACTGGCAGCACAAACATTCTTATATTAAGTATTTAGAATGGAAACAACCCTGCTAGCAATATGAACCACCTTCATGTAGGACTAACCACTAGTATGTCTGTACAATAGATAGACACGGGTTTCTTATAGAGTACAAGGGGCAATAGGAGTAGGAAATGTTGTACAATAATAACACCAACCGCAAGCACTCATCATTTTAACTGCCATGCCAAATCATATTAACTAACCCTTTATAGGCTTTGGCAGCTGTAACAGTCAATCTCTAGCATCACATCTCCCGCCTTCATCTGAGAGTAAGTCTTTTAAGATGGCCATGTGTTTGTGTACCTGCGTGAGATGAAATTAGGCCAATGAATTTGAATTAAAACTGATTTAATAGTTTTTCATTTAATAGAAGCAAGCATGTACATCTTTCTCTGCCCCATCATATTCACCATTTTTTGTTTTGCCTATGGTTGCCGTAATAAAATCTGGCAACCACAAGCATCTACAATATTAACTGCCCTGTCAAATCTTCATATCCAACTCGTTTATCGGCCGTGGGATTTTCTAGAATACATTTGAGTACACGTTTGGTATTATTGGTGTCAACTATAGTGAACTTCGTCAATTTTCCACCACTTAAGTATTGAGGAAGCAGCTTAATTTGTACAGTAAAAGTAGTAACCACAATTTCAGTTGCAAGCAGTTCACATAAGTGCCCACCCAAATCATTCTAACCCACATACTTATTGGCCTTGACGGCTGCCTTAGTGGACTCCCCCGCTACCACATCTTTACACTGGCCAGGATTTCTTCTATTTTGCAGACTGACTTACATGTATGAGGCAGGGGTGGGTAGAGTGGCCAAAAATTGTACTCAAATAAGAGAAACATTACTACAAAATAAGCAGAAGAACCAAATAGTGGTTCAACATTTCTCAAGTAAGAATATTTGGGAAATCTTCTGTTGAAGTAACTGTTGGGACATCTGATTTATAATGTAATGTGAAGGACAAAACATTAAATAATGCACAAAATCTGCTATTTTCAAAAGATAGACACAAAAATGAGAAAAACTAAATCATATCTGGAGTAGGAGTGCAGGAAATACAACTGTTCAAATCATTTCATATTGTCAACATAAAGCTTTTATCACTTGTAGACTTACTCAACCAAGAACTTTTACTCAAGTCAGAGTACTGTTACTTCAATGAAAATATTACTCAAGTAGGGAAAAAAGTACGCTGTTAGAAAAGTGCAATTGTACTCTTTATACTCAAGTAAATGTAATGTAACATGTGAGTACTACCCACCTTTAGTATTAGGGATGTTAGATTTTAATGTCCAGTTATTTGTGAGAAAAAGAGGCTTTATAATTACACAGCCTGGCCAAAAAAAAGTCACCACTTGGATTTAACTAGGCAAATAGGTACGAGCCTCCTCCAGTTGGTCAGGTCTAGGTTCAGCAACAGTCTGTGCTCAAAGAATGAGGTCAGCTGACTACCTGAATATACTGAATGACCAGGTTATTCCATCAATGGATTTTTTCTTCCCTGATGGCACAGGCATATTCCAATATGACAATGCCATAATGCCAGGATTCATCGGGCTCAAATTGTGAAAGAGTGGTTCAGGAAGCATGAGACATAATTTTTACATGTGGATTGGCCACCACAGAGTCCAGACCGTAACCCCATTGAGAATCTTTGGGATGTGCTGGAGAAGGCTTTGTGCAGCAGTCAAACTCGACCATCATCAATGCAAGATCTTGGTGAAAAATGAATGCAACACTGGAGGGAAATAAATCTTGTGACATTGCAGAAGCTTATGGAGACAATGCCACAGCGAATGTATGCTGTAATCAAAGCTAAAGGCGGTCCAATGAAATACTAGAGAGTGGGACTTTTTTTTTTTGGCCAGGCAGTGTAATAGTATAGGCTATTGTGACATACATATAGCCAGATGAAAAGCAAAATCCCTTTACATTTAACTTAACCTTTATTTTTTTAATTTATCTGTATTCATGTAGAGAGAGCCCAAGAGAGTACTCCCATTATAATTACAATTTTTAGTTCATACTGTAACCTAGGCTGTCGTCATGCGCTAACATAATAATCATCAAGCATAATAACTCCACTCATCAACTGTGCTATAATTCATTTGGAGCTAGCTTACTGCAACTAGCTGCAAATCCATGCAACCAAACAGTGAACACATCAGTGGCTAGGGGACTTCAGCCAAGCACAGGCTGGCAGCTCTTACGGCTAACGAGGAGCAGATTCCTAAAACACATGGCCTTGGTCGATAAAGCCCCCCTGAGCTCAGAGAGGAAATGTTATATTTCCCGCTTACGAAAGTGGTCTGAAGCACCTGTCGCTTTGTTGGTTTTTCATTTGAACTGCTTTCATTGCATTACCTGGGACCTCGGCGCGGTCGGACAGATGTTTGGAGATGGATTTAGTTTTTCTCGACAGTTTTCTGATGGGGCCATATGTGCTTGATTTAAGGTGTAGGCTAATGCATGTATGAGTTCTCCTCACCTCCATATGTTGAAGTCATGGTGCAATGCCAGGGTGATTTAGGCCTGCCACTGCTGGAATACAAAGTGAAAGGCAGGGGAACAGTAGCGCGACCATGGTATAAAAAGTAGTCCCGGAAGGCATGTGTTAAGGCCTGGAGGTAGGTTTTCAAATGAGCTGCAAAACTGGTCATTAGGGAGAGATTATAATAATAAACGAATTCACAAAGTTGCAGATTTGGGAAACGTTTGCAGCATATAGAGGATTCAGTTGAGTTAAAAACATAATTAGCTGTATTCTCATTTGTGTGATATAAATGCAACTGTTATATTAGTACTGTCTTGTCCTTGGCGTCAGTGGACCCTATTTGGACCCTGTAAGAGCTACAGTGATGAGCGAATCTCTCATTTTATAAAAGTGACTTAAAACGCCATTTTCTGATCTATGTTATAATGATGTTTCCTCATCAAAAACATACCTAGAGTTTTGTTTTATTCCACACATGTTTAACACACAAGCCCTGCATATTTATCCTGAGTTCTTCTCTCAAATGGAAAACACTTGTAATATCATCTGGTAAAATAATGTAGAACCTTTACAAAATGGATGAAAGAATGTAGAAATCTAGCTCAAATGAAAACTGAAAACTTAAATGAATCTCTTTATTTAGGTTCACCTTAATGCTATTCCACACTGAGAAGACCAAGCTGTATATTTTCAGCCCTAAATTGTTTCTGTCTGGCTGAATAAATTGTGGGTTACTGGATGAATCTTGCATGTCCCCTGTTGTGTCTGGACCTAAAACGATGCTTGCTGAAACAGTCTGCATAATCTTTCTTTGCAGCAGCTGTGAAGAATTTTATTTCAGAGGAGATTATTAGACAAGATAAACTAGTGAGCAATGGTAAAATTACACTTTTGTCTTTTATGTTATGAGACTCACTCGCTTTTACCGCTTTGGGCTATGTACTTTTCAACAATTTCCAACAATGCATTGAGTACTCCAGCAGACGAGCGTGAACTTGCTGCCTTCCTGGCCCAAACAGTGTGTATACATTAGTCAAACACTACATGAGTGATGGGCTGGGTCAGATAGAGCTGTTCCTGCCTGGGCTTGTGCAGAGGATGCTTTCAGCTCTATTTTAGTTAATATCATCATAATAACAGGATGTCTCTGTGATATCCTCTATCTTTTATATGTCTGGCTCTGGGTAAACGTAGTGCTCCATGAGATAGTGCACAATCAAGGCATTAGGCTAATGATAGGAAACATTTCAGAGCAAGAGTCATGATAGAACCGCAATCAAAATCAAGTAATCAGAGGATTATGGTAAAACTAAAAAAAAACTTTTAAAGACTGCAAATTCTCCCATTTCACAAAAACACACAAAATCAATCACTGCCATGGCATGTGGCTCATTAATTAGAGCTGTAGCGCATATGCAAGGCCACTTATCACCTTGAGCATTGTAAATTCAAGTTCTGTGCCCAAATGTTCTATCAATAGAATAACAGACCTAAATAATAATAATGAGATTAACTAATGTGTTTTTTCCATGGCCGGTGCCAACCTATGGCAATTTGCTCTGCCGATATTTCTGAGCCTATATGTAGCACCAATTTTGAGTATTTTCTCCAAATCATGTAATTTAAATATACCACAAACTCACCCACAGCCCCATTTTTACCGCAAACCTTTAAGAGAGCTGTTTAGTCATGTTTTGTCCAATTATCTCTTTTGAATCAAAGTATTAAAATGAAGCTTAGTCTGTTCCCTGGGCACATCCCACTGGGAGGAGGCCCCAGGGAAGGCCCAGGACACACTGGATGGGCTATGTGTCTCAGCTGGCCTGGGAACGCCGTGGGGTCCCACGAAGGAGCTGGAGGAAGTGTCTGGGGTGATGGGAAATCTGGAAGTACCTTCTTAGACCGCTGCCCCCACGACCTGGCCCTGGATAAGTGGAACAAAATGGATGAATGGTTGTCCCCGTTAGGCAATAGGTCAGCCAAAACAAAATATCGGCCAATAGTGGAGATTCAAGGCTGATACTCTAGTCCAAATATCGTCCCGATGTATTGATCTATCTCTAAAACAAACGTATTCGAACTTGATCAAATAATAAATGAAAATAAGTACATAAATCCTTATTTTTACCACCTCCTCTGGGCATTAGAGACCATATTGTGCGTGTTGAGTTCAAACAAAGTATTCTACAATTCAGGAGCAGAACCTTGAATTAATAAACCCTGAATCCCATAATAGCACATATCCACAATATTTGCAATGCATTTTCCAACTTCATCATTAAAATACAACAACTTGGCAACTGTAATGCACCAATGAGCCGCAGCATTAACAGTCCTTGAATAGTTCTGTTGTTTGTTGTGATTAGGACAACCTTGCTCGTCTTTGTTGGCAGAACTTGGCAACATGTTAGTATATGAATATGCACCAGGCTGAGATGGGAGTAAACACCTTGACACAGCTCAGTGGGTGTGCTGTGTGTATTTGTCCAGCTCTTTGTCAATGATTAGCGCTCTGCTCTAATGAACTCACTTGGAGCGCACCCATTCCCCTGTTGTTTCTTATCTGGGCCAGTGACACATCCAAATGTGAGTCACACAGTTATTGCACCTGCCTTTCCAACCTTCAATCACCGCAGCGCGTCACTATAACTATATCTGAGTGCTTATCTCTGAGTGACTGTGAAGGGGGGGATATGAGGCCAGCTATATCATAATGTTAGGGCTTTTAATGTAATAGAAATAAAGGACAGCTCTACATGTTTGCTGATTTAATAAGTTAATATCCATTGGACTCATAGTATACTTGCTTTTTCAAGGTTTTTGGGGGAAATGCCAAGTGTGCTTTGTGTTTTTATGGCTGTAAAAATCTTTCTGATTGGTTGAGGATGGAGACAGCAGAGTCTGGAGAGTAGAATGATACAAAAAGATATATTTATTTGGCAAAAAACGTTTATCACAGGGGTCATTGCTAATGTTGCAAACTGAGTTTTACCAAATCTGTCATTTGTGACTTAGAGCAATTAACTTTTGTTTACTTGGAGCGATGCCAACTACACTTCCACTCTAATCTATTGTTAATCATCTCCAAGGATTATGTGTCGTAAAGCTTTCAGGAGCCATAAGATTTAACAGCTAACTCATATTTAAAGAGTGACTTGTTCATACTATTACCAGAGTGAGAGGACGCCCCACAGCCCACAGTGGCCACTGTAAAACGGCTGTGTCCCACTGCTCAAACAAAAGACACACAGATATATGGACTGGCCCTTCCTCTAGTGACTGCTGTGTTCACAGGTGTAGTGATGAAGTGGGGAAAATCTTGGTCATAAACAAAGGAGATTTAGAGGTTTGACTGAGATGTTCTTTGGAAATCTGGGGGAGAGACAGAGGTGTTTGGCTGAACTGAAGTGATAATACAGTGAAAAAGACTTTTCCTATACCTAATATAATAAACGTGTATAAAAATTGTTGGGTCAAGTTTTAGTGTTAAGTGCTCCATAGCTCCTTAAAAGTATTTTACTTCTGTGGGGTATCAACTGTTCACACATAAAATATTTAGATGATTATTGTTTTGAAAATGCTATACCGTATTCACAGAAAACAATGTATTAACATGTTTTATAAGTTTCACTTTTGTTTTTGACGCTCTGAGTCTCCTCCTCCCTTTGCTCGCTGTGCTAAGTCACTCCTCTTTCATGCACATGTGTCAACTCAAGGCCCACCATGTCATTTTATGTGGCCCGTGACAAAGTAAATTAAAAGGTATGATTGTCGCAATTGATACTCAATTACACAGACATTTTTTCATATCTATGCAAATCCATAAGCAATATTTGTAACTTGAATAAGTAATAAATATAGAAATAGTTAATTAACAAGATTAAAAAGTAGTTACATTTATCTTACAGTTACATCTGGCTCTTTGAGAGCAACCATTTTGTTGGTGTGGCCCGCAGTGAAAATGAGTTTGACGTCCCCACACTAATGAAATCACTGCACATGGTATCAGGTTTGTATCATGTCTTTATATATTTATGGAGAATTATCATGTGGGAGCATGGATGACATAGGCTTGTGGGCTCAGCTTTGGACAGAATCTTACAGTTAAAGGTAAGAAGGGTTCAAATAGGGCCCAGGAGAGATGGCTAAATTAGTGAAATACACATGGATGACAGAGATTTTTTTGATGAGGGAACAAGGTTATTTTTGCATAACTGTGAGGCAGTTATCTTGCTGTGGAAAATATAAAACACATTTAAAACATTAAATGAGATGAGCTACACACATGTGCAGAAATTAAGTTCTAGAAGGACAACTCTGTGTGGTCAAAAAGTGTGAAAGAGGGATGACCACAGTCAGTGGACATTAGAGGAAGAGTATTGCCTAGGGACATATCCAGCAACAATATTAGGCTATGCAATCCATGAGGCTCATAATATAAATCCATTGTGAGGCAGATGCTTTGTTGTTCATTGTTACTTGAAAATTAAATCCCCTCTAATGTGTTTTTTGGCAAACTATTCAAACTGCCAGGGATTTAAAATGAATACATTATCACCATAACTCAGCTTCACGCATGCCAACACTCTGGGTGAGATGAGGATACAGTGTCACATTTGAAGTTACACTACAACCAGCTCTTTGGCACACCGACATGTGACCCCCTCCTCACAAAACATGAATGAGCCCAGGAATTCCAGAAATGTCCCAAAGTCAACAGAGGCGCAACTATTGGACTGCACAGCCTCCTCAGCTTTCATTGTTAACCTGAGTGAGTTACTCATTCACTGGTAGAGAGACAGAACCCACAGAGAGATCCCGCCTAAACCACACAGCAGCCAATGAAGTAGCGCACACAAAATGATGTTACAAAGCATGTCTTGTTATGTCTACAGACTTTTTCCAACCAGGAACGCAGCATCAAAGTCTAACCGAGACAATGACGGCAAATTCAGGGGTCACAAACCGGGATCACAGGTCATCAATAGCGGGAGGCGCAAAGGTAATAGAGCCAGGGAAGAGCGGAAGTTTATCTGATAATGAATGCGCACTGCTTTCAGGTGAGTGATGTTCTGCAGGAAGGAGTGAGAAAGGAGCTTCATGGGTGATAGGGAAAATGTAAAAGAGAGATGGCAAGCTAAAATAAACAAAAAACTGTCAAACAAGATCAAAAGAAAAGCTTGCGTGAAGATTATGTGTTGATGGAATGATAAAAAAGCTTGTGCAGATGTCAGCTAAAACCTGATTTCTGACTGGGAAGATTTTCAGTCAGTCCTCAAAAATTACTGGCCTAATTGTGTAAAAGTGGGTTTATACCATAGACTGTACAGACTGTATAAAGAAGTGGACTAAGAAAGTCAAATGAGGCTGATCTAGGCTAGAAGTTATAGGAGTGAATGTGGAGCCAGTTGCATATTAGGAATACTGACAGCGAGTATCATAACCAGGATCATATAGAGTGGGTTAATATGAACATTTTAATACCAAAATTATGTAAGCAATATGTTATTAATAGGTTAAAAACATAACTCTTGGAAAGGTGTTTCTTTTAGCTGAGAGATTCTTGTTTTTCACTTATCAATCACTATCAACGCAGTATGAATCCCAAAACCCACAGACCTGAGGGTGCCATAACTTTCCTAAAATGTTTTAAGGTTAAGGTGCACTTAATTGTGTAAGATTTAAATTTTTCCGTTTGACCCATCTTTCACCCATGCTGCTGCGGCATCCTGTCAGGAGCAGGGAGTGCTGCAGTGTCATGCCCGGGGACCCATCTCCAGATCTTGAACTAGGCTTGGTCAGACCTACCTTAGCTGGAGGAGGAATAACTTGGGGAAAAAAATGAAACAGAAAGAAAAGGGCATATATATTTGTGTCAGATTATGAGGAAAAAATCGTGAGGCTCAACTTTTACAGAGAAGAACATGGGTCATATTTCATTTCCTGAAGTGTAGTTGTTGTCCGGGTGATGGATGGGTGCCAGCAGGTCCCTGGTCTCCCCTCCAGCTCTGAGCTTTGAGCTGTGTACGTGCCTCCTGTCCCCCCTCTTCCATGGCCTCTCTCTGACTCCAGTCAAACAAAAGCCCCATCAGCAGTGGACGTGTCATTAAGCTTGTGCCAAATCCTTAGCAACTACACAGGTAAAAACACATACATACAACTACTCTTAATGTATCTCAATGTTCATATAATGCTGTTTTAGTCTGACTGAATGACTTTCCTCTGTTGCACTAGAGACAAACAGGGGCTTTCACATTGGCACACAGAACAACACATCATAACTGGGACCCAGACTGAACCTGAACTGTCAGGACTAGAATTGTACTAAACCAAGTCTACATCAGGACTAAACCAGGGCAAAACCAAGACATGAAGCCATACAATAATAGCTCTGATACTGGCAAGGGAGGGAAAGACGACTTTTGCATTTGACCCATCATATTACCAGTGCTGCTTGGTTGATCAGGAGTTGTGTGTCTATTTTACTCAGACTGTGAGGAAATTAATCTTGACTCATGACTTTGTGTTTTCAGAGAAACTTCAAAAAGTGCTATTTCATGACAGCTGATTTGCTTTAGTTGCTTGTTTAAGTACCACCTGGGATGCTGCCAGCCCCTTCTGCCTTTGTCCCCATGCCCCATAAATGTCCCACTAACTTGATTAAACATGATTTATATAAGCATACTTTTCTGGGAGCATGCCTTAAGTGCATTTGTGTAGCCAACAGCACTGGATCAATGCTAGCATCTTCCCAGGGACATTTATTTCACCAAAACGTACACTGGAAAAGAGGAAACGGTATATCCAGCAGCAAACCATAATTTACAGAATGTTTTGTTAATGACATTACGGGATATCGACTTGGCTTGAAGCTTAGTCGGTGGCCGAGGAGTTTATTACGCTGATCTGACAGATATAACGCTGACAGAGAGAGGATTTCACGCTCCATTTTAAAGATATGAAGCTCCTGGTATTGGTCTGGGCGATTACCATACGTTTTTGACATTAGCATCCTGAAGTTGGAATCCAGGCTGTTTTTGTACATTGTAAACATGGCAACAACTCAGAATGATAGCATTTCCAGCTTGTACATGTTGATGAAGGGGCTGAGAGATATCATCTTCTGAGGTTTATGGTGCATCAACAAAATGTGAGAACAGCGATGGACAAATCCTGCTGACTGCTTTGATTTTGATATCTCACCTCAGACCAGACTACTGGCATGGCATATTTACTCCAACTTTTCCCTGATCTTGTACATTTTTATGTGAAAATGTGTATATATTTTTTGTTTATATTTAAGATCCTATATTACACAAAATAGACGGTTGTGAGCTTTAAGTCATGTTACACCGTTGTTACCTCATCAAAAACATCCCTGGACTTGTGTTTTGTTTCGTTTTATTCACACATGTTTGAGTAACCTGCATTATTAGTCTGTCTACATTCCCAATGCTCAACATGCTCTGTTCCACCTTGTGATGTCATGTAGTGATAGTTAACCTCTACCTTTTTCCTTTATTTCAGTAGATTGGCAATTCCAGGGCTGAAATCATCAAAATTAATCTAGTGAAAGTGTATGGAGTGGAGCACTTTCTGTATTACCACATGACATCACAAGTTCTGAGTTCTTCTGTTTGAGAGAAGAACTCACTCTAAATATGCAGGGTTTGTGTGTTAAACATGTGTAAATGAAACAAAATCCGACTTGTTTTTGATGAGGAAACAACATTATAACATAGATCAGAATATAGCGTGATATGAGCTTTTTCATGACCCAGACTGAGAGCTCAGGTTTTCCCATAAACACACTGCCTCAATTTGACAAGTTTTGACATAACACAATGATGCAACGGTGAGTAAGTACTGTAAATTTGTTTTAGATTCTGATACACAGCAGACAACACTGTTTCCTTGTATGTTGTCCTATTATAACGTTTATGTCTCCATGAGTGTGCACAGGAAACTTTCACAATTTCACTCCAAAATGCCTGGATATCATCTTTGAGAGTACAAAATAGAAAATAAACATATGTCAGATTTAATTTTGTGAATCTTAAGCAAAAATCCAAGTTCTTGAGAAATCAGAATCTTGGCTAAATTTAAATCTAGCAACTCTGCAAAAATTCCAACTTTTGAACTCCCTGTAGACTAAGAAAAAGGAAGTTTGTCTGTTACGATTTACCCTTTAGCCTAGACTGTAATAAGCTAATTTGATGTTTTCTTAATTTAACCAATCACCACGCATATTCCTAACCCCTCCCCCGTCAACTGGTGGTCTACAGAGGCACCAGGCCTAGGAAGGTAAAATGACCCTTAATGCTGTTTGAATAGCATGGCTAACTTTACGCTGCCATATCATTAGGGGAACAAAAGGCCAGGCCAAACATAAGAAGACCCCCAACTTGTGCGCTCTTTTCCCCCAACCCCCACCCCCTCCCAAGACACCCAAAGCAGCCTCTTCTTAAATCAGTCTTCCACAATCCACTGAGCGTGACAGAACAGAACTTTTTCCCGAGCGAGTGGATAAATCTGTAATGGAAAATTGACTAGGGATGTTTGCGTTTGGCCACAGTAATCTGAAGAAGTGGAAGTGTGTTGAAACTGCTAATAGCACTGAGCAAAAGGTCTTGCAAAGGGGGGGTCTAACAGTCAATGCATGGTTAATGATGTTTGCAGATGACAGAGCAGGGGGGGTAGTAGAAGACAAGACAGTTCCAGAGTAGATCTGGGGGTTTGTGTATATACGGTGACTTAACTTGGCACAGCTAACCTACACAACTTAACCATGGACAAATATTTGGAGATGACTGAACATCAAAGTGACACTGTTTGGGCATGCAGTGGTTTACAGCGGAGGGTTATTGACTGTGCCAAGTGTTCCGACACACAAGCACTAAAGGAGAAGAGTGAGCATCCCAGACAAGTTAACAGTGAGAAAAAAAACTTCAGAGGACAAGGTGAAGAATGTGGGGCAGGAGTGTGAACTTGTGCTAACCAGGAAGTGACATAGACAAACATTAACTTGGACATGTGCAATTTGTAGGTATATATGCGACACGCTGGGGTCAAGAGGTGAAAATAATGAAAAGGTGTTAAAGGGAGGACTTAGGAGCAGAGTATGTCATCAAGCGACCCATAAAGTTGTACTCCTCCTACATTTAAAAGTTATGCCGTGTTTAGATATATAAGGGTTACGCAAGGGTGTTGGCAAATTAGCGTCTACACGATAAGGTCAGCTCCACTAGAACCAGCGTATATAGAGAGGCTTAAGATATTTCATTTTATAGAAATACTAAAGAACTAAATAAATGTAAAAGTTTATAATGCATACAAGTTGAAATTAAGGTATGCTTTTATTGTCCCCGGAGGGAAATTTGTCCTCTGCATTTGAACCATCCTTCAATGCTGCATGTTTTGGGTTGGTGTCAGTCATCTCTAGTAGAAGCATGTAGTCGGTGGTTCTATGATGGCCCCACAGAATGCAGAACGAAAGGTTGGCCATACGTTTTCTGAGGACAATGTGTGAGCTTCTTATAAAAGTGTCAGGGCAACTCCGTATCATACCTACTCAGCCCCCCGCCCTCTTCACGCTTCAGAAACTCCTTTACACTTTGATGGGCTCCTCCAACAAAGCCCTGATTCTTCAGAAGGACCAGGATCCTTTCTGAACTTGGAGTTGTGGCTCTGTAGAACTGAACAAGGAGGAGGCGCCGCTTCAAAATATGATTGACTTCAAACAATGGAGGTATTAATATGAAAGGAAATGTTGGAGACCACTCGGAGCTTTGATAATCACTGGGCTTTAAAGACAGGTGGCGAGAAGGGAGCCCTTCAAAAGGCAAGGAGTCAACAACAATGCTGTTCTACCCCACCCCCGTGCCATGATATCCACTAACACCAGTATATGATGTCCAAACTTCCTCACTTGAATAGCTTTGTGATCACAGAGGTGCACCAAACCTTTTGTTTCAATCGTGATACAATACTTGAGTATCTGCCAATAACAGAGACTGAAAGTAAAATATAGCCAAATAATTAAGCAATAATACAGCATTTCATACACAATAATGCAAAATCAACAAAACACATCCAAAAAACGTGGCGATCGACGCCATTCCATAAGATGTTTCCTACAACTTTTTGTCCAGTTGACAGATTTAACTTCGGCTTTTACTATTTGCCATTCCATAAGCTTACATAGATTCTTAGGGTGTCCATGTTTTTCAGTGTATCTTATATACTAAATACATATGTAAACAGAAAATGTATGTGTACATTTGTGTATGTAGTATGTATGTCGCATAAATGTATAAATGTGTATATGCATATGTTACGTGTGTCTGTAATAAATTGAATTGAATTGACTGTATTTCATCTCTGCATAATGTGCTCTCTCATAATAAATCTGTATCATAATATGCTATAATGATTTCAAACCAAATATTTGTTTTTTCTTTACAATCTCACTTCCTATAAACTTTACAGCCGCATAACAAACCCGTCTTTTGAAAACTGTTCAATCTGTATGAATTCAACCGACGGGCTGTGGAGAGGAGTGAAATTACAAAACACCGCACTTCCACTTCTCGGGAGGAATGGTACCTTGCCTGCCCCTGCACAGGAGAGACAAGAAGCTCCCAGCATCATTTATGTGCATACACAGACATGCAGGGCAGCCATACCGATAAGAAGATCTGATATGCAAGAACACGCACAAGGTTCAAGCCATGCCGACCCAGAGGCATGCACAACACACAAATCCGATCCAACTGCATATCTTCATTATTAAACATGAATGGAACCGGTACTCAAGGGAGAGGAGGTTTTTAATCAACTTCACACTCCTCTGATCTGGATAGAGACTGTTTTTTCGACTGTTTCTGTAGCAAACTGGATTTCTTGAGCCAGGGGAAGTGTGTAGTGATGTTATAGTGCTAGTAGCTTTGGTGGAGTGATGGAAGTGCTAAAGTGGGCAAATCAATATCAGAGCAGTCGTGACCGAGAGCAGATAATCCACTGACTGTCAACTCGTACTCTCAGGCACACATCTGTTCAAAGACGTTTTTAAATTACAGCAAAACTTGCAGACTAAATAGTTAATTAGCTAACTTAATTATAATTATCAGTCCTTGCCATATGTAACTTTTCTGGCTGAGGGTCAGTGATCTGCTTGGAGCGCTTTGAAATGTTTCACGGTATGGCATTAAACTTGTTGCCTTGAAACACATGCATTCCTTCAGTGAGTGTGGTCGGCTCTCCTCAGATTTGACCATTAACTGGGTCTGATGACATCACCTGCTTATCACCATGGAGATAGATAAGCTCAATGCAATACTAATGAACATTTCAGGAAAAACGATAGTATCTCCAAGCAGACAAGCAGACACCTTTAATGTATCACTAAAGCACATTTTATAGATCACTAATCTACTGTGTATGACATATTCTCACACATTTCATTTCAAAAGCAGGATATTTGTGTTATTATTTCCAAGATTTGGGTATGAATCCAAAAGGTTGCTCTATTACCCCAATGAATCTGTCTAATAAATGTAGCCACTTACTCCAAGCGTCACATGCTGAACTGAACTGCACCTTGTCATAGGAAACCTGCTGGCCAGACTGTTCCCTTTTATTATATTTTTATTAACCACACCTAACCAACCCAAAGTCTCTAAGAATATAATTTGACAGCATGAAAAGCCAAAATGTCTGCAGATCCTGTCTTCATCCAAAGCAGCTGTGTTGTTGAAAGTATTCTGGTGTATCTCCGTCTTTGCTGTTGACATTTGACGTATTAAATAAATACGCCAAAGAAAGCACGTATTATCCAATGTTATTCAGTAATTCCATATAGATATAAAGATTTCTAGCATTAGTAAAGGAACATTTCCTTTGTGCAGCAATGTAACAGGCAGTTCTCCATTCATCACTGCATAAAAGCTCCCATAAGCTCTTTGAGTGGACCACAGGTATTCTGAGCGTTGAGCAATAATAAAATACACAGATAAATTACTGGAGTTCCCATGCACTATTGCACACATGAGTTACCATATATTTGAACAGAGATCAGTCTAAGGATATACTGGTAGTTCATTTGGAGCAAGGGTCTGCCAAGTATGACATTGTTTTGTTCATTGATTCTCAAACCTTTTTGCTGGAGTAAGACATAGGTTTGGCAGGAGCATGCACAGCCACATTCAGCAATGCAGCAATGTAAAATCGATTAAACATTATGCTGAATGTTTGTCCCCGCTCTTGAGCCCTACTTTACATGTCTTGCTGCCTGGTCCAAAGCCTGTTAAGGCAGCTAGGTCAAGGACACGACCAAGTTTCAAAGCAGGAAAGAATGATCAAAACCTGAACTGAAGTAGGCAAGTACTTTTTTTCGTTACATTGGAGATGCTCTGACCAAAATTTGGGTATAGTCGAACTAGCTTAGAGACTCAAAGACATTTGTTCCTTGTTCTCATCAATATTGAGCACAAAATCTTGACTATTAAATCTCCCCAAGACGACCTTGTGCAAATGGTTTTATAGAAATAACTGCGACGCAAGAATTTTCAATAGATCCAAGCTAGGGAATATTTTGCCTTATAAAGCTGTCTTGTTTGTAATTATTCACGCGTACAAGAATCCTAATTGTCCAATCAAGCTGCTGTTTGCACACTTGTCAATACCATAATAGTGTCTATAGACTTGTCTGCGGAGTTCATTATCGGCGACTTCTGCCTCAAATGAAGTCCCACAGCATTGAGTTTGAGTCCACTGTAGATGAGGCCCTTTATGTTGCCTTTATCCCCATCTTTTAGGACACAATACTGGGTTAGGGGTGCGAGCGCTTGGCACCCACACAAGCCCTTCAGAGGACAGGAAAGAGGTGGTTCTAGGGAGAGAAAAGAACTGAGAAATCGCCTCTCAACTTCCGTCATTGTCTTTATGCAAATCCCAGCTGATCAAGATTCCGCTGGCATCCTAACCAGCCGATGTGCTCCGTATGGACTAAGAGGGTGACTCAGATGAAGGGACAGGCGAAGACATGAGGATTGGTGCGGGAAGTGGCAAAAGCAGCACTTACGGAACAATAAACAGAAGAGTGAAGGCTGCGGCTTGGAGCAGTGCCACTAATGAGACATAGGCTGTCGCATTGAAGTCTGGCAGGCAAGGGTCATTTTAATTAAAGCTGATGATAGTGATGAGATGGCCCAGAGAAAACAAACCACTTCAGCTGGAGCTTCATCAAAACAAATTTGGAAATCTTGCAAATATGGCTAGACTTAAGTGGAGTTCTTGGCTTACGTAAATGATGGAACTATTTTTATCCAGCGTTTTTAATGTCACACTAACTTTGTCATTCAGAAAGTTTGAATATATAAAGCTCGCCACATACACGAGGAATGGTCATGTGTCAGTGTGAATGAAAGGGAACCGTTTTGTCAATAATTATGAATCACCGTTAAATTGTAATGTTTTTATTGTTTTAACAGTTAAACAGGATATTGTGACATCTCTAATAGAAAGTAAATGTGCTTTGAAAGACAGTGATTCTACATATTACAGACTACAGACTAATGAATAATCCAGATTATTTGGACAGAATTGAGATTTCGCTCAGTTTCTTTTCTGAAAGATATCACACACAAAAAGAGGCAGTCCTTGAGATACCCACCCCTTACAGTCAATTTTGACCAGATTTCAACAGCAGTATTGATAATCATCATGTAAAAATGTTCAAAATGAGATCTACAATCTTAGCTGCTGTGTGCATAATTTTCCGGATTTCTTTTGAAGCCTATCCTAAGGGAACATAGTAATGATTTTTGTGGATGGTGCGAACACGTCTGACCTGAGTTTAACCCAACAACCTTTCACCCATCACACTCCCTTCAGCCAAACCAAAGGCTAAGTGGCTGCCATTCTCTCTGCCCGGGTTCAAATGTGACGTCCATGGGCTCTGAACTCTGTCTGGACCTGATCACGAGCCAGCAGGTGGAAGCTCACACACATACACAGGGGAATTCCACTCTCTATAAACATCATTAGGATCAGCAGAGGAAGAGGCTGTTTGTTTAACTTAAAGTGAATGTTAAATTACAAGGAAACTTCTTTAAACTTGTTGAGAATAAATTTAACTAGGGCAGAAGTGATTCCAAGCAGAGCCAGATGGTGCCATATGCGTGGTGTAAGTACAAAAACTCATTCTATTTGTCTGTGATATTTTGTGAGTGAGGATATAGCCAAAAAATAAAATATTGTTGGTTTTTTTGGGGGGTTTTTTTTGCACACTCTGGACTTTAATCAACTTTAATCAAAGTTAGAGCAGAGACGTCTTTCAAATATTTTCATTCAAGATATGTAATCTAATTTTACTAATTAAATAAAAAATGGGATTTCTTTTGCAATGTCAATTTCTTTTGCAGTGTCAATTATTAAAATAATTAACAATAATCCAGGAATAAATTAGTTCTCAATTTCATAATTTTGCCATTTTTCAAAACCTTGATTATTAAAAACAAATAAATTAGATTAATGTGTTTAATCGCCCGGCCCTGTTGTGAGCTAAAATCTACATTTCGTTAATGGTAACTTCAACATTAGTGCCAGTTTATTCTTCCCTCATATAAACATTGGTACAAAGTTCTCTTTCACAAACAAGTATTCATATATTTTATTAAGTTTTTTTGAGGCCAGAACCTTTGTGTTTAAAACCTTTGCTTCTTTCAGCCAAACCAAACATAATTTTTAGTGTTTTTATTGTCTGCTATTCTCATGAGCATATTTTTTTTAAATAGTGGTCATAAAAAAAGCTTACAATAAGAGGCATTTAAATAGGATGCACTCAGATCATCATTATTAAAGCCCCAGTATGTAATGTTTTAGCCAAAAAATATATTAAAATAAAAACATGCTTTTTCCATTTGGATGTGTTTATTACACTGAAATAAAATGTTGTTCCTTTGGCTATAATATTCCACAGGATGGAATAAAACACATCAATCTCCAAGGAGATGGAGATTGGATGTTCTGAAGTATGGTTTTAACTTTCCATTTCCATGGAATCATGTGGAGTGCCATCTGAAAGTTACTGTACCTTTAACTGAATTTACTGAACGTTATATCTATTATAGGTAACCCTTTTACACCCATATGTTGTTAAATCTGTAGTTTTCAGACTCAAACCCACAAGTGTTCATATTGTCATTAATATGACAAATTTGCATGTTAACAACAACAGCTATTTTACCTGCCCTAAATCTGCATTAAATATTAAATAGACTAATATTTTATAGAAATCTATAGAAATCTTTATCATCTTAAACGCTATCACTTGGTGTGCAAACCAAAAGCTCTTACATAACTTCAGAAGAACACTAACAGTTTTATCTTATGCCAAAACAGAGTACAAGTTTCCCATTAGGCAAAAGTGTGAGTCTAGTGTCTGATTTATGTAAAGTGCACTTTTTGTGACAACCTGTCCAAGCAGTCATTGGCTCTGTTGCAAAAGCATTTCCCATCCATCTCAGTTTAAGAGCCCTCTCCAACATGTCGGCCTTAAGTGCTCTCCTCAGAAAATCCTCAAACCGCTATCACTTCTGCACAAAAATGGTCAAAGAGATAAATGTTAGGCTGTGGCCAATTCAAACTTGTGCAACTGCTTGTGTGAAAGTAGCTTCTAAAATAGCAAACTTTGAAGACGATCCACAACACTGACGTTCATTGAAAAGAGCAGTATCGGGGCAGAGTGGTGGCAGCAGATCTGAGAATGTGCCAGAATATGTTCCCATAGGCCAATCTTTTTGAGGAGACTGGAAAAAGCCAAGAGCATCCTCACAGCAATGGATACATGACAGGTCTAAGTTCACGTCAGCAAGAATATGAAATCGAGCAATTTATGTTAAAGTTTATTGTTGAGTTCTGACATTTTTTGCTCAAAACTAAATATTTATTGCATTTTAGAACAGACTGTCAAATTCTTCCTTAAGTCCCTGATGTTTGCATCCAAAAATGGGCACATTGGATTGGTGACTCGGCAGAGTGGTTAGCTCACATTAAAGTGTAGAAATTAAGCTAAACCGTAAATATATATTTACCATATAAGATCATAGATACACCCAAAACTATATCCCATTAAAGGCCATGTCCCCAATTTTTTTTCCTACATATTTGAGCAAAATTTGTCTTGCCATAGTACAGAATGATTGTATTAAGTAGCTCTTGAGGTCGTGGTAAAGAAGGAGCTGAGTCGAAAGGCAAAGCTCTCGAGCGAAGCTACAAGTGACCAAAATGGGCTTCCTTCACAGGGTGGCTGGGCGCTCCCTTAAATATAGTGTGAGGAGCTTGGTCACACAGGAGGAGCTCAGAGTAGAGCTACTGCTCCTACATGTCGAGAGGAGCCAGCTGAGGTGGCCAGGTGTCTGTTCAGGATGCCTCCTGGACGCCTCCCTAGAGAGGTGTTTCGGCCATGTCCCACCGGGAGGAGGCTCCGAGGAAGACCCAGGACATGCTGGAGGGACTATGTCTCTCAGCTGGCCTGGGGACGCCTTGGGGTCCCACCAGAGGAGCTGGAGGACATGTCTGGGGTGAGGGAAGTCTGGGACTTCCTGCTTAGATTGCTGCCCCCGCAACCCTACCCCGCATAAGCAGAAGAAAATGGATGGATGGAGCTCTTGAGGTCAAAATATGTCTGCATCTAATCATAAAATGTTTTTATTGTCTGATAATCAGTGCTTTACAGTGACAGCAAAACTCTGCTCTGGTCTCTGAAAGTTGTGAAAAGTGCTTATAAACTCATTGAGGTGAATAATTAGGATGCTCAAATGAATTAGTTCAGTAGTTTTACACATTTTTAAAGGCAGTCAAACCAGGTAACCTTTAGTTATACAACATCAAGCTACAAACTTTGGTTGTAATACACTCTAATCCTATTTTAGTTGGAGCCATGTTGAAACCTCTAACTTATCATTCTCCTTGGGGTCAAGACATTGTTGGAGTCACAAAAAACAGGCCGTGTCAAACTTTGCACATTTCTGTCCTTATCTGATCTTTAGATAGTCCTGTCTCCTCTCTATATGTGGCCTTGCTATTCTTACAGCATTTGAGTGATAAATAATTCATATCAATGTCTTGGAATCCCTGTTGGGCGAGTGTGAGTATAGTGAGCTCCTCTATCAGATATCTGTGTTTGTCTCTGAAAGCCATCGCGTCCTCACCATTGTTAGCTAAAACAACAGGGGCCGACCCAGCTCCTCCCACTGCCCCAGATGCTGTGTTAGCCCCAGGCAGGATGACAGAAGGACAGGGGAAATGATCAGACCTGGAATACAGAGATTTAGACTTGAAGATGGCAGTGTTTTTTTTACTATCTCTGCTCCCAAAACAGCTTTAGATGTTTACACAGCTGAAAGCTCATGTTTGCCGTTCAGGGATCAGTCCAAGAAGCTCTAAAAATAAGAGTTTTTATACAGAAGGTTGTTGCTTAGGGAGGTGGGTTGCAGGCCGAGCCCTTGACTTTGCAGAAGAGTTGTTTGAGACATTAAGAGTAGCAGTAACATCTGTTTACTGATATGGAGTCTCACATAAAATGCAGGATTTGAGAAATGTATGTCCAATCCTGTTCATTTATCCGGGCTTTGGACCGGGCCTTGACCCTGCTGGCTTCTGGTGACAGGGACATTTGGCACAGAAAGAGGATGCAACTTTGCAACATCACATTTTAAGTTGCAAGTTGTTTACCAAAATATTCAGACCCCGCCAGTACACAAACATCTTCAATACATCTGAGTCATTATGAAACAGCCTCATATAGTTCAAACACCAAAGTGGCGTCTGAAGTTACAGCCCCTATTTCACCACTTTTATGAGTCCGACTTGCAATATATTTGAGAGCATATTAAATTTTCTGTGTATGAAACTATTGAAAGACAAAGTGTAAGTTGGATGTGGAATTGGGTCATTGGCCAGTGTCGGGTCTACAGCAGTGCACCTGGTTGTTAGAAGTATGACAGCTTTACAGGACATGGGATTCCAGTGTAATTACAGGTGGAGAGGGTCGAGATGAGAGCCCTGGGAGGGAGGGCTGTGAGAACGGCTGGAGTGGAGTAGAAGGGGGGCGGGGTGCTGAAATACAGCGGTGAGAGGAGAAGAAAATACATTTTGGGTTTATCAGTATTTTTATGATTAATCAAGATGGCATAGAAATAAACTGTAACCGTCAAACATGCAAAGGAGCTAGTGCACAGTCGCACAAAAACTATATTAAACAATCTTTGATTTTGGGTACTTTAAATTTAAAGCAGTGCATATTATACAGGCTTTTTATTTACGCTATGCGTGGTTCAAACTTTTACCTTTTAAGTATCATGCAACTTTTTTTGCCCAAAGAAAATTAAAAATAATTGAATAGATTTTTTTTAATAATGTTTTTTGCAGTGAAACCTTACTGGGCATACATCTCCACAAAACTGACTTACTATCGTGAAGGAGCGCCTCCTCCTTCTTGACTTCATGGAGCAAGTACGGCATAAAACATATCTGTCTCCATAGAGAATGTTAAGAATAATCTTACTTACTATTTCCAAGTTGCATAGTGTTGCTTTAAATAGCAACTCAAAAGATGACAAAAATATATATGTGTCTTAAGAGCATTACACAGCAAATGTGCTGTATCATATAGAATAGATTCTTGCAATCATACTGGGATTTTTCATCCAAATACTATGGGTACAGCTAATCCAAACCACGGTCAGTTTGTTATAAATGAGCCATGCAAAATGAAAATGGCTATTCTCCTATAGGGCTTCAGATCTGTCCTCAGAGTATAGAATAAATGTAAGAAAATAATCATTTGAAATATTGGCCAGTAGGGACCACCCGTATGTCCTGCTGAGAAAATGTGAGAGAGGATGAAAGTGGACAGATCCTGACAGAGTGAGAACCATGTAGGACAAGTCGCATGGGACAGAGAGAGAGAGAGGCTGGAGCTTCATGCTTACTGCACCATGACGACCCGTGGACAGAAAGAGAGGAGGAAACATTACAGACAGGATCTAGAGACTGGCCTATATTTCCTGTGATTTTCTTAATGTAGGACCCCCAGCTGATCCTACTTCAAACATGCCAAATGTCCTTGTCGGCGTGCTAAATGGATATGTATGAGGTAAAGGTCTAAATTAAACTATAAGGAACATTATGCAAAGGGACACACACCTCACTTGCAAGACTTGCATTATGCATCTATAACTTGAAATCAAAGCTACCAATACTTGCAAGTTTGTGTGGTTGAGGGAAGGCTTTTTTGGGTAGGAATAAACTTTACAGCTAAATCTTTGTTTAGACAGGAATGACACAGAATTGTTGTTGATTTAATCTCTTTCTTAATTTAAATTTCTTAATTATATTTTTTCTGTCATAGCAGATGTCTCATTGAAGTATGCCTATTCCAGTCCCATGATACAACAACCCATGGAAACACAGCCCAAAAAAAGAGTCATATTTGTGGAGATGCAAGCCTGCTCAGTCTAAGGATGCATGTTTCTGTATGTTTTACAGTGCAAAATCATCCATAATGATTTTTTTGGCTAAAAACTTACATACTAGAGCTTTAACTGCATTGATAATGGCAGATACTACAATTTTCACCTCTATATCTATAATGCTTGATGTTTGATCTTACAATACTTCTTTGAGCTGCCACTTTGTTCCTTCCCATGTGATCGGATGGCCTAATCCTGCTAAAGGACAGATTCACTGACCTAAATCTAGACCACATAAGGAGCTGCCCCCAAGTCCCTCCCGACTCCAGCTTTCTAAACCTGTTGTCACTAAGTCAGAACTAAGGCCACACAGATGCCCTGCTCTACAAATGTGTAGTCTGGGAGCCGGAATCTTGTCACCGATCCAATTTCCCAATGGGAGCCTTTGATTCATACAGACTGGCTGCTTTTTATGTCTGGGACTAGAAGTTTCCGGGTCACTGTACACCCATGTCCCTCACAGGTGGAGCTCTGGTTTTCTGGTAATGTTATTTCAAGTCCTCAAGAGAGAAAAAAAAAACCTGACATACAATAATAACTATTTCTGCTAGAATTGTCAGGATACTAAAAAAAAGGCTTGATACTCGATTGGATACTTCAGTGATACTAGAATGTACTTTTCAACACAAAATAAGAGGTTTTAAACTGATGTGGTCTCATATACATTCTGAAGAAGAAGACTATGGAAGATAAAGGCTATTCTATAAATATTCTACAAAAGGTCCAACTGTCCTTTATGTCATTTCTTATCTATAGTTTTGGTATTGATAATTATCTTGGTATTTTTGACCACCCTTCGCTGCTATAGACTTTTTTTTTACTTCTTTGACTTTTAAAAGCATCTAACTTTACACCTTCCTCTCAGGTCTCCGGACTCATATACTAATCCCCCGTGACGCCCTTGGCCAAAGTAAGCCATTTTACAATGAATCTTTTAGTGGCCCTGGCCAGTAGACAAAAACACACTGCTCCGAAAAAGACACTGTGGATCGCAGCGCAGATGGAACATGCTAAAGTCATTACGCAGATGGAGCGACTGTAACTGAAATGTAAGCAACACTTCAAGTTTCTCAGCGACCTGGGGTTTCTCAGTCTCACCTTACACAAATATGGATTAAATCTTTCAAATGTTCTGGCTGTAAGGAATGAGTAAATGTTTGGGGTTCAGAGCAGTTTTGCTTTTTCTAAGAGATGTGGTTTTGTTTGTCAGATAGGTCAAATTAGTTAGTATTGTGTGTCAGTGTCAATTTCAACTGGTTGTTAGGAAGTATGGATGTGGCATGGGTTTTTGTTCTTTTTCTCTGAGTTCCTAAAATGTTTTTAAAACTTTCATGAAATTTGGAGACTCTAAATTATCCCAATTAAAAAAATTATAGATTTTTAGACTAGTTGTTTTCCAAATAGCTGACTTTCAGCCATCCAAATTGCGATATTGATTCGCTTGAAATTTATCTTTGAGATCTGTGTTCAAAAACTGTAATAAAACTGTTTAAAACACTTTCAGGTGAAGGAAGCAAACCACAAGTATTACATTAAAGATATATTGCTCAAAACAGATTCTTAGCAAGCATTACTCAACAATGTTAACTCGTAGATTCAAAGATAAAAATTCTGGTTTGAATGGACTGTGTTGACCCATTTTAAAGAACGAGAAAGACAAAAAAGAAATGCTATTTTTGATACTGTCAGACAGAACTGCATTTAACTGGAAACAACTAGCCATATTCTTGGCAATGTTACTTACATTCACTGCCACAATATTTGTAGCACTAGGTCTGTGGTCTGCCGGCTTGCTAACATCTCTAACACGACAAGCAGGTCCCGGCATGTCTCTATCAGTGCGCGCTCTATCAATACCATCCCGATTCTTATCTGCTCTTTAGTATTACAGTCCAGGTTTGCGCTGGGCCCCTCGCCAAGACGCACACTCTGTGGTTAAGTGGTCTGTTCCTCTGCTCCCCTCCATCTTTCATGGCTTTTTCATTTCAACCGGTCCTTTAACACCATGCCAAGCCCGCTCTCCACGCTCACCGATGTTTAATTAAAATCTAAAATGTGCAATAACTCGGGAAAGACTATGGCTTCACTGGCAAACGTACAGACCAATTGTGCTCCTTTGTTGGCTGTTCTATCAAAGACCAGCCATCGTGGACTTGTTCTTTTTGTCTAGTTCTGTTCACTTCAGTGCATAAATGCTTTGGGACATAAGCTTACAAAGGCGACACAGATTTAACCGAAAGGGTGCACCGGCTAACTCTCACTCTTAATCCACTCAAAAGTCCATGAGAAAACCCCAATCCGCGGAGTCACTAGTCAAACTTCACATGATTCCCACCAGACAAAAGGAGGCTTGTGTAGACATGAACCGGATCAGGACCCCAGTACTTTAATTCAGTCCTGGGTGTGGTGGCTGGATAGTGGAACAGTTCTCATAGACAGTTTATAGGGCTCCAATAAAGTAGCCCTCATTGCTACTTTGGAAAATCCCATAAGTTTATACTCTATACATCGGAATTATATGGTGACACAGTGTGATTCATGCTGTGTAATTTGATGGGAAGATGTTCGTGAATGCAGCTAGAGGCATGTTCTCTTACAGGAAATGTATCGAGGAAAAATTAAGCTCTACAGTTTAACGAACAATGAATAGGTAATATGAGGTGCTGAGTGGCCTGTTAAGATTACATATACACCAGCTGAGAGCTACAGTATGCTCAACCATAAACCAGTGCTTCCATAATATAATTTCAATATGCATTTATGCTTTTTAATATAGTTCAAATATGCAGTTGCACTAAAATATGCACTATGGTTCAGAGGATTTAGGTGCCCATCTTGGAATCAGAGGGTTGCCCATTCAAGCACAGCCCAAGTAAATGAGTCCTTTGTTCAGATTCTTCTCATTGCCAACTGTAGTAATGGTCATATGGTTGGTTGGGACCTCAATGAAAAAATACATTCCAGCTATCCAACGTAATCTGCTTTTCTTCAACAGGACAGTCAATAAAACACGATGCAAACAAACTAAATAGACTGATAAAAAAATAATTATGAATAAGAAATATTAATTTAAGTGTACTTGTATAACAAACACAATTATGAGCAATGCTACATAGTACTAGTATGTGTCTGAATGCACTTAAACGCCAAAACACTGTGCTATGTGGTTTACTTCTGTTTCATTTTGAATCAATTTACGCAGACATCTTCCTATTACTTGATATGAGCAATGTTAATTATTACATTATCTGTATATCCACTGAATGTAGCAATGTTTTTCTTAAGTAAATATTAACACATATTAATAACATAGTAAAACAATCCAGACAGACTTCCCTTCCAATGGGAAAACATTTTCTGCGACTTTCAAGTCACTCATTAACTGAAAAAAGTCAATGCACTCCTACATTTTACACTGTTCAAACATGACCAAGTGTCCTCAAGGTGAAGTTAACGCAACCAGAGACTTAAACATCCACATAGTTCCCCTATATTGTTTCATATGACACCACAGACACTGATGAGAGGGTGAAGGGATGGGGGGGGGGGGTCATCCAGCCAGGTAGATGCCCGTACAGGTGAGGAATCCAAGCGCAAATATTGGGAGAGGAAAAAAAATTATATCGGGCAAACAGAGTGCTTCTAGTCAAGACGGCCGCTCACATATCCCACCCACATTCCAGCGCACTGCTCTACTGAGGCGTCATTAATGGGACCACCTGCAGGGAGAGCAGGACCCCCATCATGGTCCTAACAAGGCTGGCTTAGCACAGCAGAGCGGGCTGCTGGGTAGAGAAACATGGTGTTGTAAAGAGTGGTGGAGGGGGAGTAGTAAAACACAAGTTATTAACATTAGATTAAGGGTTCACCAGGGAAGGCCATTGGCGTTTTATGGTTGAATTATAGCCCTGTTCTAGTGTTTGTGTATAAGGCAGTGTTCTTTTACAGGGCACTGATGCGGTTATATTTTCACTGTTGATAGTTGGTAGGGCTGAACGATTTGAGAAAAATACCTAATTGGGATTGCGATTAGATTTGCAATTTTTTGTTTTAACAGTAGGATTCTTTTCAAATGTCAGAATTATAATGTGTTCAGGAGAATTAACAGAAAGACATGAATCAAATTACAGAACATATTATACATATTTACAAATTACAGAACATTATTTATTTACCCATTTTTAGATTAAGACATGATATTTAATTGTTTGTGGAGGAAACGGGTACTTCAAAGATTGCAGCCTTTGTGATTTGCTAATTGCGTCATTCAAAATGCGACTTTTGATTAGATTGTGATTCCTCTTGCAGCAGTAATACTTGATATTCACAAACAGAAAAAAAACATATAACCAAACAGATTATTTTAATGCTACCTCTAACCAAAAAGAAAAGAACACACACAAACACAAAACACACAAATATCAACTTCTCTTGGAAAGTAAAGGGGGCATTCACATACAAACACCTCCACAAAATTTGGACAAAACTGTCGCTTAACAATGAATTAAACCTTGACTAGACCAGGACTAAACCAAGTCTCTATCTGGAGTAAACATGACTTGAACCGGGACCAAATTATGACAAGTCCCAGAGCTGCATTTTGTCATCTCACCTTCTACTCCAACTTCCTATCTATTAGGCAGCTTTCATCATAATTATGCCAATGTAATTAAGCAGTTTTTAGGACAAGGAAGACTGTGCTCTGGCTCATCATTCAAAGCAGCACGCAAATGGAACAAGATCAAGGATTAGAACAGAAGAAATGGTCTTGTCTTTGTTGGTGTTCCATGTGGGAGCCTGGTGGGGCTTTCAGGAGCAGAAACAAAGCAGTCTGATAAAGACTGCAGCCGGATAAGATCTTCCCCACACTCAACACTTCTCCATCAAATGGGCTTCCTGTCCGAGCTCCAAACACCTCCGCCCTGCCCGCCTGCCCTCTGGAATTCTCTATCAGGGGTACACCAGCTGAACAGTTTTTGCAAATAGAGAAGTGGGTGAGAGAAAGCAATGAAGTACATTTTGAAGTAAATGATGCAAGTAGGTAGGTAGGTAATTATTAACTGTTAATCAACCATTACTAGTTTGGTCCACTTCTTCTTCTTCTAACACACAAATTTGCTATGTAGCGTAATAATACAGCAATGCAGGAAAATACGTAGATGTAGTATAGCTACCATTACTAAGCCAAGGCAGTTTTGTAACTCAACATGACTAAAACAGTACTGCACCTGTCCCATGAATGCAAATCGTTTAGCTCTTTACATTTCAATTTAAAATGACACTGGACAAACAGACCTGATTATACACCAACATCGTGTAACTTTCTAGAAGACTCAGTTTTGCAGGGATGCATGTTTTTGTCAGAGCAACGAAACCATCCAAAAATAAAAAAAAAAACATCCATTTTATTATAGTCTATCTTTTGGCTAAAATGTTATGCAGTGGAGTTTAAATTTCAAGAGCTTGCTGGCCCTGTAAGAATGCTCCATTGGTGAAAGCTTCCTTCTGGTCATACATTCTACTGCCAAATGCTCACTACTGCACCATCATTCAATGCTATGAGTCAAAAGACAGTAATTTTATCCCTTGGGCTAGTACTAATCCACTCGAATACCATGCTGAATCATCAATGTGTTTATTTCTCAAAGTTGTAGTTACAAAAACATCACACACAAAGCCGGTTTTTATTCCATCTTAGACAATGCACCTCTCCCCACCTCTTCACTTCTCTGCCAGGCATTCCAGAGTCTATCCTAGCTATCGAAAATGTCAGGAATGAGGGGCGAGCAGAGGAGGGTATGGAGCAGACGGCAGGTACAGTCTTGTCCCAGTGAAGTCTGGGAGCAGAGGATGAGATGAGATCGGACTTGACTGGCTTAATTAAAACGGCGCTGCTCTGTAACAAGGAGGCGGAAAGCCCTTCTCTTCCCGGGATAGAGCCGTAGAAGGCGGTTAATTATCAGGGCCTCTTTCGTTAAACAAAGCAGGGTTTTTGAGGTGCAGCATAACCTTGCATTAATCTCACAAAAGGAAGAGTAAGAAAAAGTAGATAGAAATAAATTGGTAATGCAAGTTTTGTTATGCTTTAGTCAACTGTGTATTCATTTTCGGTGTTCGTTTGTACATCCAGTACTGTGTTTTATGATGCCACAACCAGCTTGATAGCAACCCATGATTTTTCTTAATACAGGAGTACAATTTGATTGTCCCTTAATAAACAGAGAGATATATAGAGTAGATTATAAATGCAGTACTTCGTGACAAACTCAAAATAGTGTCCGCTGTCTGCATATAGCTGCAAAACACCTAATTTGATTGCAAAACTTGTAAGAAAGAGCCATGTGTGTCCCTATATGATGCTGTGGGATGAGAGCTGATTAGCTGTGCGTTGGTGGTACATTCTGCTTCACTTCCCCGTCTGAAAAAGCTCTTATAGACTAATGCACGTGCCCAAAAAAGACTTCCAAAGCTACTTCACTTCTCCATGGTTTGAAAATCAGGAAAACTACACCGTATTATATGAATATTTATCATTGTTGCTGGTATAACCTATTTGAGTGTAATATTATATGTTTTTATGGCTGTATTTTAAACCTGAAAATATTTTTTTGTCTATTACATACAGGACAATTCTTGCTGATTCCTAAAATTCCTGTGCTTCCATTATCAGCTTCATTGTAAGATAATATGAAGAAATCAGGTTTGTGTGGGCAAAAAACCCTCTTGAAACACAAAGCCCTGCCACAGAAAGCCCTGCATTCACCAGCATTTATCTTCGCCAAGAAACTCCCCTCTCCACAACAGGAGTCCCGGGACAAGAAAGGACGGGCTCAATGAAAAGGTTAGCAGTGCACTGTTTCGTGCCTTGACAGACAAACAGAAGAAGTTTATGTGTGCGCCAAATGCAACTTAACACTGCAAACAAGCCCAGTCCCTTGGAACATCCCGCCACCCGGAACCATTGAGAGGAAAGCACCCGGAATGCAGAGTCCAGAATTCCAAATCCTGACTCAAAAAGCCCTCGGCAAGGTGATTTCGTGCTGGGAATCATTTGCCAGTAATGCTTCAGAGTTTGACTTGCTGCCAACATAGTCAAGTGGTAGAAAGAGTTCAGCACTGGAGGGGCTACAGTCTTGCAGTCATGGTGGTTGGATTTATTAGTTATGGCTCTGTGGGTCATCTCATAAGAGCTTGACAAATTACTTTTCAACCAAATAAGGTCGCGCAGGAAAGAGGTATTCATTGAACCACCCCGGAAATGTACCTTACACACTTACACACAAAACTTGCTTTTCTTTCGACGTTATGGCCAACAAAATGAAAGAAAAAAAAACATTTACCAGTGACAAATTCCCCTTTATTACCAACCAAAAAAGTTACATAATAATTAGCTATTATTAACCTATTAGTATTGGCTGAAAATGTGGGAACTTCTCAAACTGTTGGCTAGCTGTGAGTTATTAAACAGGCCGTCTACAAGGTGCAAGGGTCAGAGAGCAGCACTAAAGCAGTGTCCTAAAGGTGTTTTCTGGACACACCCACCTGCAGGGACAGGCTGGGAAGAACTGACCCCAGTGCTCCAGGCCAAGTGTTTTCTGAAAACTGTTACTGCTGCTGTGTCTGAGTCATGAAGAGTTAGCAAGCATGACTGTACAGCTTGAGTTCAATACGGCATAACTTCAGAGTGGTGCATTCTGTTGAGTGAATGAGTGAAAGATTGAAAAAAGCATTGCACACTGTTCTTTTCAATAATAAACAGTACATGATGATGATGCACCATGCTGCAGAGTTCAGAATGCCAATGCTAGTTTGCCAGCCAATGCAATACCCCATTACTTTGTATAAACTTATTTGTTCGTTATGAATTAAGTCTGGCTTGTAATGCATTATTAAGGCTGGAAATTAAGGCTGGAACATTTAATACCACATCACCGCACGAAAACTGAGACAGGAAAGAGGGCTTTTAATACACTTGGTTGCTTTGGTGCCACAATCACAAATTAATAATCTTTTTAATGTTTTATACGGACTTATATACTTGTATGTTTTGTTTGTTTTCTGTTTGTATTGTATTTTGAAGAGGGCACCCATGAAAAAGAGAATCCAAGTGGTCTCATTGAAAAAGAAAGAAAAGGAATTGTGTAATTATAAAGTAGATATGTGGAAACAGAACATAGATATTTTCTTTGCTAAGTGTCTGGCTCTTCAGATGATGGAATTTAAGCCAACAGAAAATACAATCACTAAAATCCTGGCAGTATCTGTTAAGACTGCATTAGGATAAAGACCACTTTTGTGATCTAACGCTGCTGTAGCTAATTACTTGACATTGAAACAGATAATTTATGTTTTCAAAGATACTACTTACGACTTAAAATTTCAATACAAAAAAGGGTAAAAAATATTTAGTTTCTTAAGCCTATAAATTGCAATATTCAACACTATGGCCAAAAATAAACAACAAGACACACGGTTTCAAAATAACATCTGGTACCTCGAGATCATCCTCCTTAGCCATCTCCCTCCATCACATCACACACCTCTAACTCCACATGAAAAGTCTAGCTCAGATGCACCTGCCACACACAGTTAGCATTCACGCTCCATGATTTCAGCAGGGTCCTACCTTCCACACAGTGCTCCACATCTTCCAGGTTGCGCAGGGTAATCCTCATCAGGCTGGAGTTGAGCATGAGTTCGTTCTTGTGTTCAGGGCCCATGTACTCCGGGGCCGGGTTGAGGAAGAAGATGCGTGTGTCTCCCGTGGATACCTGGTTGTCGCAGATGCCGGGGTTACCGAAGCCGCCGATCATCACCTTGTTTCCGCCGTCCAACAGGATTTCACGGCTCACGGTGGTTTTGCCTTTCAGATAACGCCACACTCTGACCTGTGGGAAATATACAACAAAAAGAATAAGAACTTTGTAGAATTTTTGGAATCACTTACACTTCTACACCAGATTCTCGAAATTATAACGTATTATAATTCTCCTTATGGGGTGGTTTTTGTATAGGTCCTGCTCACTGGCCTCTCCAAACGAGCCTTAAGACAGCTGCAGTACACCCAGAACGCTGCTGCTCGGGTCCTGACAAAAACCAGGAAGTATGGTCATATAAGTCCTGTACTCAGGTCTCTGCACTGGCTCCTGTGGCTCAGAGAATAGACTTTAAAGCAGCTCTGCTTGTGAACAAGTCTCTCCATGGCCTAGCACCCAAAGTACATCTCCTACATGTTAGTGTCATATGAACCATCTCACACTCTCGGGACTTCAGGGACCGACCTCCTGCTGGTGCCCACAGTCAGGACTAAACATGGAGAATCAGCGTTTCAGTTTTACGTAGTTCAAAACTGGAACAGTCTTCCTGAAGAAGTGAGACATGCCTCTACTTTGACAACATTTAAATGTTTAAAAGGCTCAAAACAGTTCTGTTTAGCTGTGCATATGACTGAAAGGTTTTTTTATTCTGCACTCTTAGTGTTAATGTTAATTTCATGATGATTATTTGCGATTATTTATGTTTTGAATTGTGTGATTTTAATGCCTTTCTTTTTTCTGTAAAGCACTTTGAATAACTTTGTGTACGAATTGCACTATACAAATAAACTTACCTTGCTTTGCCTAGGTCCTTAAAAATCTGCCGATAACTGTTTTAGGTACGGTAAATGTGGGTGCAATCACACTTGCAGATTCACCACATCAAAATCAGGACTAAACCAGGGCTAAATTCCAAACTAAAATTGGACTAGAATCAACAAGGACTAGAACAGGACTAAAAGGGGTAAATTTAGGACCAAATAACAGCAAGTGTGAATGTTCCTTTAGTTAAATAATAAATCCAACAAAACTGACCATGATGTAGGAGAATGGGCAAATGTATTATATTCACCCGTCCAAATGCGTACATCAGTTTAACTTTACACAAAAAGATGCTTCCCAGAAAATTTGTTAACATTACAAGGACATTTTATTTAATACTCCCTTTATATCAAGACATAATTGTAATGAGCTAGTATAAATGTTTTACTACTCACTGCTCCATTATATATATTATTATATGTCATAAGGTTCACATTGTATTCCATTTTTTTTTCTATTGCTCTCTTAAAAACAAAACTTGTCAATGTGGAATATTGTATTGTAAATCTAAAAACAGCAGGATTACACTAGACAATACTGATAACTAAGTGCTACAGAGACTTCATGACAGCACATTGAGCAGTGTGTGTGTTCTGTTGAGTCATGATAAGTGTGGCCTTCCGCTGCACTTCCCTCTCATGTCTGCCTCTGGAGCAGTGCACCTCTAATCTGCTCCATTCATTCGGCTGCAGACGGGAAGCCAGTGTGCGCTAACTCTAAGGAAAGGCTCGCTGACCAAACACTGCTTGTTTATTTTGACAGATCATCGAGTAGTGCACCACAAGAGAGTGGCGCTGTGCTAAAGGACTTTTATAATAACTGGGCCAGGAACAGGGACAGAGGCAGGCGACTTCCTCCAGGCAAAGTATAGGATTGTGTTTCACGACAGCTTCTATGACTCAGGAGTTCAAATCTGTGGAAGAATGTGGCTGCAAGGTACATGTTGGCAGGTGACAATGAATGTACGGTCTAATGTGAAAGGCTAACCAAAACTGAAAGGATATACTTTTGATGGCTTGCAGAATATTGTATATCAAACATGATACTAATAATACAAAAATGAACAAGGATATACTTAAACTTTTTTTTCAGTAGTACTTAAAACTTAAAACTCTTAAGTTAAATTGTTTAAAGATGCTGTGCTCATGGATGCTCTACCACTTGTTTATCTCCATGGAGTTGGCATTGTTTTGCCTGGAAAGTTCCACAATATGATATTAAGCCATCTATCTCCAAGCAAAAAAACACAACAGGCAAAGTTACGGGTCAGATTTGTGGAGTGGCGTTCTCGCTCACAGCAATAGAATCAACTAGAATTTGAATAAATGCAAATAAAAGATGTAGCTGTTTATGTCACACTGCGCAACATTTTCACAACTCTATAAAGACAAGCAGGTGACGGACCTTCAACCAGAAAAGTTCCATAGTGCATCTTTACTGAATTAGCTTGGAAGAGGGCTAGAGTCCTAATTGCTGAATCATTTTTAGGCACTAAACTGACTTATTACTGGGTTAAAACAAAGTGGTTCTGCGCATTACGCCATTACAAAACTATTCTTAAGTACATCCATGCGTACTGACATGGGTATAACTATCAGTAATCCACCATGAGAGCCATTAGTGACACAGCCGCTGGGGAGTAGTAGACAGATTTAATCATACAAAAGAGCCACAGCCAAGGGCCACTCAGGGGCCACTTTCCTGCTGTAACATGTTGAGGATGACTGCAAGCTTGCTGGGCTCCAGTAATAGATGTGTAACTAGCAGAAGTGGAATAAAAGACACCTGGAGCACATGCATTGTCCAATTTCTTGTTGTTTTGCATGAGTTATAAGATACAGGATGCATTTAAAAGTTAGGTCACATCAGTCATAGTCATAGTAATTTTATTTTATAGTCCCAAATTATTTATGTAGGCTCTATTGACTAAAATTATTGGCAAAGTGTCCATACAATGTAATGCTGATTGTCTAGATAACTGACAAAAAACTAAATTTTGATCATTTTTGTATTATAGAGTAGTATCAATGGGTATTATATCGTTGTTAAAAGATGTGTAGTTAAAACTGTACCGTGTCTGTGGAGTTTTATCAGTGCAAAGCGTCTGAGTTCACTAGAGGCAGGTGTCTCCTCCTCATGCGCACTGGTGGCTGCTCACTCTTACCTTGCACGAGTACGTGTTGTGCACCGGGTCCACGTTAATAATCTCGTCCACAGTTCCCGTCAAAACTATGTTCGCCTCATCCTCCCGATCCTCCAGGTTCCTCTCGGGACAACTGGCTCCGCAGTGCCCCCTCAGAGCGACTAGCAGTCCGGCCACGAGCAGTGCAGCTGTCCGCTGGGATCCCATGGCTGGAGAAAGGAGAAAAAAAAAGTTTCACTCCGCGCAAAATCTGTTTACGCTCCAACGGGTGTAAGCACAAACTATCAGTCACAAAGTCCCCGTAGTTGAGCGCACGAGTGAACTTATCTAGGGGCGAGCAGAGTGCTTGTTCACGCTGCAGCCCAGATCCAGCATCTGTACCGCGGCTCCGGTCCGAGCGTGTGCGCCGCCGCCGGCTGGAAGTGGACAAGGAAGAGAGGAGACACCCGGAAGGAAGAGGAAAGGCCCGGGGAGCTGTGTCTTTAGGAATGTGCCGCTCTCTCCCTCTCTTTTCCACCGTGCCCTCTCTCCTCCTTCACAGATTTGCATGCGATCTGAATTGCTGATCCCACAAGTGGAGAGAGGAAGGTGCTGGAGGGGCTGTGGAGACGCGCCGCAATTACGCACTAAATGTGGCTGTCCTGTGTCGCCCCCCATTGGACGTACAGGGTCCTCACGCTAAGACATTACCCCCAATTTCGGCTCTAATCAAAAACTCTAACATTTACTCTTTTGTCTGTTGTGTTTTAGCCTACATTCTCTGCCATATTGTGCGTAAAATGAACAGTAATCAGCCAAATTAATCAAACTTATATTGAAGCCTAATAAACCCATTCTATAGTTGATTATTCTTTGCAAGGAAATAAGACAGATGTAGGAATTGCCTTTGGTTTTTGTTTTACTGATAAGCATTGTTGGTGAGGATTTATCCCTGCATTAAAATAATTATGCAAAAAATATGACCTAAAGAAAACAATGTCTCAGGTGCATTAACGCCTGACATTTTTTTTTTTTAGGAAAGGGCTATAAAAACCTAACCCTAAGTATAATATGCATAATCTCTTGCATAAATGCTGATTATTGTTCAGATATGTAATTTAAATTGTTTTTGAGATATTTTTTTCATTGTTTGCTTGCATAAAAGTTAATGAAAAGTTCATTTGTTTTTATATTTTTCTTCTACTTAAATTGGTATTACACACTTATTTGAGGGAAAATGGGGATGGATCTGTAAAGTAGTGGTAGTTGTGTGGAAAAAAAGGCAAAAGTGCATGCTGATACTGCCTGTAACATCATTTTTATGGCTAAAAAAAAATTAAAAAATAAAGTCTTGGCGAGCTATATGGTCTATAATGTGCTCAGTCCTAAAGGATTAATTAAATCACCACTTTTCAGTACAATAATGAGTCATATTCATCCACGTGTGAGAATAAATGCACAAATATGGCAGTTTTGTTGAATGTTTAAAACTGCACACATTTCCACTCCTCGTACTGACACTATAATTTGAAATCCAGTCTGTAAAATGACTTGAATCCATTGCACTAGGCCTATAGCTCTTGAGCAATATTTGGAGCGATTTCTGCATGTTACGCCTCAGAGTGGACAGCTGATGTAACCACAACTGACTATGTGTATTTCAGCAAAAAGCAAACAGCTGTCAGTTCTTCTTCATGGGTTTATTTTTTGTTCAGACCGTGCATTATAAAGCACTTGTCTCGGATTTGGTTTGGTGCAGTTAAAGTTAGTGGAAAAGCGCTCACTGCTCGCGGTGATGGAGGAGTGCTTTTGTGGTTTAGAGACATTTCCAGATGAATCCACAGCTGCAGAAGGGATGTATTTAAGCATCTTTAGATATCTGCCACTGCATTTGATACGTGGTGTTTTAAATAGTTTGTTTTACTGTGTAGTTTTGAATTAAACAGTGAAGTGACATAAACATTTGGCAGTGGTTTTAGTGCGTACTGGGCCAATAGTTATACTCCATGATGGATTGGTTTGGCAAATGGCTTATGTGTCTTTGCTTAAAGGACTTAAAGGTCCTGCATTACTCAAAATTGATTCTTGCGAGAGCTTTAAGCCCTGTTATAATGTTGTTACCTCATCGAAACATACCCGGAGTTGTGTTTTGTTTTATTCACACATGTTTGAATAACTCCGTTTGTTTGAAATGCTCCATTCCACCTTGTGATGTCATGAAGCAATAGTTTTCAAGTTAACAGCTACCTTTCACCTTATCCAAAAGTTATTCAAATGATTCTACATGATTCCAGTGGAGCATTTCCTGTATCACCGCCTGACGTCACAAGGTGGAACGGAGTGTTTTCAGTTTGTGAGAAGAATACAGAGTGAATATGCAGAGTTTCTGGGTTAAAGAAAAATCTCTGTTTTGAAAAATTACCAAAAAGTGTATTTCTTTTTGTTACTATGTTCTAGAGCATATTAGCAATGATAATACAGTAATGTCAAGTGGATTTCATCAAGAAGGAATTAAATTATGTTTTAAAAGCAGTAAAATAGATTTGACTTTTGGAAATATTACTATACTAAGAACTGCAAGCCTCTGCAACTCTTCATATATTTCCATGGATACAAGCAGGTGACGCTACCGGACTAAGTTACAGGTAAGATCTGGGACAAGAAGACCCCAATCAAATTAAGAATGTATGTTTTTTTTAAGAATTTCTGCATTTATTAGTTTATTTTTGCTGTAAAATACCTGTAATTGAGTAAATGCAAGATGGAAAGATTTAATGCCATACTGCAGATGGCTATCCTACGAGAAAACTCACTTTTCTTCACTTTAACCAACTGAATAGGTTTATACAACAGTTCTTGTGCGTATTACATTAGTATAGGTGAATTTGACTGAGGACTGAGTGAAAGTGCACAGTGACAGATAATGAGACAAGAGTACATTAGGATAAGTTGCTGACAGCTCACGTCTTCCTCTCATATCTGAATACACAAAAACACAAGTACACAGGCATTTACTGGTATGTGAGTGACAGGCCATACTTCAGAGACTCCATTGTGGAAGTGAGCACTGCCAGATGCAATTACAGCAGCAGATAAAGAGAAGAATAAACACCCACTCCACCCACTAATGCTCAGGGTTTCACAGGTGACAAGATCATTTTCAGACAATGTCAAGTGTTTCTGGTCAAAAGACACAATGGCTGTTTGACAATTGTGGAAAATGCTCGGTAATCCATTTTAGTAAGGTCTGGTTCTGGATAACTACATCACTGTAACAAAAGAAAAACTCTGTCAACTGGACAAAAGTTTTAAAGTGAAGATGTTTTGCTGCTTTTAACAGGAATGGGGATTTTAGAGAGAGATGGATATAAACCAGTGTCCACCAGCAATCTGACCAGAACTGAAGGATGATGGATGAGCAGCGAAACGTCTTCACTTTTGTCTAGCTAACAGAACAGAATTTTTCTTTTGTTATGGATCATGCCTGGAGACTAAGGGATTACGCACACAACTACATTAGTGCTTTCTCTATTTGCAAGATGAGTTTATTTAGTAATATTTCTAACCCTAGCTCTGCTGATGCGACCTCCTCACTAGCATCACACATGTTTTCAGGGGATAAAACCAATACATTTTGACTTTTTTCTTTAATTTGCAGATTCATTTACTTTCCTTAATTGACTCACCAACCAACTCCCTCAAGAGATCGGTGCTTTTAAAATGTAATATTTCAATTCTTCCTCTGTCCCTCAGGAGTTTACACATCTGATTCACCTCTAGAGTTTTATAAGTGAATAAATAAATGAATAAAAGGCTTGTTGCAAATGCTTCTCAAGCATCGGATGGGGTTACATTTTGTCTGAATTGAAAAAAGAAATACACACCCATACACATAAACACACACACATACTTACCCACACATACCTCTCACACACACAAACGTGAATTATACTCTGTTCTGGCCCGGGAAGTAATAAAATAAATCTTTATCTTAATTTATTAGATATTGATCCAATGATTTGTGATTTGGCAGTTATGCCAGACGTTGGAAAGCAGTTTTAAAGTTGGATATTACACTTCTATGGGGTATTCATTGTTAACATATTTAGATTGTGCCATATTAGCTTTAATTGCTTACAAAATGCTATAACAGCAGTGTATAGGCCTTCCTCAAGTCAGAGTAGTACCTTCTGGTTTAAAGAACTCTTCCTATTCAAACCACTGTCACCAGTAGGGATGGGGCGGTATACGATAATATCGCCAATCGCGATTATTAAAGGGTCCGCGATTAATCGTCCGTGGCATTTGCCCATAATCGTGATCATCGCGCACGATTATAATCGTCTTTGCAGCACCAGACTGACTCATGTTTCTGGTTTCAATACAACGTTTAGATGCTAGTTTGGTGTTAGCTCACAAGGGGGCGCTCTGTCACAGCAATGACACTTGTCTGTGCCTGTTCTGGCGCAGAGTCTGCCGAAAAAAAAGTTGCGGCTCCGAGGGCAAAACACAATTAACTTGCATGCGCGCATTTACAAGACAAACATACTGCATTGTTTGACAAACTTGACCCGAAAATATTCATCGTAAGCAGGGCCGGGCCTAGCCTTTAAGGGGCCCTAAGCAAAACTGTCCCCTGGGGGCCCCATCCACTTCAGTGCCACCTATTCATATTTGACAACATTAAAACATAATCACAACCAGTTGTTAAAAGACTGAAAATTCTAGAGGCTCACAAAAGCAATAGCCACAAGTATAACAGTATAAAAAAAATGTAAGGAAGGGGGAACTGCCAGAGAAATGTTTTTAATTCTGGTGCATTTAAATGTGTTCCAGTTGACTAAAATGGGCTTACATTTCTCATTAAGTGCAGTACTGGATAGAGTAGCCAAACAAGGGTACACTAACTTCAAAATCGTATCACTCAAGAACAGTGTTGGGAGAAGTAACTTGTAACTATAACTAATTAAATTTTTGAAGTAAGATTCCCAAAAGGTAACTGAGTTACCATCTCAGTTACTTTTTGGGAGAAGTAACTAGTTACTAGGCAAAGTAACTATGCGTTACTTACTATGTTAAAACAATAAAAACACAACAGATGTGAACCTTTAACATTTATTTCACTTTAACAGATTGCATTTATATTGCATTTGATTATAAGTGATCCACATCTGACAACAGCTTGGACACTTTCAGTCACATTTAAAACATATGTCCATAGCAAATATAGAGCAGTAGTTTGTGTAAAGTTGGAAGAGGAGGCGTCGTGCGTCAGGGCGGCACGTTTCTAATCAAAACTCAACTCGGACCCAATCAGCTGTCAATGCACGTGTGACAGGACACCATTTCCCATCATGCATTAAGCGTTTGTCGTCCATGCAGGCGGCCGCAGTCGGTAGAGCTGCTGTGCTCGCCTCACTCAAAAATTGTGGCCGTGTCCCAATTTGCCAAATGCACCGTTCCATGAACTGTTCGAAGTGCGGGTGGAAGTACCGCCCGACTTAAATGCCCCGTTCGAGCGGCGCATTTAAGGCACTTTGGTTAATTGAGACACGGCCTGCGTCGGGCTTGCTCTCACGAGATTATCTGCGGCTGTTTCACTCATCTCAAACAAGCCTATGATCCGAGGCTCCTCTTTCACCAAAGAAACACAACAGCGCCGCAGCTCCCTTCTAGGAGAGATGCTCTGATGAAGAGCAGTGTGAACTGAATTAATAGTAACGCGCCACGTTTTATTGTTAGTAACGGTAACGGCGTTGGGACGCTGGGAAAAGTAATCAGTTAAATTACTCCGTTAGTGAAAAAACAACACGTTAGTAACGCCGTTATAGCTTAACTCCGTGATTCCCAACACTGCTCAAGAAGTACAAAGTAGTGCTCCAAGTCAAGAGTTGCATAAGAGAAACAGCCTGGACATGACGTCAGATTTATCATCAGATTTATAATCATCACAGATCATTTGGAAGGACTGCACATTAATAAAAGGGGATTTTAGGATCACATAATTTTTATGTTTGTTGTCAGACTTTGGATGGGAGATTTCGCCTAAATGTGCATATTAAATGAGTATGGATGCCCAGATACTGATACCAGCATTGGGTGCCGTACTCGTACTCATCAATGAGCTGCCGATACCAAAAGCCGATACCACTGTAGCTGCGCTGCTGTTTGAGGTTCACAGCTCGCTCTCCACAGAGCAGAGATCTCTGGACATAAAGCGGCACATTAAGCACAGCTGTGATCATATGTGACTGTCACATGACATATACAAATATTTAGGACTCTAAAGGTGTTTATAGTTCACAAAGGATACTAGTGCAGTGCTTGTGTTTACAATAGTAGCATGCTAACGTTGCTAAGTGCGCTGGCGTTTATTTGCTTGTGTTGCGAGTTCAGAGCTTTTAAAAGACGTACAGCAGGAACATAAGTGTGAAAAAGTGGCCGTGGTACAAGTAACACAACTGTCACTGTTATGTTAACAGTGGCTCTGTAGCAGCTAGCGTGTTAGCAGTTAGCGCGTTAGCAGTTAGCGCGTTAGCAGTTAGCGTGTTAGGAACGCAGTCTGCAAAGAGGAAGCGGTAAAGCCAGGTGCTTTAGACCAGATCTAAATCAATTATATTTGAATTATACCCAACTACAGTGATTTCAGAGATAAGTATTTTAAGATGATGAAAAAGTGTCTATACTATAAAATGAAATTAATTAGACTCACTACTATAACCAAACACCAGTAAAAATAATGTCTGGTATCGGTATCTTTACTTAGTATCGGCGAGTACTCAAAATGAAGTACTCGTACTCGTTTGCAAAACATGGTATCGGTGCATCCGTATTAATGAGTCGTTAATAACACATTCAGGAGTCGTTCACAGGTCGTTCTTTCGTTTAGCAGAAGTAACAGAGGTTTCTGCCATAACCAACGTTGATGTGACACAGGAGCAGTGACACTTTTAAACCACACTCACATCCTCTGATGTTTAGAGACAAAAGGACGAGCCACAACCAAAAACAGCCAGTGTAATATAAACGGACTCACCTGTGTCCTCTGTCCCTCTGAGGTGTGGCCTGTGTGCACATTTATACACGTCCAGCCTCACTGTTTTATCTGCAAGTCCAGTGGCGTAAAATGGGGGCATTTTTTGAGTTCTCTCTGAAAAATCCTGTCCCCAAACGATCTTCCTCTGGGCTCTTCATACATTGTCCCATCACTAACTTAAGTCTTTTAGTCTGTAAAACACCCACTCAAATGTCCCTCTGCTGCCTCAGCCTCCCAGGGTGCACCTGGAGGGAGGGGTCCTTCACACGGGTGTAAATACGTGGCTGTCCCCACCACTGCCCGATTAGAAAATAAATGTAGGAAGCACATGTCTAGCTAATGGAAATAAAACACATCTAGTCGTGTAAGAAGGATATTTAGACTAGTATACATACACCGTTTAGTTTTCAGAAAAAAAACGTTTTTCAATAATTATTTTTAATATAAATGTGTAGGCTCTTGGGGCCCCTCTGGTGGCCTCGGGGCCCTAAGCAGCTGCTTATAGGCTGGGCCGGCCCTGATCGTAAGTGACATAAACTATTAAATGTAGATTGTGTTGTGTGTAGTTAGCTAAACAACATTTTACAGACACACACAATATATATTTACTTACAATCATGTCAATAGCAGAATAAACCTCTCTTACCGATTGTGAACAGCATCCAATCCATCAAAAAAAAAAAAAGCTCCTCTCCTCCTGAGTCCACAGTCATCTTCACTCCGGGTCAGAGATGCCTCTAGTTTAACTTGTACAAACATCCACAGTGTCCTCGATCGCGTACTTCCTTTGTTTTTTGTCCGTTTTGTCCGTTTTATCATGTTTAGAAGCAAAACAACAGCGCCTAGAATGCGCCGCATTAGCACGGATCCACTCGGTAAAGTCCGTCTGTTTACGGAAAATCTCGGTATGTCACACACGTGCTCCGCTGCTCATTGGCTGTGAGGAGAAAAACGTCACTAAACGTGTGTGATGTGATTGTTGATTCTACATGGGGGGAGAGTGGGGCGTAAACTTTCAGTCACATGTAGCACTGATTCGCTGTTTGCGGCTCCAGTGACACAACCTCCACCTTATTGGACAACACTGGTGTCAATCAGAAGATAACACGTGTGTTTATCACTGAGAAACAAAGGCCGTGTCCCAACTCGTCACATGCACCGTTCTTTGTGCTGTTCAAAGTGCAGGTCGAAGTACCGCCCGACTTAAGGGCACTTTGGTGATTTTTGGTGAATTGAGACACGGCCAAAGTCGGCACTGTCTTAAGTTTATTATGTCTGAAATCGACCAAAGAAATGCAAAAAAGTGACGGACTAGATTTCGTATGTGGAATACTTTCCTGCAGCAGTTTCGACATGGAGGATCTAACTTATTTTGTGGACATGATTTCTTCAGTGGATTATATTCTCTGGACCTGTAGGAACGAATGAGACTAACTTGGGGGAATATGTTGATGTTTGACAGAATCAGAGCCTCAAGGGTGAGTCCAAATCCACATTTTTGGCTTTTCTGTAAAAACGTCTTTCCTGTCAGCACTGTGGTGATTCCAGGTGAAAATTGTTTTGCATATACGAAAAGATGAGCGCTGTAGCTTTCATTTGATGTGTAGGTTGTTTGCTTAGGTGACACAGAAGTACATGTACATTCCTGTAGAGTTGTAAAGTAGGCCCGGGCCGTCGGAACGTTGACAAATTAATACTTTATGGCGATAATATCGTCAATCGGGTGAGTCTAAAAATTAATATCGTCCCATCCCTAGTCACCAGTCTTTATTTATGTACAGTTCAGTCAAATGCAAGTGTGCTTTTTGTGCTGCTTAGAATCCCAGATGTATTGAGTTTTGTGACAGGGATATGTGTAATATACACTGCACAAACAGATGATTTACAATCGTAAATGGCCATACCACCTCATGAATGTCTGATCTCATCAGATCTCAGAAGCTAAAAAGGGTTGGGCCTGGTTAGTACATGGATGGAAGAGCGCTGGGTGGGGGCAGCAGTGGTTATAGTGCATACTGTCGTGTCCTAAGGCCACACACTTCAGCCACCATGAGTTTGGTGTGTGTGTGTGTGTGTGTGTGTGTGTGTGTGTGTGTGTGTGTGTGTGTGTGTGTGTGTGTGTGGTGTGTGTGTGTGTGTGTGTGAGTGAGTGAGTGAGTGAGTGAGTGAGTGAGTGATTGGTGGTTGGAGGGGCCCATGGCATAGACTGGTAGCCTTGCTTTTGTGACACTACCACAGGGCAGCTGTGGCTACAATAGCATCTTACCATCGCTGAGTCTGGAGTGAATGAATTATGCACAATGTGTTGTAAAGTGACTTTGAGCATGTGGAAAAGCACTATATAAAAACAAATGCATCATTATTATTTTATTCAAATCCATTATTACATTCACACATTTTATCCATGGTTTATTTGTGTGCTATAGTAAAGTCAAATGCTCTGTGTCTCTGATCTACTGTTAAAAGCGAAATCCAGATTTTCGCTTCCATCGTAAAGGTTTTACAGTTGACCACAGAGTATATAGTGTGGAGTCGGCCCCTTCACTTGAATAGAGAGGCGTGTGCACTGTGCCTTCAGCTGTTTCTGCAGCACAAACAGTGAGGGAGTAGTGTGTGTGGTTAGTGGTCTGCCGGGTGCCAGATGTCTCAATGCACCAAGCTTCAAGTCTAAACAGGAGCTGCCTCTTCACACCTGCTTTTATTCCCTGTTCTTACTGGAATGTCATACACTTCATCACCCTGTTTAACTAGTGCATGTGTTTCTCTGCCTTTCCTTTCCTTATTATTCTTTCGTGCCTCAAAATAATGTAATTGTCAGTTAGTTGTTTAATTCATTGGGATCCAGACCAACTAAAAAGTCTTGTATACCTCAAAAGCTTGTTACTTAAAGAAAACTATGTTACTTTCTGGAGGTGGAACATCACCTGCATAAATCCATGGAAACGTACTTCGGAAGTTTCATCACAGAAAGAGAGTTTTATGCTATATTGTGTAACCAAAAGAACATTTCATAATTTCCATGGAAACAAGCAGGAGGAGGCCATAAAGTCAGGTTTGTAGAGATGCAAAGCAAGAGTAAGTGATTTTTTTTTTTTTTTTTGTTATTTAGTGCTATAAAAACATCCCAAATGAAAAAAAAAATTGTCATCTATTTTTTGGCTCAAAGCTTACACGATCAGACTTTCCCCTTTTTGTTTTATCTTAAGAGCATTTTTATTCATGTCTGCATCCTTATTTCTCCTTGCCAGGTTTGTTGGTGTTTGTTACTGTTGCTTTTTAATGTTATTGTGCTTTTACGTATGTAACTGTGTCTGCACTGCACTTTGTCTCACTGTTACTGAACGAGGGATGCTTCAACAAAAAATACTCAATGCATGGACACATGTTCATTATATCTTGGAATAATGTAACAGTTTAAAATCTAAATTATCCGTTTATTATAGAAACAAATCTTGTATCCCATTGAATTACAGAAAATAAATAGTGGATTATGGAGATATAATAAACATAAGTCTAAGAACTGTCTGCACCAGAACTGAGATGGGAAAAAGGGCTTTCGGCTTTTTTGCTCCAAGGACATGCAAAACTGGATACTTAAGTGACACAAATTAATCAAATACATACAATACAAATACAATCTGGTGACAAACATTTATATTCACACTTGCACCATGTTTTAAATGAACTTCTGTACTTGTTTTTTGTTTTTTTTGTGTGTATATTTTTCTGTATTGAACAGGGCGCCCATGTCTGAATGCGTCTGAAATCTCATCCTAAACAAATAGATAGATAAATAAATAAATCATGAACAAATTTTATAGAAACAGGCAACCATTTATTAATTTTTTCTCTCTAAGCCAACCTCCGCTATTATTATTATTATTATTTTATAAGTTTTAGTTCTTGTTACATAAAAATGAAAAAGGTGTGCATTCATTAGTTGTTTAAATGACAGTATAATTTTTGTTCTAACATCAATAAAAATATGAAACATAAAAATAAATAAATAAAGATAAATCATCAAAAGCTTGCTGGACAGGGTATTTTGTTCTGAACCACATCTGTTTACCTTACCTAAAAGAAAAAGACCTGTCTATTATTCATTCATCATTTGCTTCTCAATCGTCGTCTGCTCAGATCAAAAAATAAAAAAGAACTTTTTCCCCACTTACTCAAGGTCAAACACAACTCCCTATGCACCAAATGTAATAAAACAAACTTTGCTCTTACGTTCCCTCAAGTCATTTCAATTAGATCCCGTCATGGGGGGCTTCTACAGACAGGCCGGCTGAGTGAATGAATAGAGTGACTTTACATTACTTTTACTTTGTTACAGAAAAATGCCATCCATCTTTTGGCACACCCGCATACCTCCTGCCCCCGCTCATTTATGCCGAGTGGCCACAACTCACCGTAGCTCATTCTGTGTAATGGATGCGGCCCATTCATTCCCAGCATGCACTTTGGCAGGGCGGCGCGGCAGTCCATTAGAAAATGAGTCCACGTCCAAGCTGCTGACATATTGAGAGATCAGAACCCGACCAATCCAGAATGATTCAGACGCCATTCTTCAGTTGATGTAGTGTTATTAGTATGTGTTTTAATTATGTGGACAGAGACTTTGGAGGGCATATTGGATTAGGTTTGGATATGCTATTAATATATAGTCATTTATCAGTGTTTATCAGATTCCCTCTGGCAGGATTTCAGTTAGACAGACAAATGCGAGAGACTACATCAAGTGCGGGACAGGATTCTGGCCTCTGGGGGATTCTGAACATTTGTGAGATTTATTTGCCAGGAATTCAGAATACACACTTGTCTTATACAGATACAGAGCGATATCATCCTGAACGTGCTAGACAAAAGATTTATAGCTTGCCACGTATATGTATTTTCTAACTGAATAGCAGGAAAAGTGCACATTTTACATAATTACCTTTTCACTTCAATAAGCTCCATTGATTGTTTCAGTATAATTTGATGGTATTTATTATAACCTGAATGCAAACAAACATGAAACAAGCATAAAATTATTTTATTAGAGAATTATCATCTCATAGGCCTATATTACAACCATTTTCTTCTTATAATGTTGTTTCCTCTTCAAAAACATACCTGGACTTGTGTTTTGTTTCACTGACACATGTTTCTTCTCTGGGAAAGCTCTTTGTTCCACCTTGTTGTGTCATCTGGTAATACAGGATGTGCTCCACTGTGTTTTTAAACTTTCACCTCTGGAATTGCCTATCTCTCTGCTGAACTGAAGATAAAAGGTAGATGCTAACTTGAAAACTACCGTTTCATGACATCACAAGGTGGAACAGAGCAATGTAAGTTTTGGAGATGTAGACAGACTGATAATAAAGAGTAACTCAAACATGTGTGAATGAAGCAAAACACAAGTTCACAAAATGCATTAAACTTTGTTCCGAACAAACTACCTGATCCACTCGGTCTCTGTGAACTGAAATTGCATAGTTCCAAAAAGATCCTCGGCCTTTGCTCGGTTGTTCTTTTCTTTTCAAACCATCACACGGTGGAATCAGCTCCAGACAGTCTGAGATTGTCTGTAGAGCTTAATAATTTAACTCGAAATTTGAAAAAACACATAGTTTTAGATCAGGGCTGTCCAAACTACGGCCCAGGGGCCAAATGCAGCCCTCAGACCAATTTTTGTTGACCCTCATGCCTCCTCCTGAACTGGCCCAATTGATCAGGAAGTATTTTTTTACTACAAAATTGAGATTTTTACAACTATATAACATCACAACTTCTATAACATCACATTGCATTGTGACACAGACCTAAAAATAATCTTCCAAGTCTTATTAAAGGTACAATGCCTCTATTAAACTTGTGTGAAATGCATCGTTTGACTCCCTGTGGCCCTCCGCTTCAAATATGTTTCAGTATGCGGCCCTCGGTGAAAAAAGTTTGGAAATCCCTGATTTAGATTATGAAATGTGTATTTTAATGCATGTTCACCTGCACAGGGACTGCAGATGGAAAGTAGCAGTAGCTGAATCTGGTACAAATCGTCTTTTCTTTTGTAAGATTAATGCATTTGTACATGGCCCCTGACAAATAAATAATAAAGAAAGAATATGTTTTTGAGGAGGTAACAACATTATAACATGGCTAAAGCTCTCAGGAATCCATTTTGCATTATGTAGGACCTTTAAGAGTGAAGAGAAGTTTGAGTTTGTAACTTAACAGTGAATCTCAAGTTAACTGTTACACAAAATGGGTAAGATGGGCACCTCATATTAAAACACATCATCATAACTGCTTTTAATGCTGCATAGTGTTGTCACAATGCTGAAATTTCAAACTCGATTTCGACACTAAAGTAGGGAGTCGATATTCGATACCGGTTTTGATACCCGAATGATAGAAATGGTAAAACTCAACATGAAACTCAAGAGAAAAGGTCAAATTTAGTCTGGTTCAAGTGATTTTTTTTTTCAGTCTCGCTACTTGTTTAAATGAGTTTCAATACTACTTTTAGCTTTGATTAACACTTTTTGACCCTAGTGCTGAACTCCATCATCTGACTTTCAAATCACTTTCCCCCTCTACCTTTACATTTTGCACGAATCTCACATTGTTCAGTTTTTGTTTTGTTTTAATTCATCAAAGTTCACCTGCACATCCCCAGAGTCAGGTAAAGGCTTTGTGACGTTCTTTACCATGAACCTGGTTTACCCTGTTCTCTGACTGATCCAGGATTAAAGCCGAGTCAGATCTGAGCCAGGCGGGGCCGCTGGATCAATGGGTTCAACTGGAGGTTAGGTTCATGAGTCAGGACCGGTGAAAGTGCGCTGTCATCACAGACTTCTCCTCATCACATTAGCTGATTACGCTCACTATTATCTACACTCTCTTATGGGACCAGCTGCTGATTCATCTCTGCTCTCAAAATGGATCTATCCCGACATTGATATTCAAAATGGATACTATAAATATGATCAAGTTGTGACTTAAATATTGTTTGAATGGTTAGTACAGGGAACAGTCACAGAAATAAAGGTGTGACAGAAGGAGACACAAGGAGGGTTACTTCAGTTTTTGTTTTTGTTTTTTATTTAAAAATGAGGAGAAATATGTATAATATGATTTATTCATGGATTATAATATCTATATTCCCCTCCCCCCTTACTCTCTATACCTCACCCAATCATTAGAACAAAAAAACATATTACACTATTTTCTGATCTGTTATAATGTTGTTTCCCCCTCAAAACATACCTGGAGTTGTCTTTTGTTTCATTCACACATGTTTAAGACACAAGCCCTGCATATTTTAGTTTAGTTAATTTCAGACCTGGAATTGCCAATCTCTACTAAACAAAAGGTAAAATGCAGCTGTTAACTTGAAAACTACCACTTCATGACATCACAAGGTGGGAGAAAGGATTTAGAATTTTGCAGATGTAGACAGACTGTAAGGTATCTACACTTAGCAGTGCCACTACATCAAACTGGTACCTTGATTTACTAATGCTAAAGTAAATAACACGTGCCCACCAGTAGAGTGCAGTCATATAGAATACATGGGGGCTCAAGAAAGACGCTATGCAGACCAGAAGAGGATCCTCCTTATACACACACACACACACACACACACACACACACACACACACACACACACACACACACACACACACACACACACACACACACACACACACTAATAATAGTAATAATAAAAGATTACTCAAACACAGGCATGTCAAACTCAGGCCCGCTATATAAATATTTTTGGCCGGCGAGATCATATCAGATATGTATTAGAGCTTGCCCACGGGCCGTCAGTATAGCACATGCACCTCTAATACTATGAATCCCAGAATGCTTTGCGAATGTGCTGGCGCCGGCCCCCACCACTTCTGTTGACACGTATTAGCATCTGCTCTCTGTCGCCTCACTCAAATTTAAACATGCAGATGTTGTTGAAATTTTTAGTCAGTCACAGTTTTTAATTTTGGCCCCCTGTGAATTTGAGTTTTGACACCTCTTCTCAAACATGTGTGAATGAAACAAAACACAACTCTGTGCATGTTTTTGAGGAGGTAACAACATTATAACATGGCTTAAAGCTCAAAAGAGTAAACTTTGTGTAATATGGGATGTTTAAAACTCCAGCAGATACCAGAAAAACACAATCATGGGTTCTTTGCTTTTTGGCATTTTCATAAAATTGAAAGAAAACTAACTGATCCCACTTAGCCTTCCACACCCTAAGGTTTCCATGGGTCCCATCAAAGTGAAAGGTCCACCTCAGCTGACGGGTGTGTTGTTGACAGATACTGTGAAATCATGCAGGTCCAACTATGACTCATTACAAATTCTTTCAGCTACTTCAAAATCCATAAGAATATGATTGAAGATGGAAAAAATATTGTGATTTTTGTGTTCTGGTATTTATCAAGTGTTCCCAGAATTCTCCCCGGGCACTGACAAGGAAATATCTGTGACTGTGGTAGATTGTGTGGAGGACCATTTTGGATGAATGTTTGACAAGTCCAAACCACTGAGTAAATCTCCCCAAAGGTCAGAGTGGATCAGAGTGGAGAACAAACATGTCCGAAGGCAGAAGAATCAAAGAATATCAGTACAGCTAGCATCTGTCTGTCACTTCACACTAATACAGCTGCGTGTTGGGACAAGTAAACCGCATGTGTTTGTAGTGCACCTGAATGTGTAATATCAACTCAGGAAAGTGAAAGGTGAGCGTGATTGTGTCAACAGTGAAATATGTGGAGCCTGTCCAGTACGTGGGAAGACACAGGGCCCTTGAGTCTGCAGCCTGAGGTGGCTCTTCCTGAACCTGATCCATTTTATAGATGATGGGTGTCGCCTCAGCCCATTTTCCACATAAACCTCTGCAGATTTCATTTCACTTTGGAAAAGGATTAGCCAACTATGAGCACACAGCTTACACAAAAGTAATAGAAGTGAATGCTCTGGTCCAGACTGTATGGTGCTGGTTTAGCAGAGGCACTTTTTGCACGGGTCTTCATTGACTAATGAGCTAAGTTACTTTATATTTGAATAGTATGTTGTACTCATAGCCGGCTCCAGCCTTTAGGGGGCCCTAAGCTGAATTTGTCTTCAGGGACCCTCGCCACTTTAGTGCCACATATATATATTCATATTTGACAACATTAAGACATCATCACAACCACTGATAAAAAGAATGTAAATTCTAGAGAGTCTCACAACAATTTTGCAAAAAATGGTTTTGGTGCATCCCTATATGAGCATTCACAGCACATTCACAAGGTCGTTCTTTCGGTTCAGCAGATGTAACAGAGGTTTGTAACAGAGGTTTGTACCATAATCAGCGTTGTTAATGTGACACAGGAGCAGTGACCTGCTTTAACTACACTAACATCATCTGATGTTTAGAGACAAAAGGATGAGCCACAACCAAAAACAGCCTAAATAATATACAGACTCACCTGGTGTCATCTGCCGCTCTGATGTGTGTCCTGTCTGCACAATTATACACATCCAGCTTCACTGTTGTATCTGCAGGTCCACTGATGTAAAGTGATGACATATTTCAAGTCTTCTCTGAAAAGTCCCTTTTCCCCAAAACGATCTTCCTCTGGGGCTTTTCATACATTGTCCCGTACTTTTGATAAACTGAACTTCATTAACTTTTAGTCTTTTAGTTTGTAAAACTCACATTCAAATTTCCCTCTGCTGCCTCAGGCACCCAGAGTGCACCTGGAGGGGAGCGGTCCTTCACAGAGGTGTAAGCATGTAGCTGTCCACACCACTGCCTGACTCAAAAAAATGTAGGGGGCACATAATTTGGAAAAAACACATCTAATCGTTTAAGAGGGATATGTAGACTGTAGACTAGTATAAACACTTGAGTGCCATTTAATTTTCACAAAAAAAAAAAAAAAAAGAAACTTTCCAATAGAAAAGAAACTTTCCAACTTACAATAAAAATGTATGGGTTCTTGGGGGCCCTCTGGTGGCCTCAGGACCCTAAGCAGCTGTTTAGCCTGCTTATGGCCTGTGCTGGCCCTGGTTGTACTAGTGCAGTACTGATACTTGTCTTTATATTGTCTTTAATTATTGTATGCTGCTTCTGTGTGAAGCACAGGGCGGGTTGTTGTAAATGTGCTGTACTAATTTGATCTTGTAAAAAATAAGTAAAATTAATAATAAATAATGTAAGTGTTCATCATGACAGATGGCTGTTGCAGCCCCTGCTACTATGCAGTGGACTGATGCATTTTGTCTCTGAAAAAAATTGCTAAGCCTTTTTCTAGTCTACCTAAAAATAATGAATCTATAAACTATAAAGTTGGCCCACCAAATGCCTAATACAATGAAGAAAACCGTGATACTGACTACAAGTTAGTGAAGTGTAGCATTGGGGCATGTCCACAAGATGTCAGCATTGTCACTGCTGCCGCAGCACAGAGCACAGAGGAAGTAGAAAACCCATCCATGGGTTCAACCCAGCCTCTCAAACAAACAGCTAGCTTAGCTTAGCTCAGCTCGGCTGTGCTTTTGCCCTGCTGTTTAATTACACTATAATAAACTCTTAGTACAATGACAGATTGGCCTTTTCATCACCAGCTACATAACAATTAATTGCATAAGCGGGTAAACAGGTAAGTTGTCTGTTTTGGCCGTTATATTGGCCCTTATAGCTGCACTTCTTAGCTTTAGCTAATCATAACAAGCATGTTATACTCATGCCATTCACTGTCATATCGTTTAAAACTCAATCGACATTATTTGCACTGTTTGTATGTCTATATCCATGTTTAACAGTCTTTTTTAGGATATCATGTCAACTCTTTAGAAATGAACACTCTTTGTGCACGTTTGTGTGGTTAACTTGTCATAAAATGTTAGCTTCTTTAGCGAGCTGCACTGTCACAACTTCGTCCCCAGCTTTGGTTGTTTAGTGCATTGTGAGGATATTTGCAGTCAGTGTTGTTCGTATTTACAGACAAGGCCATCCAGATGGTGATCATGTCAGGCACAGCCACTGTGCTGCAGCAGTTTGTCGGTGGACTGAAGAGTCGGAATGAAGACACCAGGGCCAAATCTGCCAAGACCTTCAACATTATGTGACCACAGAGCTCAGAGAGGTACAGTCACAGCACTGGGCTTGTTTTGACTTTATACAAAACAACAACGTTTTTGAATCATAGGCTGCTGTGTATTGTCTGTTGTATATATTGTAAACGAAGAATGTAAGGAAAAGTAAAGGAATGTTGTAAACCTACATTTATTGTCACATTTACAAGATAGAGACTAGAACATCGTATTACACAGCGTAAAAAAGTTATTAACTGCCATTTTCTTTTGTAGCTGAGCCAAGATGAAGCCACTACCTTCTATGATGAGTTGAATCATCACATCTTTGAGCTGGTCTCCAGCTCTGATGTCAATGAGAAGAAAGGCGGGATTCTTGCCATTGGTAAGATCTATGCACTGGCCTGTATTTCTGTATTCTCTTTATATTGCACTTTTAAAGTTGTAAGTTTGTCCACTCGGTGCAGAGGGAGGGCTCTATAATGAACAAACAAACAAGCCAACACCTACTAATGTAGGCGTAGCTACTGCTGTTGGATATATTATATAGCAAAGAGCTAGTGCTTAGTGCAAACAAACAGAGGTAGGCAGGCTCTTTTTGACGCTTCGCCCAATCAGACTTATGTCTTCTACTCTTCTATACCCATTTCGAAACTGAAACAAGAGCCTTCCCAGATTGACTTGGAGTACTACATTATTCTGGCTTTTCTCAAATATAACCAGCTTGAGTGAGACCATTTCTATGAAGAGCCTAACAAGTAATAACTGATTTTTTTCCAATCCAATTTGTGTAAATATAAAAATGTGTTGTTTTTACAGTGAGCTTAATCGGAGTTGAGGGAGGCAATGCCACCAGGATCAGCCGCTTTGCCAACTACCTGCGAAACCTGCTGCCCTCTAGTGACCCTGTGGTGATGGAGATGGCCTCTAAAGCCATGGGGCACTTGTCTATGGCAGGAGACACCTTCACTGCAGAGTATGTGGAGTTTGAAGTAAAGAGGGCTCTGGAGTGGCTGGGAGCAGACAGGAATGAAGGCAGGCGCCATGCTGCTGTAAGTAACCTAGTTATTTGTTGTGGTATCAACATGACTTTGGACTGTGTTTTTGTGTCCTAACATGAGGACACATGAGTTCAGTTGTAGAGCAGGCAGATACATGTTATGTCCTGTCTGATTTTATTATATGATTCAATGATTATATTGTATAATGAAAGGGTCACTCTCGTAAATTTTGGTTCTGCTCATTGAGAACACTGACATACAATAAAATTCAGATAACTAGGATAATCAGATTACCCAATACTTTGATTTTGATTTTTTTATTTGGAAGATACAGTGCAATCAATTCTAAAATAACAAAATAAAATTTGCCTTTACCACTTTGATTTTCCCTTTTTTGCATAATTGTCTTTGTCAAACCCTGCGTGAACAATCAGAAAGAGAACTTGCATCAGATGTAACTGTTTATGTGACATTTCAGTAATTTGATGATTAGCGTGCATGTTAACATAGTCATAGTTTATAATGTAAATATATATTTTAAAAATTTAACTTCTTTTGTCAATAGTTCAATTATTCATACTGTTATTTGAATGTGTATTTCTTTACAGGTGTTGGTGTTGAGAGAACTGGCTGTGAGCGCTCCCACCTTCTTTTTTCAACAAGTGCAGCCATTCTTTGACAACATCTTCTATGCAGTGTGGGACCAGAAACAGGCCATCCGAGAGGGGGCTGTGTCTGCACTCAGAGCCTGTCTCATCCTCACCACTCAGAGGGAGACCAAGGAGATGCAGAAACCACAGTGGTATAAAGTATGCCACCAATATAATTATATCCAAGTTTATGCCTTTTACTTCATGAATTTAATTCATATCCGATTTTCTTCTCCCCAGCAAACATTTGAAGAGGCGGAGAAGGGTTTTGATGAAACATTGGCCAAAGAGAAAGGAATGAATCGTGATGACAGGGTCCACGGCGCTCTTCTAATTCTGAATGAGCTTGTCCGAATCAGCAGCATGGAGGGAGAGGTAAAGCTTGCAACACTTTTGCAGTACATTGGTGCAGTTTTACTTTCATAGGAGCATAATGACAAAATAATGTAGATGCTTGTTCCGCTCCTCGGAACCTGGAGCAAACCCACTTGCCTGTCTGTAGAGTCTTGAATCACAAACAATTGCTTGTAATTGTAAATAATCTTAGTAATGTAAAAACATTACTAAGAAATTGTTTATAATTCTTAAAATATATAATTGTGATTTCAGTTTTGACCCAAAGAACATATTTTTTTTCATAATCAAGCAGCCGTATATATCTATATAGATAGATAGATAGATAGATCTATCTATCTATCTATCTATCTCTCTATCTATCTATCTATCTATCTATCTCTCTATCTATCTATCTATCTATCTATCTATCTATGTATGTATGTATGTATGTGTGTGTGTGTGTGTGTGTGTGTGTGTGTGTGTGTGTGTGTTGTGTGTGTGTGTGTGTGTGTGTGTGTGTGTGTGTGTGTGTATATATATGTGTGTGTGTATATATATATATATATATATATATATATATATAGATAGATATATATAGATAGATATATATAGATAGATAGATAGATAGAGATAGATAGATAGATAGATAGATAGATAGATAGATAGATAGATAGATAGATAGATAGATAGATAGATAGATAGAGAGAGAGAGAGAGAGAGAGAGAGAGAGATAGATATATATATATATATATATAGAGAGAGAGAGAGAGAGAGATATATAAAATATACAATATACACAAATATGATATAAAACTGTACATAACAACTTGACAAACCTGATGCGATGTGCAGTAGTTTCATTAGCAAGATGCGCTCTGATTCTGTTTTGATAATGCTCTGAAGGGAGATTGGATAAGCAAAGGGATGGGAGAAACACGAAAGTGAAACTTATAAAACTTGTTTATTGTTTTGCAATTGATATATTCACCAAAAACAACGTATAAAACTTATTGTGATCTAATTATGTTATTTGTTAATAGCAGTTAATAACCCAAATAAGTAAAATAGCCACCTCTTTAAGTTAAATAATTGCTGTTTTACAACCTCATTATATGACTAAAATGTTGGCAGATAGGACAAAAACAATCTATTTCAACAATTTGTAATTTCAATTGCTTTCTGTAACATTTAACAGCGCATGAGGGAGGAGATGGAAGAAATCACACAACAACAACTTGTCCATGATAAGTACTGCAAAGAGCTCATGGGTTTTGGGGCAAAGCCTCGCCACATCACACCGTTCACCAGTTTCCAGTCTGTGCAGCCCCAGCAGTCCAATGCCCTGCTGGGTCTGCTGGGGTACAGCACTCCTCAGGGCTTTCTGAGCTTCGGAGCCACACCCGCCCCAGCCAAGAGCTCCCTGGTGGAGAGCCGATACTGCAGAGAGCTCATGGAGGAGAGGTTTGACCAGGTATAGCACCACTTCTGATGTGCTTATTTTTTAGCATAATTTTATTTCAATTGACAACATTTTTTTGTGTCATTAATTATTTGGATACAGACTAGAGTCACTGAGATCCAGCTGAGCTTTAACATTAAGTTATGCTGTTTTTATGTGGTCCACATAATAAAACATGTTTTGCAGTTGTACCTCAGGAAAAAATGTAATACAGTAGAAAACCAAATACTAAGACACAACACAATATATATTTTTTTAACATCCTTTATCATAATTTGCAATTGTGCACAGATAAATAATTTGAAATCTTACTTTCTGCCTTCATCTCTACACAAAAAAAAAAACGCATTTGACTTGTTTCATCCAGGTGTGTCGATGGGTGCTAAAATACAGAACGAGTAAAAACCCTCTGATCCAGATGACAATCCTCAACCTGCTTCCACGCCTAGCTGCCTTTCAACCGCACACTTTCACAGGTAAGTTCAAATGTTATTTAAAACTTCACAGGCATAATAAAAAGGTATATTTCACGATATCAAATATTGTTATTCTGCAGACCAATACCTGTCAGACACTATGGGCTACCTGCTGGGTTGTCTTAAGAAGGGAGAAGGAGAGGACTGCTGCGTTTCAGGCCCTGGGACTTCTGGTAGTGGCTGTGAGGGCAGATATCCAGCCTTACCTGACGAAAATCCTAGAGATCATCAAGGCGGCACTGCCTCCTAAAGACTTTGCTCACAAGTCAGTACAGAAATAATTCTGTAGTTGAAAATGATAAAATCGATCCACTCTTGATTCATAGATTTTTGTCTACAGGAGGCAGAAAAACTATGCAGGTAGATGCCACAGTTTTCACTTGCATTAGCATGCTGTCCAGAGCCATGGGACCCAGTATACACCAGAAATCAAGGAGCTGCTTGAGCCAATGTTAGCTGTAGGTCTGAGGTAAATGGGAATGTGTAACTTTCTGAACTTTTCGTATTAAACATAAATGTAATGTTTTCACTCATGCTTATGTTTGGCGTCAGAAAATAAATGTGTACTCACTTATCTCTGTCCAGCCCTGCCCTGACTGCAGTGCTGTATGACCTCAGCCGTCAGATCCCTCAGCTGAAGAAGGACATCCAGGATGGTTTGCTGAAGATGCTGTCGCTGGTCCTGATGCACAAACCTCTGCGTCACCCTGGCATGCCCAAAGCCTGGTATCTCAGCTGTCTTCCCCGAGTCTCACCAACATACCTGAGGCCAGTGATGTGGGCAGCATAACTCTAGCCCTTCGTACTCTTGGTAGTTTTGAATTTGAGGGTAAGTTAAATTATACATAGCACTGAATCATAATTGGCGTGTTTCTGCAATGGTGTTTCTGCATTTGTTGTTTGTTTTTTGTTTTTTTAAATAAACCTAATTCAAATCTGACTTTTTTTTTGACAGGACACTCCTTGACACAGTTTGTCCGACACTGTGCTGACCACTTCCTAAACAGTGAACATAAGGAGATCCGGATGGAAGCTGCACGGACCTGCTCTCGCCTCCTCACCCCGTCCATCCACCTTATCAGCGGACATGTTGTCAGTCAGACAGCTGTCCAGGTGGTGGCGGATGTGCTCAGTAAACTGCTGGTTGTGGGCATTACAGACCCAGGTAACCCTACAAGTATTACACACGCACATTTTTCATGCACATATCCATTGGTTTAACGCCTGAACTGTTTGTCTAGATCCTGATATCCGTTATTGTGTTCTGGCTTCCCTCGATGAGCGTTTTGATGCGCACCTCGCTCAGGCTGAGAACTTGCAGGCTCTGTTTGTGGCGCTGAACGACGAGGTGTTTGAGATCAGAGAACTGGCTATTTGCACCATTGGACGCCTCAGCAGCATGAACCCTGCTTTTGTCATGCCCTTTCTACGCAAGATGCTCATACAGGTACAAAATGTTTTATGGGACTTTTGCACAATATTTATGTGTTTTTTCTCATATCACAGTATGTTAAAATGTCTGAGTAGGATATAATTTGCTGTTGGTTGTTTTTGAGTTGCCGAATGGTCTCATATCATTCTAAAACCAAAGTTGTCCTGTCACATTTCATACATTGGGTAGCGCAACTAGTGATTCTTGTAATTCCACCAGAGGGCAGCAAAGACTTATGTGGCTTTCAGACATCTGCCAGTTTCTCATGCAGTTTTACAGTGTATTGATTGGTGCACATTTATCACACATAAATAAATCAATGTGTTTTATTTTATTTTGTTATTGTTTTTAGATTTTGACAGAGTTGGAGCACAGTGGTGTTGGTAGAAACAAAGAGCAGAGTGCGAGGATGCTTGGTCACCTCGTGTCAAACGCTCCACGCCTCATTCGCCCATATATGGAGCCCATCTTAAAAGGTTGAAATAAATACATAAAATATCATACATCTCTATTGCTATTTACTGTTATCTGACTTTTCTGTTTTGAACCATACAGGCTCTTATTTTGAAACTGAAAGACCCAGATCCCAATCCTGGTGTGGTCATAAGTGTCCTTGCCACAATTGGCGAACTGGCTCAGGTAAACAATTTTGGTACAAATTTAAAAAATGTTATTTTCATTATTTCAGTAGAATGTTACATCCTGTTTTACTGGAGAAAATGCCATCAGATAAGTGGAGCAATCAGAATGCAGGAGAAGTTCACATAGACCCCAGACCACAAACTCCCAGACCATGTAGGGAAAGTTGATAGAAAGTAAACTTTTAATGGAATAGGTTGTCATTATTTAACCTTGCGAGTTCAAATTGGTAAAAAAAAAATACACTATATTTCATTGCTATATTTGCTAACTAAAGTAGTGTTCCTTCCAATATTTAATCTATATAACAGCTTTGTTATGCTTCAGTCTCTCAGCCTAGTAACGCAAATATTGTGATGGAGTGTAAAAATTGTTTTTGGCTCTCATCAGGTGAGCGGTCTAGAAATGCGGAAGTGGATGGATGAGCTGTTTCCCATTATCATGGATATGCTCCAGGATTCCTCCTCACTGGCCAAGAGACAGGTATCACAAGATCACATTTTTCATTTGTATTTTAGTGAAAACTGGAATAGGATCCTTGAATGACATTTATAGAACAATTTACACTCTCATCTCTTTCCTTCAGGTGGCACTGTGGACCCTGGGCCAGCAAAGTTGCCAGCACAGGCTATGTGGTGGAGCCCTACCGCAAGTACCCTTCACTTCTGGAGGTTCTGCTTAATTTTCTTAAAACCGAACAGAACCAGGGTATCCGCAGAGAGGTACAGTAATTGCCCCCACCCTATCATTACATACTACTAAACAGCCCTGACTTTGACGTGAGAGTACTATTGCCTATAACTGCACGACACAATGCACTTTTTCCATATTGTTGTGGAACTCTTTCCCAGTCATGTGTTTGAGACGTAAGTGATAATGGTCTTTCCCTGCCTGCTACAATACTTAAAGGGAGCAATGCTGTTACATGTTACAAAGTTTTTTGGCTCTGACCACTTGCAGACAAGCCCATAACATAAAAATCTGTACATTTGAACCCCCTGAAGGCTTATTACAGAGTTATAGCTCTGCTCTAAGTCTGGGGCAAACCTTTTACGCAATGTCACTTCTTTTAGTCTACCAGTATGCTATAAAGGTGTTAGCTTACATAACGACTTAAAGATACATTGCCTGTTTTGATCTAGCATTTCATCATAACCATATCTGGATCAGTGTTTCTCATAATTTTGTTAAAACTGTAATGGCACAAATCTTTTTTATTTGAGTAATTTCAACTCATTCAATTTGTGGAGTGTAAATGTCACTAAGCTGCTTACACTTACATTCAATTTTTAGCAGTCATTGACCCGTGTTGTCTATTTTGCAAGATTATGATAATACAATGAGCAACAAAGTCTAATTTTGCTATGCCATTATATAGTCCAGTTTGTTTTTAGGGCCATAGTTTCTTGTATTTATGGGAAACACTGGATTGTATATTTCTACTACAAATCAGACACTAAATTGCAGCTAAAATCTTGTCATGTTAATAATAAAAGTTGACCAACACCACAGAAAGAACCATAATCATAGCCTTCTTCCTATATCCTCATATATTTGCACTTCTGTTAATGCAGAATAGCAGACAAGAGATTTTTTTTCTCAGTATTACTGGCTGGATTTGAATTGTTTACCTGCCCTGCTGGGTTGCAAATTTAATTCACATTTATGTAATAAGTGTAGGTGTTAATATTTAATTAAAAATAAGAAATGGATCCCCCAACTAAACCAGTTGAAGGTGCATTATGGACCGTATTTTCCGGACTACAAGCCGCTACTTTTTTCCAGTTTTTAACTGCTGCAGCTTATGGTGCAGTGCAGCTTATACATTTTTTTCTTTCGTGGCGCCAAAACATTTTCCCCAGCAACATAGACATAAAAGTGAAAAGAGTGGATGTTACTCCTTACCTGTCTGCTTGTCACCCACTGTCAGTGACTCATTTGTTACAGTGATAAGAAGACAGTGGTCTGGTTTATCGCGGGGGGTTAGTATAAACGAAATCCGTGAAGTAGAAAACTTAATTTTTTTTAACAATTATTCTAGATTTTTTGCGGCTGCAGGTGTATTTCTCAGTTCCTCTGTCCGCGCCTCTTCGTCCTGGTGCCGCTCCGCTGTAATGTCTCGTAATGTTCTTTTTCCTACAGTCACTGATCCACAAACTAAAGCAGACTCCATCCGCATGGTTACAACCCTTTTTGCTCCTTGTTAAAACATATTCTGCTGTCGTCCTTATGTTATATTCCTCCTTCTTTATGTTGTTTCACATGTAAATTCTCTCGTACAACGCGTGTCGGAGGCGTTTGTCCTCAAATACAAAGGTGTCCAACGCAATTGTGTCAGAGTCATGCTGCAGCATTGAATATTTTGGTAAATTTGGCTGAACGCATTCTGTACTGTACAGGAGACACGGCACCTGCTTTAGCCAATCCGGATGCAGAACACGCGCCTGCATACACTGTAAAAAAAGCATGCAAAACTGCACTAGTGGTCCCTCGCAAATGAACGTTTTTGAGCTCATTTTTCATATTACTACGTGGGATACCTGCGGCTTACAATTTTTTTTTCTAAAATTAACGCATGCGGCTTTTAATCAGGTGCGCTCTATAGTCCGGAAAATACGGTACATTTTCTGGTGGATGGTCCCCAACCTGCTCATCTCCATGTTGAATATGTTATTGCTTTGCCTGAATCTTCCACAGTGCACTTTTTTAAATGTTATTTTCCACTGCTCATACAATATATTCAAATATTATAGAGTAAAAATTGGCCCATGCTATCGGACCAAATATTTGTGCTGTATTATAATTTTTCCTCCTGTTTCTTCATCAGGCCATCCGTGTGCTGGGACTCCTCGGTGCTCTGGACCCCTACAAACATAAGGTCAATATTGGCATGATTGACCAGTCCCGAGATGCTTCTGCCGTTAGTCTTTCCGAGTCTAAGTCCAGTCAGGATTCTGGTAAGTCTTTCCTCATCACCTGGAAGACAGCAGTTTGGGTTCAAGTCAAACACTCAAACTTCCCAACAAAGTTTATGGTTGGTTGGTTTGGTGGTATACTAGCTCAGAGCAGGCCAGGAACAAGTTTTCCTGTTCCAAGGGTTATTTTTGGTGATTCATTCTGATCCAAAAAGGATGTGGAATTTAAAGCTTAGTTTATCGGAAGCCTAAATGTTGTGTTTGTGAAAATTGTAATTGAAAAATTAACTTGAGCAAAACTGCTGTCAACATGTCTTTTCATGTATGTATAATTTTATACTCAAAAGAAATAATATTCAGTGTAAAGTAAAGAATAGTGTGGACACCTTAGCGGTTTTATTCTAACTTGTCTTTGATCCCAAAAGAACAACACTGAGTTACCAGCTTTTTCAATTTTAAAAACTGCTTTCTTTGGCTTAGTCTTAATCCTACCTGACCTGAGAGATTTCACACTATCAGCTCTGGAGTACATAACACAAGTTATTATAACACGAAATACAGCTTTAGTGGTTTTGTTTTGATGGGATTTCCAGTTACTTTGTATAGATGAGCTATTTGAAATGCACTAGAGGAAGGTTGATCGTAATTGTATATTTTTTTATCTCATTATTGGCATTAAGAGCTTTCTGAGTTTAAGGGAATAAAAAGCATATCCCTTTTTGTGTGGGAATGCAACGTAGACGATGTGGTAATAGTTTTAGCAGTTTTCTTTGGACTCAGTGGGCCGTGACCAGAGGTGGAGGTTGTATATCTCATAATACATTCACACTTTTCCCAAGGCCACTGTCTACAGCTTGAATAGTTCTGTTATGTGTGGGGCCAGTGGCTAACCCTGTCTTTTCACCTGACTTGAACCTCAACCATTCACATTTTCCAAAACAAAGTCTAAATTACTACAGTGCATAGCTTTACTGCTGCCTTATATTTGACTGTCAGGATACTTCCCCGAAATTATCTATCACACGTTTATCAAATGCTCTGAGGGTAATAAAGTGCAAAGCTACCGCCTTACGCCTATAGGCCCAGTGCCAATCTGTTGTGGCTTCACGTAGAGGGCAACTGGAGCGGCTGAAACTGTACTGTCTCAGCAGGCCTGTGAAAAAGCTGAATACCAGACGTCTGTCTTCAGAACGCTTGTAAAACTTGGTAGCTCTGCAAAAAGAAACTGCTTACCCCGCTTGCCCCGTCAATAATGTATTCAGAAGACAAGAAGATGTGTGTGTTTTGAGTTGTTTTTTTTTATGGAGCTTGTAGTCCAGCTTGGAGTCAACCCTAAGACAGAGTTTTGAGGAATTCTAGTTCATTTACCACCTACAGTCTTGAAGTGTAGCATAATTCACTAATTCAGTTATTTACCAGGCACGTGTGGTAGAAAATCGTTTGGTTGGATTGGCAGCTCATTACTTAAATCGTTTTTCTAGGCACCTTTCCCAGTTTGGTACAGTGATACTTACACTGAAGTCATGTCAAAAGTGTAGTTACCTGCACCTACACCGTGAATGGTATACCCACTTAAAAAGCTTTTAATGTTGTTGCTCCAGTGTGTCCAGTCGTCCAGTCAGGTGACACCATAAGTTATACTGGTAAATGAAAATAAAAAGTATTATTGGTGCACTTTTTTCTTGTCACAGCTCAGTGTTTTAGCCCCACTTTGAGGAACCACAGCTTACACTACAGTAAATTAAAGATTCAGTGTGACCTCGGCATGAAGTCCTCATAGAAAAGTGTTTTTCACAGATGAAATGCTGTACATTATGACATTGGATTATTAATTCACAAGAAAGAAATCTGCTGAAATATAATTTTCCACTTGTGCCAGTCGCATCACCTCTTATGTCTAGGCTCGTGTCATGCAACACAAACAAAGCTCATTACAAAGTACTATGTTTTGGAAAAAGGAATTGCATTTCAGCATTATCTCATCTAATGATGATTATATAGTTTTTGCCTTGGAATCATTCTTGTTCTGACTTCTGCACAACAGGCAGACATTGTAACTAAAGTATAGTCCTGGCCAGATGAATGAGCACATAACATAACAGTATTTGGTTCTTTCTGGCAAACACTATTCTTTTCCTCTGTTGTACTGGCATCTTCACAAAGACATAAGACATAGCTAGCAATTACTGCAATCAAGTTTCATTTTATTTTAAAAAGAACATTTACTGTTTGGGAGCTGAGTGAAAAGGGTAGCCAGCAGCAACAAGTCTGTGATTATTTTTATAGGGCGAATTTTGTGTTCTAACAGGAGAGATTTTTTTGTTAAAAATTAAGTTTTAATGTCATAAATAACTGCAATGTATTCAAACTCAAATATGACATAAGCTCAAGGCTGAAGGGATCACTTTTTAGAGTGTATTTTTAGTATCATAATAAGCATTGGAGGGTGGGACAAATTAATCCAAATGCTAAAATAATATAGAAATGACCTGTCAGTAGCCAAAGTATGTGTTACAGAACAAATTGTCACAGTTATAACATTGCATATTCATTGATCCTAACCTTTCAAATGACTTAATTCTTTAAAATGCCTTAACTTTGGTATAAGTTACCCTGTTCAGGAAAAAAAAAATCAGTCATCTCCAATCAATAGAACTACAAGAAGGTATTCAACTATTAGTAATCAGTCCACAGTCCTACAATATGTGATGTAAGGAAACAAAAATGATACATGATTCTAGCCTTGAGTAGCTTCTAAAACATATTTTTCTTGAGGTTTATTTTATTGCAAATCTCTTGTAAGAAAATGTGTAAAAGTTAATAATGGTAGTAGACTAATTAACAAGCTAAATCATTTTTATTATTTCATTATTTGTTTGTCGACATCATCAGTGACTAAACCAACTTTATTCTGATATGGAAAAACACTACTTTTACTACTATATTATTAAGAAAATCTTTTTTTCTGATTCTCCTCTGTTTTTCCCTCAGCGGACTACAGCACCAGTGAGATGCTTGTGAACATGGGAAACCTCCCCCTGGATGAGTTCTACCCAGCTGTGGCCATTGTCACTTTGATGCGTATCCTGCGGGACCCTCCTTGTCTAACCATCATACTATGGTGGTTCAGGCCGTCACCTTCATCTTCAAGTCTCTGGGGCTTAAGTGTGTGCAGTTCCTTCCCCAGGTCATGCCTACTTTCCTCAACGTAATCAGAGTGTGTGACGCTAGCATCAGAGAGGTGGGTCCAAGACACTCTACAGAACCTATTGGGGTTTGGCCATGCAGTACTCTTAACCACATTATTATTTGTTTTATACTGATTTAGTAAAAAGTCCCCATTTCACTGATCTAATACATTTGTAGTGTGCTTGTGAATGTTATATTTGTCATTTTAAAACATGATCTCCTATTCACTGTATTTCTCCACTTATAGGACTTTTTTGAGCTTTCAACCATGAATTTTGTTTAGCTTAGTTACTAGTTTTTGTTTCGATAGCGTGCTAACCTCAAATCGTGATGAGAAGGCACACAACTGATGCAAAGCAACAGTGTTCCATTGGACATTCAAATTTGTTTGTCTAATCAACGTTATTTGGTTTTGTCTGCAGTTCCTGTTCCAGCAGATGGGCATGGTGGGTGTGCTTGTAAAAATTCACATCAGGCCTTACATGGATGACATCTTCACACTAATCAGAGTGAGTAACTATGTTCTAAACCAGCTTTTCAGCAAGCTTTGTTCGGGAACTTTAATTTTATTTAAATCAACAGTGAGTTGAAGACATTGATGAAAACTAAACTGTGAGTGGAAAACCAAAAAGAATACAGAACTAATTAGACTTTTGAGCCAGTATCAACATATTCAGACATCCATTAGGAGCAGTGTAATTTATAAAGCAGATTGCTAATCAGTGAAACAACACTAGTCCATTTTTACTCCCCAAATTTTAATTAATAAGTTACCTTCATAAACATTGGTGGTCAAATTATGTTCTAAGTTACAATCTCTCGGGTCTTTGGTTTTACCTGTAGCCTGATTATTTCAATTTACTACCTTCCTTGCCTTGTCACACTATATTTATTTTAAGTTAGAACACATGTCCCAGAATGCTAAAACAGTTACCATAGTCTTCCCTTTATCCTGCACATAATCAACATGTGAAAGCCTGAAGTCTCGCATTACCAGCTCTGTATCTGAAGGTGAGGCTGGTCCTGACACTAGTGCACGTGGCAGTAACCGGAGAGGCGAGAACCGAGAGAACCGGACCATGGCTCGTCAAGTCCCGCCGAGTTAATAAACGGCGAGCGAAAACAAAGAATCCATTCATTCTCAGTTCCAGCTCGGGTCTTGCATCCAGATGAAGGGGCTGGAATACCCATTTAGAATGCTCACTCGCCCCACACTCTTTCTCTCTTTCAGTTAGCAACAGAGCAGGAAGTCGGGGGGCTGCAGTGGACCCCAGGACAAAAACACCTCACCAGATCTCACAGCTGAGGCCCACTGACTGATTGACGGATTGCGTGACTATTGAACCCCTCCCCCCCCACTGACAAACTACCATTAAGTGAAATGTACACACTTTCCTAAATGATGTCACGAGTTGTACAGAGACGTGATGTCACTGCTCCGCGACAGGAAATTGTCCCTATTCTTTGCCATACTACTTATAGCACACTAATCCTTGCACGTGAAAATGATGTTATTTCAATTTAAATCTATCCACACTTTAATTATTGATGGAAACGTGCATGACCCAGTTCCTCCGGCCAATATTTCAAAACAGGGGAGTGAGATTAAGTGTTTTGGATCAACTTAACAAATATTATAAAAGGTAATTTGCTTAACTTGGATTGTTGGATGTATGTTTAGGACACTTTTAATGTACCGTAATATTTTATTGGTTCTTCTGCACATTGGATTAGATATGCTCACTGGTTAGTTCACTGGCTTCATCAAGACAGGGGTTACTCGTAATAAATAAGTTTTGATGGGTCCTCAACACAAGAAAGAAGGAAAATCTTGGCATAGTTAGAAAGAAAATTGTCAAATTTATATTTGAACACAATTATTTTAACACCTTTTCATTTTAAACTCGGGAACCACACACCACCAAATGTGGCATCAATATGAGAAATGTCAAACATTTCTCCTTAGTTTTAATTTAATATCAATGTATTAAAAATCTTTATATATTATAGGAATACTGGACACACCAACAACCCCATGCAGAACACCATCATCCTTCTGATAGAGCAGATTGTGGTTGCTCTTGGAGGAGAATTCAAACTCTACCTGCCTCAGCTCATCCCACACATGCTGAGGGTCTTTATGCACGACAACAGCACTGGTCGCAGTGTTACTATTAAGGTCAGTATTCACTAGTAATAGTAAACAACATAGTTACCAAACACACATGGGAAATGTCTGGATGGCCTTGACCATCTGGCAAACATTAAAGGCAGTGGGTATATTGTATACAAAAAAAAAAAAAAATTATGAAGTGGGGATATGTTTTGACATTTTGATGTATGATGTGGTTGATCAGCCTGTGTACAGAAATCATTGTTGAGTAGCCCTGATTAATCATGCTTGTTGATGTTGCATGTATGTTTACCCTCTGTTTTTACTTTTTAGTGTTAAGAGACGAGATTTTTGACTCTGGACTCCTTTTTGGAGTTTGCGCTGGGTATTGTGGTCTTGTATTATGGTCTATATTGCCCCAAACGGTGATCCATCTTGAAAATTTAAATAGAAGTGAAGGAACACAAACACTTGCCTTGACTCTTTTTAATATTTAGGTTGGTGTATTCACCATCTGTCTTCTCAATCTGTTTTAGCCACCAAGAAAAACAAGTAGTATAATTTTTAAAAGGATACATCTGCCTAACATAAACCTAAACTGAAATATTAGAACTGCTTAGACTATTGAACTATAAAAAAAAAACATCTTTAAAAGTCAAATGTCCCATGCAATATTTCTCCATCTGCTATATTGTCTCTTACACCTTTATCCAAAATGGGCATGGTGTTACTTCTGATTATACATATTCCTTTCAACCAAACCATTACTTACTATACGGTAGTCCGCATGTGCCCACATATTTAGATATTGCCCCTAATGTGCGTGTTAAATTATGTACCGATAATGTGGTTTGCCTGCTAACGGATATAAACAAGTCATGGCTGGTAGCGTAATGAATCATGGTTGCAAAATTACTGTAAAGAACTACAGTAATTACAGTGTTACGTAAGAGGAGGTGTTGAAGGGACAGCGCATTAATTTGTATAAAATCTGAGACGAATTTACTGTATTTCAAATAAAGCATAAATCTTGAGATACTTGAGCTGATCACTTTACTCCCTGAGAAAAGTGGGTGTGTTAAGTTAATCGCTGACAGACGCAACATTTTTATAAAGACCAGAAGCTCTGTCCACATTTGAATTATGCCACAACCTGTTTGTTTTTTTTTTATGCGGTTACCATCAATATTCAACAAAAACTTTAGATGCTTAAGTTGTTTTTAAAGCACCATAGACATGTATTACACACATTATACTGTTTCACCAGTTGCTGCCAGTAGTTGTCAGCTTTCTACCTCCAACTCTATATCACGGTAGACCACAAAAAGAGATTCATAAGCTTTGCAGACATCTTTTCTTTCTTAAGTCAATCTAGCTGTTGTATTAGATAACCCGGCAGCCCACAGTTGGGACACTATATAACTCTGGCCTTAGTCTGGACTCTGGAGCCTAATCTTTTGGGGGTCAGAAAATGGAGTCGAATTACCTTCAAGTTTGGAGAGAGAAGAAAAACATGCTTCCATCATTTCGGGGAGAGCTGTTGTGTCCAGGGCCTCCCAGCGCCTGACCCTGGGGCACTTTGGTACACCTCCATCGGCTTCCTGCTGTCTCGCCATATGCACTTCAGACACGGGGGCGAGAAGAGGGGAGGGGGCTGTTACTTACGTCATTAAGCATCTATCTGCAAGACCTCTGAGGAACACGTATGGGGTCGGGCTAGAGATGTCTTAGCAGGGCAACACGACAAACACTGGCCTGGAGCTTTCCGAGTCTGTTCTTTACCAGCTGTCATATGGGGGGTTGTGATGAGGGACAACATTTAGGTCAGGGGTTTCTGAGCTGGTTTTTCTCTTGGAGTCAACAATTTAAGGTGACCCACTTTTTCACAAACACATTCTTATATTTAATAAAAAAAAATCAATGTAACATAAATCAATGTGCCAGTATTCAACTGAAGTAACTTTGTCACCCATTAAAATTTCTCATATAATTCTTAAGTTACGATAACCAAAGTATTAATAATGAGATCATAAGAACATATGCTTGTGCTAATTTTAAATGTAACTTGTAACTTGCTGGCCATTGCCAAGCTGTACCTTGAATTGACTCTATGCAAGATCTCTAACAGGAATAATCTTCATCAATAAATACACAAATGCTGTCATGCTCTTATACTATGTTTCCTCTCTCTTCTCAGCTGCTTAATGCCATACAACTGTTTGGGGCCAATCTGGATGACTACCTTCACCTGCTCCTTCCTCCTATCGTCAAGCTGTTTGATGCCCCTGACGTGCCCCTACAAGCCCGAAAGTAAGTCTCCAAACTCATACAGCTTTACCCTGCTTTATAAAAGCTAAGATTATTGAACTGTATTTCGTTACTTTCACAATATAGTAAATTGGTATGTGTATAAAGCTAAATAGTGTTGGCTATCAGGTCATATGCACTGGAGCTTTGCTAAGTTATATCCATTTTATGTTCTATATAAGTATACTAGATTCATTGTGACCATAACTGAAAGTTCTGCTGGTAGCTTTTACGGTGGTACAGTATGACATTTAATGCGTTGGCAGACTCTTCAATACTTTTTACTGGAGCTCTTAACAGTTCTGGGGTCCTTCTTGTCTCCATGTCCCACTGTTTTTAAAATCCTGCCTATGTTTTTGTGTCTGTCAGGGTGCCCTTGGAGACACTGGACCGTCTAACGGAGTCCCTGGACTTCACTGACTATGCTTCACGTATTATCCACCCCAATCGTCAGGACACTGGATACTACCCCTGAGCTCAGATCCACCTCCATGGACACTCTGTCCAGTCTGGTGTTCCAGCTGGGAAAGAAGGTACTGGAGCTTCTTTATTGTCCCATGCATTCATTGTGCTGAAACTGCATAGGTATAATGCTTAGCAGGAGTGTGCGATTTCATCCTTGAATTTCAGCGGCTACTTAGTAGCAACAACTTAAGATTGGTGTTTTATCCGCTCGTCTGCTCTCAGCCTCCCCTGTTGGGTTGCTATTTCGACAGCCACTCACAACTTCCAAAACCTTTACTAGTTCCTGCCAGACAGCTGATGTCATTTCACAATTTGACAGTAGGGGGGGGTTACGTTTATGAGAGGGGATGAAGTCACTGCTCCCCACTCTCTCCCCCTGAGACCCCACACCCCCCTAGCTCTAACCCCAGAACCTCAGCAGTCCAAGGCGAGGCACATCTGGTAGCACATATGAAGACTGAGCTTTGATGTGGGGGCTCATAACATTTCGATACAAGTCCAGGATACTCAGTCATTTAGTTTATAGTGATGGAAGGAGGTAGCCCTTTTATTTACTCTGTTCCCTTTCCTTTCATTTTCAGTATCAGATCTTTATCCCCATGGTCAACAAAGTCATGCTTAAGCACAGAATCAACCACCAGCGCTACGACATTCTGATATGTCGCATCGTAAAGGTAAGCTTGATAACAAGCATAAGACGGGCATTTCATGCATTGAATCAAGTCACAGTTACAGATGTCACAATATCACAGTTTAGTGTAAACTACTGGGAGAAGAAACCTCATAATTTTACCATTATTCACAAACAACAACAGTGATATTTTTGATCCTTGGGAAGTGCTCTGTGCATTTGTGGATGGAAAAATCTCTGTCTTCTTTCAACTAGACTTATCAGAAATTTGATTTCTCTGTCAACTCCACTGTTGTGACAGCCTGTCAGGCTAGTTTGTTTTTTTTCATAGGCAACATGTCTCCACTTTCAGCCATGTTATCTGCCCTAACCTAAGATGAGCCTCTTTCAAAATGTAGTCTTTTGTTTTTATTTAAAACAAATCAGTAGTATTGCAGTACTGCAGTACATCCAGAATGCTGTTGCTCGGGTTCCTGACTAGAACTAGGAAGTAGGAGCACATAAGTCCCGTGCTCAGGTCTTTGCACTGGCTTTCCTGTAGCTAAGAGAATAGACTTTAAAGCAGCTTCTGCTTGTGTACAGTCTCTCCATGGCCTAGCATCAAAGTACCATCTCTGACATGTTAGTGCCGCCATCTCACTCTCTTCAGGGACCAGCCTCCTGCTGGGTGCCAAGAGTCAGGACTAAACATGGGGAATCAGAATTTTCAGCTTTATGCAGCTAAAACCTGTAACCATCTTCCTGAAGATCTGAGAAAGGCCTCTACTTTGACATTGTTTAAATCCAGGCTCAAAACAGTTCTATTTAGCTGTTGCATATGACTGAAAGTTTTTTATTCTGCACTTTTCTCCTTTCAAGAAATGTTAATTGTATGATGATTATTGTGATTGTGTAGAGTAATTCCTCAAATGAACTCTAATAAAATCTCCAGATTAGATTTACTCTTCCTCATCAGCGAGCCATTACTGCCATGTTTATTACCGGATGATGTGAGGAAATGCAATTGTTGTGAATGACTGTCTGAACCATCTCCGTGTGTGGCCTGTTTGTGTGGGGCTTTAAGGATGTTGTTTCTGTGCGCACAATAGGGCTACACGCTAGCAGAAGAGGAAGAGGACCCTCTAATCTTCCAGCATCGCCAGCTTCGTAGTAACCAAGGCGACGCTCTGGTCAGTGGGCCTGTGGAGGCGGGGGCGATGAAGAAGCTTCACGTCAGCACAACAGCTCTGCAGAAGGTCAGAGGGGAGTCTAGACATGGGCCTTTTCAAGTGGGGATTGTGTGATAACTTAAATAGTGCATGGTGCATGCCACCTGTCAGTTGTTTGTCTCACTGGCAAACACACAGGCATGTGCAGTAAACAGCCCTGTGTAACAACAGCCACAGTTTTATCTGTCAGAGACAGGCTGAAAAAATGGAGGAAACTTGGGGTTAAATCAGAAAAATAACATTTGAATGCCATATGAACAGTAGATATGTATAAAGCATAAAAATCAGTTTGTAGCTATACAGTGTTTCCTCTCGTTTATCGCAGGGGTTCGTTCCAAAAATAACCCACGATAAATGAAATCGCGAAGTAGAAAACTCTATTTTTTACAATATTTATATTTCCTTTTTAAGGCTGTAAAACCCTCACCCACACACTTTATACACTTTTCTCAGAACAGTCCATTAACATTTTCTCACATTTCTCTTCTTGTTAAACACTCTCAAAGTTCAAGCCTTCATAGACTCAGGTTATTTCTCTGTTCCTCTGACCGTGGCTCTTCGTCCTGGCGCCGCTCCACTGTAATGTCTCGTAATGTTCTTTTTCCTGCAGTCCACTGATCCACTAAAGCGGACTCCATCCGCACGATAGTCACAACCCTTTTTGCTCCTTGTTTAAACTTATTGCTGCTGTCGTTCCTTATGTTTATTTTGCCCCCTTCTTTATGTTGAGTTCACATGCAAACTCTGTGTTGCCGCAGTGCGTTTCTGCGGCTGTTTTCAAGCGTCAGAACGGCCCGAATCTGGTGTTGACGCGGCGTGTCTTTTAGCGTTCAGGCGTCAGACGCTCTGTTCACGTGTCCAAAAGTTGAAAAGGAGGAAAACTTTTTTGGCTGTTAACGTGCCATCATTCCGAAACAATTATCTTGATGAGGGTCCAGAGCGTCTACGACGCGCGTCGGAGGCGTCTGTCCCCAAATGCAAAGTTTGTCCAATGCCGTTCTTGATGGCCCCCAACGCTTCTTGAGGTCCTGGTGTTTCAGAGTCACACTGCTAACATCCGAACATTTATAACATTTGCCTGAACGCCTTCTGTAACTGAACAGGAGACAACAGCATGTCCATAAGCCAATCAGGACACAGAACACCCGCGTTCATACACTTGCAAAAAAATTGCACAACAAAAAAATCTCGCCCGCGAAACTGCAAGACCAGTAAAAAAGTGAACCCGATATATAGCGAGGGACCTTCTGCCGTTCAAAAACCAATAGGTGTGACTTACAAACTTACCAGAAGTTAGGAAGTTAGCCACTACATTATAGTTATTATCATTTAAAAAGAATATAAATATGAAATATACCATCCATGACCAAAGTTTGGAAAATTGTCTGGGACTGAGAAATAATTTTAAAAT
>JAIEZT010000084.1:20958077-20994879 GCA_019594935.1 Periophthalmus modestus | reverse complement strand
TTCACAGGTGACAAGATCCTTTTTCAGACAATGTCCGTGTTTCCCTGGTCAAAAGACACCATGGCTTGTTTGACAATGTGGAAAATCTCTTAACTCCATTTTCGTAAGGTCTGGTTCTAGGATAACTACCTCACTGTAACAAAAGAAAAACTCTGTCCACTCGGGACAACAAAGTTTAAAGTGAGATGTTTTGCCTGCTTTTTAACCAGGATGGGGATTTTAGAGCGAGAGGGGTGGATATAAACCACGTGTCCACCATCAATCTGACCCATAACTGAGGATATTGATGAAAGCAGCGAAACGTCTTCACTTTTGTCTAGCTAACCAGAACAGAATTTTTCTTTTGGTTATGGATCATGCCTGGAGACTAGGGATTACGCACACACCGACATTAGCGCTTTCTCTATTTGCAGAGGATTTTATTTTAGTAATTTTCTAACCCTGAGCTCTGCTGATTGCGACCTCCTCACTAAGCATCACACATGTTTTCCAGGGGATAAAACCATACTTTTGTTGACTTTTTTTCTTTAATTTGCAGATTCATTTCCTTTTCCTTAATTTGACTCACCAACCAACTCCCTCAAGAGATCGGTGCTTTTAAAATGTAAATATTTCCATTCTTCTCCTTTCCTCTGTTCCCTCAGAGTTTTTTTACACATCTGATTTCACCTCTAGAGTTTTATTTATACGTGATAAATAAATGAATAAAAGGCTTGTTGCAAATGCTTCTCAAGCATCGGATGGGGTTACATTTGTCTGAATTGAAAAAAAGATAAATACACACCCATACACATAAACACACACACATACTTTACCCACACATACCTCTCACACACACAAACGTGAATTATACTCTGTTCTGGGCCCGGGAAGTAATAAAATAAATCTTTATCTTAATTTATTAGATATTGCCTCCATGAATTTGTGATTTGGCAGTTATGCCAGACGTTGGAAAGCAGTTTTAAAGTTGGATATTACACTTTCTATGGGGTATTCATTGTTAACATATTTGAGATTGTGGCCATATTTGGCTTTAATTGCTTACAAAATGCTATAAACAGCAGTGTATAGTTCCTTCCCACGTCAGAGTAGTACCTTCTGGTTTAAAGAACTCTTCCTATTCAAACCACTGTCACCCAGTAGGGATGGGGCAGTATACGATAATATCGCCAATCGCGATTATTAAAGGGTCCGCGATTAATCGTCCGTGGCATTTGCCCATAATCGTGATCATCGCGCACGATTATAATCGTCTTTTGCAGCACCAGACTGACTCATGTTTCTGTTTTCAATACAACTGTTTAGATGCTAGTTGTTGGTGTTAGCTCACAAGGGGCGCTCTGTCACAGCAATGACACTTTCTTGTCTGTTGCCTTTCTGGCGCAGAGTCTGCCGAAAAAAGTTGCGGCTTCCGAGGGCAAAACACAATTAACTTGCATGCGTCATTTACAAAGACAAACATACTGCATTGTTTGACAAACTTGACCCGAAAATATTCATCGTAAGCAGGGCCGGGCCTACCTTTAAGGGGCCTAAGCAAACTGTCCCCTGGGGGCCCCATCCACTTCAGTGCCACCTATTCATATTTGACAACATTAAAACATAATCACAACCAGTTGTTAAAAGACTGAAAATTCTAGAGGCTCACAAAAGCAATAGCCACAAGTATAACAGTATAAAAAAAATGTAAGAAAGGGGAACTGCCAGAGAATTTTTTAATTCTGGTGCATTTAAATGTGTTCCAGTTGACTAAAATGTGGGCTTACCTTTCTCATTAAATGCAGTACTGGATAGAGTAGCCAAACAAGGGTACACTAACTTCAAAAATCGTATCACTCAAGAACAGTGTTGGGAGAAGTAACTTGTAACTAACTAATTAAATTTTTGAAGTAAGATTCCCAAAAGGTAACTGAGTTACCATCTCAGTTACCTTTTTGGGAGAAGTAACTAGTTACTAGGCCAAGTAACTATGCGTTACTTACTATGGTTAAACAATAAAAACACAACAGATGTGAAACCTTTAACATTTATTTCACTTTAAACAGATTGCATTTATATTGCATTTGATTATAAGTGATCCACATCTGACAACAGCTTGGACACTTTCAGTCACATTAAAACATATGTCCATAGCAAATATAGAGCAGTAGTTTGTGTAAAGTTGGAAGAGGAGGCGTCGTGCGTCAGGGCGGCACGTTTCTAATCAAAACTCACTCGGACCCAATCAGCTGTCAATGCACGTGTGACAGGACACCATTTCCCATCATGCATTAAGCGTTTGTCGTCCATGCAGGCGGCCGCAGTCGGTAGAGCTGCTGTGCTCGCCTCACTCAAAAATGTGGCCGTGTCCCAATTTGCCAAATGCCGTTTCCATGAACTGTTCGAAGTGCGGGTGGAAGTACCGCCCGACCTTAAATGCCCGTTTCGAGCGGCGCATTTAAGGCACTTTGGTTAATTGAGACACAGCCTGCGTCGGGCTTGCTCTCACGAGATTATCTGCGGGCTGTTTCACTCATCTCAAACAAGCCTATTCTCAGGCCGAGGCTCCTCTTTCACCAAAGAAACAACACAGCGCGCCGCAGCTCCCTTCTAGGAGAGATGCTCGATGAAGAGCAGTGTGAACTGAATTAATAGTAACGCGCCACGTTTTATTGTTAGTAACGGTAACGGCGTTGGGACGCTGGGAAAAGTAATCAGTTTAAATTACTCCGTTAGTGAAAAAACAACACGTTAGTAAAAACGCCGTTATAGCTTAACTCCGTGATTCCCAACACTGCTCAAGAAGTACAAAGTAGTGCTCCAAGTCAAGAGTTGCATAAGAGAAACAGCCTGGACATGACGTCAGATTTATCATCAGATTTATAATCACCAGATCATTTGGAAGGACTGCACATTAAATAAAAGGGGATTTTTAGGATCACATAATTTTTATGTTTGTTGTCAGACTTTGGATGGGAGATTTCGCCTAAATGTGCATATTAATGAGTATGGATGCCCAGATACTGATACCAGCATTGGGTGCCGTACTCGTACTCATCAATGAGCTGCCGATACCAAAAGCCGATACCACTGTAGCTGCGCTGCTGTTTGAGGTTCACAGCTCGCCTCTCCACAGAGCAGAGATCTCTGGACATAAAGCGGCACATTAAGCACAGCTGTGATCATATGTGACTGTCACATGACATATACAAATATTTAGGACTCTAAAGGTGTTTATAGTTTCACAAAGGATAACTAGTGCAGTGCTTGTGTTTACAATAGTAGCATGCTAACGTTGCTAAGTGCGCTGGCGTTTATTTGCTTGTGTTGCGAGTTCAGAGCTTTTAAAAGACGTACAGCAGGAACATAAGTGTGAAAAAGTGACCGTGGTACAAGTAACACAACTGTCACTGTTATGTTAACAGTGGCTCTGTAGCAGCTAGCGTGTTAGCAGTTAGCGCGTTAGCAGTTAGCGCGTTAGCAGTTAGCGTGTTAGGAACGCAGTCTGCAAAGAGGAAGCGGTAAAGCCAGGTGCTTTAGACCAGATCTAAATCAATTATATTTGAATTATACCCAACTACAGTGATTTCAGAGATAAGTATTTTAAGATGAAAAAGTGTCTATACTATAAAATGAAATTAATTAGACTCACTACTATAACCAAACACCAGTAAAAATAATGTCTGGTATCGGGTATCTTTACTTAGTATCGGCGAGTACTCAAAATGAAGTACTCGTACTCGTTTGCAAAACATGGTATCGGTGCATCCGTATTAATGAGTCGTTAATAACACATTCAGGAGTCGTTCACAGGTCTTTCTTTCGTTTAGCAGAAGTAACAGAGGTTTCTGCCATAACCAACGTTGATGTGACACAGGAGCAGTGACACTTTTAACCACACTCACATCCTCTGATGTTTAGAGACAAAAGGACGAGCCACAACCAAAAACAGCCAGTGTAATATAAACGGACTCACCTGTGTCCTCTGTCCCTCTGAGGTGTGGCCTGTGTGCACATTTATACACGTCCAGCCTCACTGTTTTATCTGCAAGTCCAGTGGCGTAAAAATGGGGGGCATTTTTGAGTTCTCTCTGAAAAATCCTGTCCCCAAACGATCTTCCTCTGGGCTCTTCATACATTGTCCCATCACTAACTTAAGTCTTTTAGTCTGTAAAACACCCACTCAAATGTCCCTCTGCTGCCTCAGCCCTCCCAGGGTGCACCTGGAGGGAGGGGTCCTTCACGGGGTGTGTAAATACGTGGCTGTCCCCACCACTGCCCGATTAGAAAATAAATGTAGGAAGCACATGTCTAGCTAATGGAAATAAAAACACATCTAGTCGTGTAGTAAGAAGGATATTTAGACTAGTATACATACACCGTTTAGTTTTCAGAAAAAAACGTTTCAATAATTATTTTTAATATAAATGTGTAGGCTCTTGGGGGCCCTCTGGTGGCCTCGGGGCCCTAAGCAGCTGCTTATAGGCTGGGCCGGCCCTGATCGTAAATGACATAAACTATTAAATGTAGATTGTGTTGTGTGTAGTTTAGCTAAAACAACATTTTACAGACACACACACACAATATATATATTTACTTACAATCATGTCAATAGCAGAATAAACCTCTCTTACCGATTGTGAACAGCATCCAATCCATCAAAAAAAAAAAAAGCTCCTCTCCTCCTGAGTCCACAGTCATCTTCACTCCGGGTCAGAGATGCCTCTAGTTTAACTTGTACAAACATCCACAGTGTCCTCGATCGCGTACTTCCTTTGTTTTGTCCGTTTTGTCCGTTTTATCATGTTTAGAAGCAAAACAACAGCGCCTAGAATGCGCCGCATTAGCACGGATCCACTCGGTAAAGTCCGTCTGTTTACGGAAAATCTCGGTATGTCACACACGTGCTCCGCTGCTCATTGGCTGTGAGGAGAAAACGTCACTAAACGTGTGTGATGTGATTGGTTGATTCTACATGGGGGAGAGTGGGGCGTAAACTTTCAGTCACATGTAGCACTGATTCGCTGTTTGCGGCTCCAGTGACACAACCTCCACCTTATTGGACAACACTGGTGTCAATCAGAAGATAACACGTGTGTTTATCACTGAGAAACAAAGGCCGTGTCCCAACTCGTCACATGCACCGTTCTTTGTACTGTTCAAAGTGCAGGTCGAAGTACCGCCCGACTTAAGGGCACTTTGGTGAATTTTTGGTGAATTGAGACACGGCCAAAGTCGGCACTGTCTTAAGTTTATTATGTCTGAAATCGACCAAAGAAATGCAAAAAAGTGACGGACTAGATTTCGTATGTGGAATACTTTCCTGCAGCAGTTTCGACATGGAGGATCTAACTTATTTTGTGGACATGATTTCTTCAGTGGATTATATTCTCTGGACCTGTAGGAACGAATGAGACTAACTTTGGGGAATATGTTGATGTTTGACAGAATCAGAGCCTCAAGGGTGAGTCCAAATCCACATTTTTGGCTTTTCTGTAAAAACGTCTTTCCTGTCAGCACTGTGGTGATTCCAGGTGAAAATTGTTTGCATATACGAAAAGATGAGCGCTGTAGCTTTCATTTGATGTGTAGGTTGTTTGCTTAGGTGACACAGAAGTACATGTACATTCCTGTAGAGTTGTAAAGTAGGCCCGGGCCGTCGGAACGTTGACAAATTAATACTTTATGGCGATAATATCGTCAAATCGGGTGAGTCTAAAAATTAATATCGTCCCATCCCTAGTCACCAGTGTTATTTATGTACAGTTTCAGTCAAATGCAAGTGTGCTTTTTGTGCTGCTTAGAATCCCAGATGTATTGAGTTTTGTGACAGGGATATGTGTAATATACACTGCACAAACAGATGATTTACAATCGTAAATGGCCATACCACCTCATGAATGTCTGATCTCATCAGATCTCAGAAGCTAAAAAGGGTTGGGCCTGGTTAGTACATGGATGGAAGAGCGCTGGGTGGGGCAGCAGTGGTTATAGTGCATACTGTCGTGTCCTAAGGCCACACACTTCAGCCACCATGAGTTTGGTGTGTGTGTGTGTGTGTGTGTGTGTGTGTGTGTGTGTGTGTGTGTGTGTGTGTGTGTGTGTGTGTGTGTGTGAGTGAGTGAGTGAGTGAGTGAGTGAGTGAGTGATTGGTGGTTGGAGGGGCCCATGGCATAGACTGGTAGCCTTGCTTTTGTGACACTACCACAGGGCAGCTGTGGCTACAATAGCATCTTACCATCGCTGAGTCTGGAGTGAATGAATTATGCACAATGTTGTAAAGTGACTTTGAGCATGTGGAAAAGCACTATATAAAACAAATGTATCATTATTATTTTATTCAAATCCATTATTACATTCACACATTTTATCCATGGTTTATTTGTGTGCTATAGTAAAGTCAAATGCTCTGTGTCTCTGATCTACTGTTAAAAGCGAAATCCAGATTTTCGCTTCCATCGTAAAGGTTTTACAGTTGACCACAGAGTATATAGTGTGGAGTCGGCCCCTTCACTTGAATAGAGAGGCGTGTGCACTGTGCCTTCAGCTGTTTCTGCAGCACAAACAGTGAGGGAGTAGTGTGTGGTTAGTGGTCTGCCGGGTGCCAGATGTCTCAATGCACCAAGCTTCAAGTCTAAACAGGAGCTGCCTCTTCACACCTGCTTTTATTCCCTGTTCTTACTGGAATGTCATACACTTCATCACCCTGTTTAACTAGTGCATGTGTTTCTGCCTTTCCTTTCCTTATTATTCTTTCGTGCCTCAAAATAATGTAATTGTCAGTTAGTTGTTTAATTCATTGGGATCCAGACCAACTAAAAAGTCTTGTATACCTCAAAAGCTTGTTACTTAAAGAAAACTATGTTACTTTCTGGAGGTGGAACATCACCTGCATAAATCCATGGAAACGTACTTCGGAAGTTTCATCACAGAAAGAGAGTTTTATGCTATATTGTGTAACCAAAAGAACATTTCATAATTTCCATGGAAACAAGCAGGAGGAGGCCATAAAGTCAGGTTTGTAGAGATGCAAAGCAAGAGTAAGTGATTTTTTTTTTGTTTTTGTTATTTAGTGCTATAAAAACATCCCAAATGAAAAAAAAATTGTCATCTATTTTTGGCTCAAAGCTTACACGATCAGACTTTCCTTTCCCCTTTTGTGTTTTATCTTAAGAGCATTTTTATTCATGTCTGCGTCCTTTATTTTCTCCTTGCCAGGTTTGTTGGTGTTTGTTACTGTTGCTTTTTAATGTTATTATGCTTTAAGTATGTAACTCTGCCTGCACTGCACTTTGTCTCACTGTTACTGAACGAGGGATGCTTCAACAAAAAATACTCAATGCATGGACACATGTTCATTATATCTTGGAATAATGTAACAGCTTAAAATCTAAATTATCCGTTTATTATAGAAACAAATCTTGTATCCCATTGAATTACAGAAAAGAAATAGTGGATTATGGAGATATAATAAACATAAGTCTAAGAACTGTCTGCACCAGAAACTGAGTTGGGAAAAAGGGCTTTCGGCTTTTTTGCTCCAAGGACATGCAAAACTGGATACTTTAAGTGACACAAATGAATCAAATACATACAATACAAATGCAATCTGGTGACAAACATTTATATTCACATTTGCACCATGTTTTAAATTAACTTCTGTACTTGTTTTTGTGTTTTTTTGTGTGTATATTTTTCTGTATTTGAACAGGACGCCCATGTCTGAATGCGTCTGAAATCTCATCCTAAACAAATAGATAGATAAATAAATAAATCATGAACAAATTTTATAGAAACAGGCAACCATTTATTATTTTTTTTCTCTCTAAGCCAACCTCCACTATTATTATTATTATTTTATAAGTTTTAGTTCTTGTTACATAAAAATGAAAAAGGTGGTATGCATTTGTTGTTTAAATTACAGTATAATTTTTGTTCTAACATCAATAAAAATATGAAAAGATATAAATAAAGATAAATCATCAAAAGCTTGCTGGACAGGGTATTTTGTTCTGAACCACATCTATTATTCATTCATCATCATTTGCTTCTCAATCGTCGTCTGCTCAGATCAAAAAATAAAAAAGAACTTTTTCCCATCTTACTCAAGGTCAAACACAACTCCCTATGCACCAAATGTAATATAAACAAACTTTGCTCTTACGTTCCCTCAAGTCATTTCAATTAGATCCCGTCATGGGGGGCTTCTACAGACAGGCCGGCTGAGTGAATGAATAGAGTGACTTTACATTACTTTTACTTTGTTACAGAAAATGCCATCCATCTTTTGGCACACCCACATACCTCCTGCCCCCGCTCATTTATGCCGAGTGGCCACAACTCACTGTAGCTCATTCTGTGTAATGGATGCGGCCCATTCATTCCCAGCATGCACTTTGGCAGGGCGGCGCGGCAGTCCATTAGAAAATGAGTCCACGTCCAAGCTGCTGACATATTGAGAGATCAGAACCCGACCCAATCCAGAATGATTCAGACGCCATTCTTCAGTTGATGTAGTGTTATTAGTATGTTTTTAATTATGTGGACAGAGACTTTGGAGGGCATATTGGATTAGGTTTGGATATGCTATTAATATATAGTCATTTATCAGTGTTTATCAGATTCCCTCTGGCAGGATTTCAGTTAGACAGACAAATGCGAGAGACTACATCAAAGTGCGGGACAGGATTCTGCCCTCTGGGGGATTTCTGAACATTTGTGAGATTTATTTGCCAGGAATTCAGAATACACACTTGTCTTATACAGATACAGAGCGATATCATCCTGAACGTGCTAGACAAAAGATTTATAGCTTGCCACGTATATGTATTTTCTAAACTGAATAGCAGGAAAAGTGCACATTTTACATAATTACCTTTTCACTTCAATAAGCTCCATTGATTGTTTCAGTATAATTTGATGGTATTTATTATAACCTGAATGCAAACAAACATGAAACAAGCATAAAAATTATTTTATTAGAGAATTATCATCTCATAGGCCTATATTTACACCATTTTCTTCTTATAATGTTGTTTCCTCTTCAAAAACATACCTGGACTTGTGTTTTGTTTCACTGACACATGTTTCTTCTCTCTGGAAAGCTCTTTGTTCCACCTTGTTGTGTCATCTGGTAATACAGGATGTGCTCCACTGTGTTTTTAAACTTTCACCTCTGGAATTGCCTATCTCTGCTGAACTGAAGATAAAAGGTAGATGCTAACTTGAAAACTACCGTTTCATGATCATCACAAGGTGGAACAGAGCAATGTAAGTTTTGGAGATGTAGACAGACTGATAATAAAGAGTAACTCAAACATGTGTGAATGAAGCAAAACACAAGTTCACAAAATGCATTAAACTTTGTTCCGAAACAAACTACCTGATCCACTCGGGTCTCTGTGAACTGAAATTGCATAGTTCCAAAAAGATCCTCGGCCTTTGCTCGGTTGTTCTTTTCTTTTCAAACCATCACACGGTGGAATCAGCTCCAGACAGTCTGAGATTGTCTGTAGAGCTTAATAATTTAACTCGAAATTTGAAAAAACACATAGTTTTTAGATCAGGGCTGTCCAAACTACGGCCCAGGGGCCAAATGCAGCCCTCAGAGACCAATTTTTGTTGACCCTCATGCCTCCTCCTGAACTGGCCCAATTGATCAGGAAGTATTTTTTTACTACAAATTTGAGATTTTACACTATATAACATCACAACTTCTATAACATCACATTGCATTGTGACACAGACCTAAAAATAATCTTCCCAGTCTTATTAAAGGTACATGCCTCTATTAAACTTGTGTGAAATGCATCGTTTGACTCCCTGTGGCCCTCCGCTTCAAATATGTTTCAGTATGCGGCCCTCGGTGAAAAAAGTTTGGAAATCCCTGATTTAGATTATGAAATGTGTATTTTAATGCATGTTCACCTGCAGAGGGACTGCAGATGGAAAGTAGCAGTAGCTGAATCAGGTACAAATCGTCTTTTATTTTGTAAGATTAATGCATTTGTACATGGCCCCTGACAAATAAATAATAAGAATAAAGAATATGTTTTTGAGGAGGTAACAACATTATAACATGGCTAAAGCTCTCAGGAATCCATTTTGCATTATGTAGGACCTTTAAGAGTGAAGAGAAGTTTGAGTTTGTAACTTGACAGTGAATCTCAAGTTAACTGTTACACAAAATGGGTCGCATGGGCACCTCATATTAAAACATCATCATAACTGCTTTTAATGCTGCATAGTGTTGTCACAATGCTGAAATTTCAAACTCGATTTCGACACTAAAGTAGTTAGTCGATTTTCAATACCGGTTTTGATACCCAAATGATAGAAATGGTAAAACTCAAGATGAAACTCAAGAGAAAAGGTCAAATTTAGTCTGGTTCAAGTGATTTTTTTTTTCAGTATCGCTACTTGTTTAAATGAGTTTCAATACTACTTTTAGCTTTGATTAACACTTTTGACCCTAGTGCTGAACTCCATCATCTAACTTTCAAATCACTTTCCCCCTCTTCCTTTACATTTTGCATGAATCTCACATTGTTCAGTTTTTGTTTTGTTTTAATTCATCAAAGTTCACCTCCACATCCCCAGAGTCAGGTAAAGACTTTGTGACGTTCTTTACCATGAACCTGGTTTACCCTGTTCTCTGACTGATCCAGGATTAAAGCCGAGTCAGATCTGAGCCAGGGCGGGGCCGCTGGATCAATGGGTTCAACTGGAGGTTAGGTTCATGAGTCAGTACCGGCGGTGAAAGTGCGCTGTCATCACAGACTTCTCCTCATCACATTAGCTGATTACGCTCACTATTATCTACACTCTCTTATGGGACCAGCTGCTGATTCATCTCAGCTCTCAAAATGGATCTATCCTGACATTGATATTCAAAATGGATACTATAAATATGATCAAGTTGTGACTTAAATATTGTTTGAATGGTTAGTACAGGGAACAGTCACAGAAATAAAGGTGTGACAGAAGGAGACACAAGGAGGGTTACTTCAGTTTTTGTTTTGTTTTTTTTTATTTAAAAATGAGGAGAAATATGTATAATATGATTTATTCATGGATTATAATATCTATATTCCCCTCCCCCCTTACTCTCTATACCTCACCCAATCATTAGAACAAAAAAACATATTACACTATTTTCTGATCTGTTATAATGTTGTTTCCCCCTCAAAACATACCTGGAGTTGTCTTTTGTTTCATTCACACATGTTTAAGACACAAGCCCTGCATATTTTAGTTTAGTTAATTTCAGACATGGAATTGCCAATCTCTACTAAACAAAAGGTAAAATGCAGCTGTTAACTTGAAAACTACCCTTCATGACATCACAAGGTGGGAAGAGAAAGGATTTAGAATTTTGCAGATGTAGACAGACTGTAAGGTATCTACACTTAGCAGTGCCACTACATCAAACTGGTACCTGGACTTTACTAATGCTAAAGTAAATAACACGTGCCCACCAGTAGAGTGCAGTCATATAGAATACATGGGGGCTCAAGAAGAGACGCTATGCAGACCAGAAGAGGATCCTCCTTATACACACCACACACACACACACACACACAACCACACACACACACACACTCACACACTCACACACTCACACACTCACACACACACACACACACACTAATAACAGTAATAATAAAAGATTACTCAAACACAGGCATGTCAAACTCAGGCCCGCTATATAAATATATTTTTTTACATATCATATCATATGTATTAGAGCTTGCCCACGGGCCGTCAGTATAGCACATGCACCTCTAATACTATGAATCCCAGAATGCTTTGCGAATGTGCTGGCGCCGGCCCCCACCACTTCTGTTGACACGTATTAGCATCTGCTCTCTGTCGCCTCACTCAAATTTAAACATGCAGATGTTGTTGAAATTTTTAGTCACAGTTTTTAATTTTGGCCCCCTGTGAATTTGAGTTTGACACCTCTTCTCAAACATGTGTGAATGAAACAAAACACAACTCTGTGCATGTTTTTGAGGAGGTAACAACATTATAACATGGCTTAAAGCTCAAAAGAGTAAACTTTGTGTAATATGGGATGTTTTAAAAAACTCCAGCAGATACCAGAAAAAACACAATCATGGGTTCTTTGCTTTTTTGGCATTTTCATAAAATTGAAAGAAAACTAACTGATCCCACTTAGCCTTCCACACCTAAGGTTTCCATGGGTCCCATCAAAGTGAAAGGTCCACCTCAGCTGACGGGTGTGTTGTTTGTTGACAGATACTGTGAAATCATGCAGGTCCAACTATGACTCATTACAAATTCTTTCAGCTACTTCAAAATCCATAAGAATATGATTGAAGATGGAAAAAATATTGTGATTTTTGTGTTCTGGTATTTATCAAGTGTTCCCAGAATTCTCCCCGGGCACTGACAAGAAATATCTGTGACTGTGGTAGATTGTGTGGAGGACCATTTTGGATGAATGTTTTGACAAGTCCAAACCACTGAGTAAATCTCCCCAAAGGTCAGAGTGGATCAGAGTGGAGAACAAACATGTCCGAAGGCAGAAGAATCAAAGAATATCAGTACAGCTAGCATCTGTCTGTCACTTCACACTAATACAGCTGCGTGTTGGGACAAGTAAACCGCATGTGTTTGTAGTGCACCTGAATGTGTAATATCAACTCAGGAAAGTGAAAGGTGAGCGTGATTGTGTCAACAGTGAAATATGTGGAGCCTGTCCAGTACGTGGGAAGACACAGGGCCCTTGAGTCTGCAGCTGCAGCCTGAGGTGGCTCTTCCTGAACCTGATCCATTTTTATAGATGATGGGTGTCGCCTCAGCCCATTTTCCACATAAACCTCTGCAGATTTCATTTCACTTTGGAAAAGGATTAGCCAACTATGAGCACACAGCTTACACAAAAGTAATAGAAGTGAATGCTCTGGTCCAGACTGTATGGTGCTGGGTTTAGCAGAGGCACTTTTTGCACGGGTCTTCATTGACTAATGAGCTAAGTTACTTTATATTTGAATAGTATGTTGTACTCATAGCCGGCTCCAGCCTTTAGGGGGCCCTAAGCTGAATTTGTCTTCAGGGACCCTCGCCACTTTAGTGCCACCATATATATATTCATATTTGACAACATTAAGACATCATCACAACCACTGATAAAAAGAATGTAAATTCTAGAGTCTCACAACAATTTAGCAAAAATGGTTTTGGTGCATCCCTATATGAGCATTCACAGCACATTCACAAGGTCGTTCTTTTTCGTTCAGCAGATGTACAGAGGTTTGTAACAGAGGTTTGTACCATAATCAGCGTTGTTAATGTGACACAGGAGAGCAGTGACCTGCTTTAACTACACTAACATCATCTGATGTTTAGAGACAAAAGGATGAGCCACAACCAAAAAAACAGCCTAAATAATATACAGACTCACCTGGTGTCATCTGCCGCTCTGATGTGTGTGTCCTGTCTGCACAATTATACACATCCAGCTTCACTGTTGTATCTGCAGGTCCACTGATGTAAAGTGATGACATATTTCAAGTCTTCTCTGAAAAGTCCCTTTTTCCCCAAAACGATCTTCCTCTGGGGCTTTTCATACATTTGTCCCGTACTTTTGATAAACTGAACTTCATTAACTTTTAGTCTTTTAGTTTGTAAAACTCACATTCAAATTTCCCTCTGCTGCCTCAGGCACCCAGAGTGCACCTGGAGGGGAGCGGTCCTTCACAGAGGTGTAAACATGTAGCTGTCCACACCACTGCCTGACTTAAAAAAATGTAGGGAGCACATAATTTGGAAATAAACACATCTAATAATTTAAGAGGGATATGCCGACTGTAGACTAGTATAAACACTTGAGTGCCATTTATTTTCACACAAAAAAAAAATAAAAAAAGAAACTTTCCAATTATTCAATATAAATGTATGGGTTCTTGGGGGCCCTCTGGTGGCCTCAGGACCCTAAGCAGCTGTTTAGCCTGCTTATGGCCTGTGCTGGCCCTGTTGTGTACTAATGCAGTACTGATACTTGTCTTTATATTGTCTTTAATTATTGTATGCTGCTTCTGTGTGTGAAGCACAGGGCAGGGTTGTTGTAAATGTGCTGTACTAAATTTGACCTTGATCTGTAAAAAATAAGTAAAATTAATAATAAATAATGTAAGTGTTCATCATGACAGATGGCTGTTGCAGCCCCTGCTACTATGCAGTGGACTGATGCATTTTGTCTCTGAAAAAAAATTGCTAAGCCTTTTTCTAGTCTACCTAAAAATAATGAATCTATAAAACTATAAAGTTGGCCCCCCAATGCCTAATACAATGAAGAAAACCATGATACTGACTACAAGTTAGTGAAGTGTAGCATTGGGGCATGTCCACAAGATGTCAGCATTGTCACTGCTGCCGCAGCACAGAGCACAGAGGAAGTAGAAAAACCCATCCATGGTTCAACCCAGCCTCTCAAACAAACAGCTAGCTTTAGCTTAGCTCAGCTCGGCTGTGCTTTTGCCCTGCTGTTTAATTACACTATAATAAACTCTTAGTACAATGACAGATTGGCCTTTTCATCACCAGCTACATAACAATTAATTGCATAAGCGGGTAAACAGGTAAGTTGTCTGTTTTGGCCGTTATATTGGCCCTTATAGCTGCACTTCTTAGCTTTAGCTAATCATAACAAGCATGTTATACTCATGCCATTCACTGTCATATCGTTTAAAACTCAATCGACATTATTTGCACTGTTTGTCTATGTCTATATCCATGTTTAACAGTCTTTTTTAGGATATCATGTCAACTCTTTAGAAATGAACACTCTTTGTGCACGTTTGTGTGGTTAACTTGTCATAAAAATGTTAGCTTCTTTAGCGAGCTGCACTGTCACAAACTTCGTCCCCAGCTTTGGTTGTTTAGTGCATTGTGAGGAAATTTGCAGTCAGTGTTGTTTCGTATTTACAGACAAGGCCATCCAGATGGTGATCATGTCAGGCACAGCCACTGTGCTGCAGCAGTTTGTCGGTGGACTGAAGAGTCGGAATGAAGACACCAGGGCCAAATCTGCCAAAGACCTTCAACATTATGTGACCACAGAGCTCAGAGAGGTACAGTCACAGCACTGGGCTTGTTTTGACTTTATACAAAACAACCACGTTTTTGAATCATAGGCTGCTGTGTATTGTCTGTTGTATATATTGTAAACGAAGAATGTAAGGAAAAGTAAAGGAATGTTGTAAACCTACATTTATTGTCACATTTACAAGATAGAGACTAGAACATCCTATTACACAGCGTAAAAAAGTAATTAACTGCCATTTTCTTTTGTAGCTGAGCCAAGATGAAGCCACTACCTTCTATGATGAGTTGAATCATCACATCTTTGAGCTGGTCTCCAGCTCTGATGTCAATGAGAAGAAAGGCGGGATTCTTGCCATTGGTAAGATCTATGCACTGGCCTGTATTTCTGTATTCTCTTTATATTGCACTTTTAAAGTTGTAAGTTTGTCCACTCGGTGCAGAGGGAGGGCTCTATAATGAACAAACAAACAAGCCAACACCTACTAATGTAGGCGTAGCTACTGCTGTTGGATATATTATATAGCAAAGAGCTAGTGCTTAGTGCAAACAAACAGTGGTAGGCAGGCTCTTTTTGACGCTTCGCCCAATCAGACTTATGTCTTCTACTCTTCTATACCCATTTCGAAACTGAAACAAGAGCCTTCCCAGATTGACTTGGAGTACTACATTATTCTGGCTTTTCTCAAATATAACCAGCTTGAGTGAGACCATTTCTATGAAGAGCCTAACAAGTAATAACTGATTTTTTTTCCATCCAATTTGTGTAAATATAAAAATGTGTTGTTTTTACAGTGAGCTTAATCGGAGTTGAGGGAGGCAATGCCCACCAGGATCAGCCGCTTTGCCAACTACCTGCGAAAACCTGCTGCCCTCTAGTGACCCTGTGGTGATGGAGAGAGGCCTCTAAAGCCATGGGGCACTTGTCTATGGCAGGAGACACCTTCACTGCAGAGTATGTGGAGTTTGAAGTAAAGAGGGCTCTGGAGTGGCTGGGAGCAGACAGGAATGAAAGGCAGGCGCCATGCTGCTGTAAGTAACCTAGTTATTTGTTGTGGTATCAACATGACTTTGGACTGTGTTTTTGTGTCCTAACATGAGGACACATGAGTTCAGTGTGTAGAGCAGGGCAGATACATGTTATGTCCTGTCTGATTTTTATTATATGATTCAGTGATTATATTGTATAATGAAAGGGTCACTCTCGTAAATTTTTGGTTCTGCTCATTGAGAACACTGACATACAATAAAAGTCAGATAACTAGGATAATCAGATTACCCAATACTTTGATTTAGATTTTTATTTGGAAGATACAGTGCAATCAATTCTAAAATAACAAAAAAATGTTTTGGCCTTACCACTTTGATTTTCCCTTTTTTTGCATAATTGTCTTTGTCAAACCCTGCGTGAACAATCAGAAAGAGAACTTGCATCAGATGTAACTGTTTTATGTGACATTTCAGTAATTTGATGATTAGCGTGCATGTTTAACATAGTCATAGTTTATAATGTAAATATATATTTTAAAAATGTAACTTCTTTTGTCAATAGTTCAATTATTCATACTGTTATTTGAATGTGTATTTTCTTTACAGTGTTGGTGTTGAGAGAACTGGCTGTGAGCGCTCCCACCTTCTTTTTTTCAACAAGTACAGCCATTTCTTTGACAACATCTTCTATGCAGTGTGGGACCAGAAACAGGCCATCCGAGAGGGGGCTGTGTCTGCACTCAGAGCCTGTCTCATCCTCACCACTCAGAGGGAGACCAAGGATAATGCAGAAACCACAGTGGTATAAAGTATGCCACCAATATAATTATATCCAAGTTTTATGCCTTTTACTTCATGAATTTAATTCATATCCGATTTTCTTCTCCCCAGCAAACATTTGAAGAGGCGGAGAAGGGTTTTGATGAAACATTGGCCAAAGAGAAAGGAATGAATCGTGATGACAGGGTCCACGGCGCTCTTCTAATTCTGAATGAGCTTGTCCGAATCAGCAGCATGGAGGGAGAGGTAAAGCTTGCAACACTTTTTGCAGTACATTGGTGCAGTTTTACTTTCATAGGAGCATAATGACAAAATAATGTAGATGCTTGTTCCGCTCCTCGGAACCTGGAGCAAACCCACTTGCCTGTCTGTAGAGTCTTGAATCACAAACAATTGCTTGTAATTGTAAATAATCTTAGTAATGTAAAAACATTACTAAGAAATTGTTTATACTTCTTAAAATATATAATTGTGATTTCAGTTTTGACCCAAAGAACATATTTTTTTTCATAATCAAGCAGCCGTATATATATATATATATAGATATATATATATAGATATAGATATATATATATAGATATATATATAGATATATAGATATATAGATAGATAGATAGATAGATAGATAGATAGATAGATAGATAGATAGATGACTAAATTATATGACTCATTATATGACTAAAATGTTGGCAGATAGGACAAAAACAATCTATTTCAACAATTTGTAATTTCAATTGCTTTCTGTAACATTTAACAGCGCATGAGGGAGGAGATGGAAGAAATCACACAACAACAACTTGTCCATGATAAGTACTGCAAAGAGCTCATGGGTTTTGGGGCAAAGCCTCGCCACATTACACCGTTCACCAGTTTCCAGTCTGTGCAGCCCCAGCAGTCCAATGCCCTGCTGGGTCTGCTGGGGTACAGCACTCCTCAGGGCTTTCTGAGCTTCGGAGCCACACCCGCCCCAGCCAAGAGCTCCCTGGTGGAGAGCCGATACTGCAGAGAGCTCATGGAGGAGAGGTTTGACCAGGTATAGCACCACTTCTGATGTGCTTATTTTTTAGCATAATTTTATTTCAATTGACAACATTTTTTTGTGTCATTAATTATTTGGATACAAACTAGAGTCACTGAGATCCAGCTGAGCTTTAACATTAAGGTTATGCTGTTTTTATGTGGTCCACATAATAAAACATGTTTTGCAGTTGTACCTCAGGAAAAAATGTAATACAGTAGAAAACCAAATACTAAGACACAACACAATATTTTTTTTTTTAACATCCTTTATCATAATTTGCAATTGTGCACAGATAAATAATTTGAAATCTTACTTTCTGCCTTCATCTCTACACAAAAAAAAACACATTTGACTTGTTTCATCCAGGTGTGTCGATGGGTGCTAAAATACAGAACGAGTAAAAACCCTCTGATCCAGATGACAATCCTCAACCTGCTTCCACGCCTAGCTGCCTTTCAACCGCACACTTTCACAGGTAAGTTTCAATGTTATTTAAAACTTCACAGGCATAATAAAAGGGTATATTTCACAATATCAAATATTGTTATTCTGCAGACCAATACCTGTCAGACACTATGGGCTACCTGCTGGGTTGTCTTAAGAAGGAGAAGGAGAGGACTGCTGCGTTTCAGGCCCTGGGACTTCTGGTAGTGGCTGTGAGGGCAGATATCCAGCCTTACCTGACGAAAATCCTAGAGATCATCAAGGCGGCACTGCCTCCTAAAGACTTTGCTCACAAGTCAGTACAGAAATAATTCTGTAGTTGAAAATGATAAAATCGATCCACTCTTGATTCATAGATTTTTGTCTACAGGAGGCAGAAAACTATGCAGGTAGATGCCACAGTTTTCACTTGCATTAGCATGCTGTCCAGAGCCATGGGACCCAGTATACAACCAGAAATCAAGGAGCTGCTTGAGCCAATGTTAGCTGTAGGTCTGAGGTAAATGGGAATGTGTAAATTTCTGAACTTTTCGTATTAAACATAAATGTAATGTTTTCACTCATGCTTATGTTTGGCGTCAGAAAATAAATGTGTACTCACTTATCTCTGTCCAGCCCTGCCCTGACTGCAGTGCTGTATGACCTCAGCCGTCAGATCCCTCAGCTGAAGAAGGACATCCAGGATGGTTTGCTGAAGATGCTGTCGCTGGTCCTGATGCACAAACCTCTGCGTCACCCTGGCATGCCCAAAGGCCTGGTATCTCAGCTGTCTTCCCCGAGTCTCACCAACATACCTGAGGCCAGTGATGTGGGCAGCATAACTCTAGCCCTTCGTACTCTTGGAAGTTTTGAATTTGAGGGTAAGTTAAATTATACATAGCACTGAATCATAATTGGCGTGTTGCTGCAATGGTGTTTCTGCATTTGTTGTTTGTTTTTGTTTTTTTTAAATAAACCTAATTCAAATCTGACTTTTTTTTTGACAGGACACTCCTTGACACAGTTTGTCCGACACTGTGCTGACCACTTCCTAAACAGTGAACATAAGGAGATCCGGATGGAAGCTGCACGGACCTGCTCTCGCCTCCTCACCCCGTCCATCCACCTTATCAGCGGACATGTTGTCAGTCAGACAGCTGTCCAGGTGGTGGCGGATGTGCTCAGTAAACTGCTGGTTGTGGGCATTACAGACCCAGGTAACCCTACAAGTATTACACACGCACATTTTTCATGCACATATCCATTGGTTTAACGCTTGAACTGTTTGTCTAGATCCTGATATCCGTTATTGTGTTCTGGCTTCCCTCGATGAGCGTTTTGATGCGCACCTCGCTCAGGCTGAGAACTTGCAGGCTCTGTTTGTGGCGCTGAACGACGAGGTGTTTGAGATCAGAGAACTGGCTATTTGCACCATTGGACGCCTCAGCAGCATGAACCCTGCTTTTGTCATGCCCTTTCTACGCAAGATGCTCATACAGGTACAAAATGTTTTATGGGACTTTTTGCACAATATTTATGTGTTTTTTTTCTCATATCACAGTATGTTAAAATGTCTGAGTACGATATAATTTGCTGTTGGTTGTTTTTGAGTTGCCGAATGGGCTCATATCATTCTAAAACCAAAGTTGTCCTGTCACATTTCATACATTGGGGTAGCGCAACCTAGTGATTCTTGTAATTCCACCAGAGGGCAGCAAAGACCTATGTGGCTTTCAGACATCTGCCAGTTTCTCATGCAGTTTTACAGTGTATTGATTGGTGCACATTTATCACACATAAATAAATCAATGTGTTTTTTTTATTTTGTTATTTTTTTAGATTTTGACAGAGTTGGAGCACAGTGGTGTTGGTAGAAACAAAGAGCAGAGTGCGAGGATGCTTGGTCACCTCGTGTCAAACGCTCCACGCCTCATTCGCCCATATATGGAGCCCATCTTAAAGGTTGAAATAAATACATAAATTATCATACATCTCTATTGCTATTTACTGTTATCTGACTTTTTCTGTTTTGAAACATACAGGCTCTTATTTTGAAACTGAAAGACCCAGATCCCAATCCTGGTGTGGTCATAAGTGTCCTTGCCACAATTGGCGAACTGGCTCAGGTAAACAATTTTGGTACAAATTTAAAAAATGCTATTTCATTATTTCAGTAGAATGTTACATCCTGTTTTTACTGGAGAAAATGCCATCAGATAAGTGGAGCAATCAGAATGCAGGAGAAGTTCACATAGACCCCAGACCACAAACTCCCAGACCATGTAGGGAAAGTTGATAGAAAGTAAACTTTTAATGGAATAGGTTGTCATTATTTAACCTTGCGAGTTCAAATTGGTAAAAAAAAAATACTCTATATTTCATTGCTATATTTGCTAACTAAAGTAGTGTTCCTTCCAATATTTAATCTATATAACAGCTTTGTTATGCTTCAGTCTCTCAGCCTAGTAACGCAAATATTGTGATGGAGTGTAAAATTGTTTTTTGGCTCTCATCAGGTGAGCGGTCTAGAAATGCGGAAGTGGATGGATGAGCTGTTTCCCATTATCATGGATATGCTCCAGGATTCTTCCTCACTGGCCAAGAGACAGGTATCACAAGATCACATTTTTCATTTGTTATTTTAGTGAAAACTGGAATAGGATCCTTGAATGACATTTATAGAACAATTTACACTCTCATCTCTTTCCTTCAGGTGGCACTGTGGACCCTGGGCCAGCAAGTTGCCAGCACAGGCTATGTGGTGGAGCCCTACCGCAAGTACCCTTCACTTCTGGAGGTTCTGCTTAACTTTCTTAAAACCGAACAGAACCAGGGTATCCGCAGAGAGGTACAGTAATTGCCCCCACCCTATCATTACATACTACTAAACAGCCCTGACTTTGACGTGAGAGTACTATTGCCTATAACTGCACGAACACAATGCACTTTTTTTCCATATTGTTGTGGAACTCTTTCCCAAGTCATGTGTTTGAGACGTAAGTGATAATGGTCTTTCCCTGCCTGCTACAATACTTAAAGGGAGCAATGCTGTTACATGTTACAAAGTTTTTTTTGGCTCTGACCACTTGCAGACAAGCCCATAACATAAAAATCTGTACATTTGAACCCCCTGAAGGCTTATTACAGAGTTATAGCTCTGCTCTAAGTCTGGGCAAACCTTTTACGCAATGTCACTTCCTTTTAGTCTACCAGTATGCTATAAAGGTGTTAGCTTACATAACGACTTAAAGATACATTGCCTGTTTTTTGATCTAGCATTTCATCATAACCATATCTGGATCAGTGTTTCTCATAATTTTGTTTTAAAACTGTAATGGCACAAATCTTTTTTATTTGAGTAATTTCAACTCATTCAATTTGTGGAGTGTAAATGTCACTAAGCTGCTTACACTTACATTCAATTTTTAGCAGTCATTGACCCGTGTTGTCTATTTTGCAAGATTATGATAATATACAATGAGCAACAAAGTCTAATTTTGCTATGCCATTATATAGTCCAGTTTGTTTTTAGGGCCATAGTTTCTTGTATTTTATGGGAAACACTGGATTGTATATTTCTACTACAAATCAGACACTAAATTGCAGCTAAAATCTTGTCATGTTTAATAATAAAAGTTGACCAACACCACAGAAAGAACCAAAATCATAGCCTTCTTCCTATATCCTCATATATTTGCACTTCTGTTAATGCAGAATAGCAGACAAGAGATGTTTTTTCTCAGTATTACTGGCTGGATTTGAATTGTTTACCTGCCCTGCTGGGTTGCAAATTTAATTCACATTTATGTAATAAGTGTAGGTGTTAATATTTAATTAAAAATAAGAAATGGGTCCCCCAACTAAACCAGTTGAAGGTGCATTATGTACCGTATTTTCCGGACTACAAGCCGCTACTTTTTTCCAGTTTTTAACTGCTGCAGCTTATGGTGCAGTGCAGCTTATACATTTTTTTCTTTCGTGGCGCCAAACATTTTCCCCCCAGCAACATGAAAGGAGTGGATGTTACTCCTTACCTGTCTGCTTGTCACCCACTGTCAGTGACTCATTTGTTACAGTGATAAGAAGACAGTGGTCTGGTTTATCGCGGGGGTTAGTATAAACGAAATCCGTGAAGTAGAAAACTTAATTTTTTTTTAACAATTATTCTATATTTTTTGCGGCTGCAGGTGTATTTCTCAGTTCCTCTGTCCGCGCCTCTTCGTCCTGGTGCCGCTCCACTGTAATGTCTCGTAATGTTCTTTTTCCTACAGTCACTGATCCACAAACTAAAGCAGACTCCATCCGCATGGTTACAACCCTTTTTGCTCCTTGTTAAAACATATTCTGCTGTCGTCCTTATGTTATATTCCTCCTTCTTTATGTTGTTTCACATGTAAATTCTCTCGTACAACGCGTGTCGGAGGCGTTTGTCCTCAAATACAAAGGTGTCCAACGCGATTGTGTCAGAGTCATGCTGCAGCATTGAATATTTTGGTAATTTGGCTGAACGCATTCTGTATTGTACAGGAGACACGGCACCTGCTTTAGCCAATCCGGATGCAGAACACGCGCCTGCATACACTGTGAAAAAAGCATGCAAAACTGCACTAGTGGTCCCTCGCAAATGAACGTTTTTGAGCTAATTTTTCATATTACTACGTGGGATACCTGCGGCTTACAATTTTTTTTTCTAAAATTAACGCATGCGGCTTTTAATCAGGTGCGCACTGTAGTCCGGAAAATACGGTAAATTTTCTGGTGGATGGTCCCCAACCTGCTCATCTCCATGTTGAATATGTTATTGCTTTGCCTGAATCTTCCACAGTGCACTTTTTTAAATGTTATTTTCCACTGCTCATACAATATATTCAAATATTATAGAGTAAAAATTGGCCCATGCTATCGGACCAAATATTTGTGCTGTATTTATAATTTTTCCTCCTGTTTCTTCATCAGGCCATCCGTGTGCTGGGACTCCTCGGTGCTCTGGACCCCTACAAACATAAGGTCAATATTGGCATGATTGACCAGTCCCGAGATGCTTCTGCGTTTAGTCTTTCCGAGTCTAAGTCCAGTCAGGATTCTGGTAAGTCTTTTTCCTCATCACCTGGAAGACAGCAGTTTGGGTTCAAGTCAAACACTCAAACTTCCCAACAAAGTTTATGGTTGGTTGGTTGGGGTGGTATACTAGCTCAGAGCAGGCCAGGAACAAGTTTTTCCTGTTCCAAGGGTTATTTTTGGTGATTCATTCTGATCCAAAAAGGATGTGGAATTTAAAGCTTAGTTTATCGGAAGCCTAAATGTTGTGTTTTGTGAAAATTGTGATTGAAAAATTAACTTGAGCAAAACTGCTGTCAACATGTCTTTTCATGTATGTATAATTTATACTCAAAAGAAATAATATTCAGTGTAAAGTAAAGAACAGTGTGGACACCTTAGCGGTTTTATTCTAACTTCTCTTTGATCCCAAAAGAACAACACTGAGTTACCAGCTTTTTCAATTTTAAAAACTGCTTTCTTTGGCTTAGTCTAATCCTACCTGACCTGAGAGATTTCACACTATCAGCTCTGGAGTACATAACACAAATTATTATAACACGAAATACAGCTTTAGTGGTTTTGTTTTGATGGGATTTCCAGTTACTTTGTATAGATGAGTTATTTGAAATGCACTAGAGGAAGGTTGATCGTAATTGTATATTTTTTTATCTCATTATTGGCATTAAGAGCTTTCTGAGTTTAAGGGAATAAAAAGCATATCCCTTTTTGTGTGGGAATGCAACGTAGACGATGTGGTAATAGTTTTAGCAGTTTTCTTTGGACTCAGTGGGCCGTGACCAGAGGTGGAGGTTGTATATCTCATAATACATTCACACTTTTCCCAAGGCCACTGTCTACAGCTTGAATAGTTCTGTTATGTGTGGGGCCAGTGGCTAACCCTGTCTTTTCACCTGACTTGAACCTCAACCATTCACATTTTCCAAAACAAAGTCTAAATTACTACAGTGCATAGCTTTACTGCTGCCTTATATTTGACTGTCAGGATACTTCCCCGAAATTATCTATCACACCGTTTATCAAATGCTCTGAGGGTAATAAAGTGCAAAGCTACCGCCTTACGCCTATAGGCCCAGTGCCAATCTGTTGTGGCTTCACGTAGAGGGCAACTGGAGCGGCTGAAACTGTACTGTCTCAGCAGGCCTGTGAAAAGCTGAATACCAGACGTCTGTCTTCAGAACGCTTGTAAAACTTGGTAGCTCTGCAAAAGAAACTGCTTACCCCGCTTGCCCCCGTCAATAATGTATTCAGAAGACAAGAAGAGTGTGTGTTTTGAGTTGTTTTTTTATGGAGCTTGTAGTCCAGCTTGGAGTCAACCCTAAGACAGAGTTTTGAGGAATTCTAGTTCATTTACCACCTACAGTCTTGAAGTGTAGCATAATTCACTAATTCAGTTTATTTACCAGGCACGTGTGGTAGAAAATCGTTTGGTTGGATTGGCAGCTCATTACTTAAATCGTTTTTCTAGGCACCTTTCCCAGTTTGGTACAGTGATACTTACACTGAAGTCATGTCAAAAGTGTAGTTACCTGCACCTACACCGTGAATGGTATACCCACTTAAAAAGCTTTTAATGTTGTTGCTCCAGTGTGTCCAGTCGTCCAGTCAGGTGACACCATAAGTTATACTGGTAAATGAAAATAAAAAGTATTATTGGTGCACTTTTTTCTTGTCACAGCTCAGTGTTTTAGCCCCACTTTGAGGAACCACAGCTTACACTACAGTAAATTAAAGATTCAGTGTGACCTCGGCATGAAGTCCTCATAGAAAAGTGTTTTTTCACAGATGAAATGCTGTACATTATGACATTGGATTATTAATTCACAAGAAAGAAATCTGCTGAAATATAATTTTCCACTTGTGCCAGTCGCCTCACCTCTTATGTCTAGGCTCATGTCATGCAACACAAACAAAGCTCATTACAAAGTACTATGTTTTGGAAAAAGGAATTGCATTTCAGCATTATCTCATCTAATGATGTATTATAGTTTTTGCCTTGGAATCATTCTTGTTCTGACTTCTGCACAACAGGCAGACATTGTAACTAAAGTATAGTCCTGGCCAGATGATGAGAACATAACATAACAGTATTTGGTTCTTTCTGGCAAACACTATTCTTTTCCTCTGTTGGTACTGGCATCTTCACAAAGACATAAGACATAGCTAGCAATTACTGCAATCAAGTTTCATTTTATTTTAAAAAGACATTTACTGTTTGGGAGCTGAGTGAAAAGGGTAGCCAGCAGCAACAAGTCTGTGATTATTTTTATAGGGCGAATTATGTGTCCTAACAGGAGAGATTTTTTTGTTAAAATTAAGTTTTAATGTCATAAATAACTGCAATGTATTCAAACTCAAATATGACATAAGCTCAAGGCTGAAGGGATCACTTTTTAGAGTGTATTTTTAGTATCATAATAAGCATTGGAGGGTGGGACAAATTAATCCAAATGCTAAAATAATATAGAAATGACCTGTCAGTAGCCAAAGTATGTGTTACAGAACAAATTGTCACAGTTATAACATTGCATATTCATTGATCCTAACCTTTCAAATGACTTAATTCTTTAAAATGCCTTAACTTTGGTATAAGTTACCCTGTTCAGGAAAAAAAAATCAGTCATCTCCAATCAATAGAACTACAAGAAGGTATTCAACTATTAGTAATCAGTCCACAGTCCTACAATATGTGATGTAAGGAAACAAAAATGATACATGATTCTAGCCTTGAGTAGCTTCTAAAACATATTTTCTTGAGGTTTATTTTATTGCAAATCTCTTGTAAGAAAATGTGTAAAAGTTAATAATGGTAGTAGACTAATTAACAAGCTAAATCATTTGTATTATTTCATTATTTGTTTGTCGACATCATCAGTGACTAAACCAACTTTATTCTGATATGGAAAAACACTACTTTTACTACTATATTATTAAGAAAATCTTTTTTCTGATTCTCCTCTGTTTTTCCCTCAGCGGACTACAGCACCAGTGAGATGCTTGTGAACATGGGAAACCTCCCCCTGGATGAGTTCTACCCAGCTGTGGCCATTGTCACTTTGATGCGTATCCTGCGGGACCCCTCCTTGTCTAACCATCATACTATGGTGGTTCAGGCCGTCACCTTCATCTTCAAGTCTCTGGGGCTTAAGTGTGTGCAGTTCCTTCCCCAGGTCATGCCTACTTTCCTCAACGTAATCAGAGTGTGTGACGCTAGCATCAGAGAGGTGGGTCCAAGACACTCTACAGAACCTATTTGGGGTTTGGCCATGCAGTACTCTTAACCACATTATTATTTGTTTATACTGATTTAGTAAAAAGTCCCAATTTCACTGATCTAATACATTTGTAGTGTGCTTGTTGAATGTTATATTTGTCATTTTAAAACATGATCTCCTATTCACTGTATTTCTCCACTTTTTTGAGCTTTCAACCATGAATTTTGTTTAGCTTAGTTACTAGTTTTTGTTTCGATAGCGTGCTAACCTCAAATCGTGGTGAGAAGGCACAAACTGATGCAAAGCAACAGTGTTTCAACATTTTCCATTGGACATTCAAATTTGTTTGTCTAATCAACGTTATTTGGTTTTGTCTGCAGTTCCTGTTCCAGCAGATGGGCATGGTGGTGTGCTTTGTAAAAATTCACATCAGGCCTTACATGGATGACATCTTCACACTAATCAGAGTGAGTAACTATGTTCTAAACCAGCTTTTCAGCAAGCTTTGTTCGGGAACTTTAATTTTATTTAAATCAACAGTGAGTTGAAGACATTGATGAAAACTAAACTGTGAGTGGAAACCAAAAAGAATACAGAACTAATTAGACTTTTGAGCCAGTATCAACATATTCAGACATCCATTAGGAGCAGTGTAATTTATAAAGCAGATTGCTAATCAGTGAAACAACACTAGTCCATTTTTTACTCCCCAAAATTTTAATTAATAAGTTACCTTCATAAACATTGGTGGTCAAATTATGTTCTAAGTTACAATCTCTCGGGTCTTTGGTTTTACCTGTAGCCTGATTATTTCAATTTACTACCCTTCCTTGCCTTGTCACTATATTTATTTTAAGTTAGAACACATGTCCCAGAATGCTAAAACAGTTACCATAGTCTTCCCTTTATCCTGCACATAATCACATGTGAAAGCCTGAAGTCTCGCATTACCAGCTCTGTATCTGAAGGTGAGGCTGGTCCTGACACTAGTGCACGTGGCAGTAACCGGAGAGGCGAGAACCGAGAGAACCGGACCATGGCTCGTCAAGTCCCGCCGAGTTAATAAACGGCGAGCGAAAACAAAGAATCCATTCATTCTCAGTTCCAGCTCGGGTCTTGCATCCAGATGAAGGGGCTGGAATACCCATTTAGAATGCTCACTCGCCCCACACTCTTTCTCTCTTTCAGTTAGCAACAGAGCAGGAAGTCGGGGGGCTGCAGTGGACCCAGGACAAAAACACCTCACCAGATCTCACAGCTGAGGCCCACTGACTGATTGACGGATTGCGTGACTATTGAACCCCTCCCCCCCACTGACAAACTACCATTAAGTGAAATGTACACACTTTCCTAAATGATGTCACGAGTTGTACAGAGACGTGATGTCACTGCTCCGCGACAGGAAATTGTCCCTATTCTTTGCCATACTACTTATAGCACACTAATCCTTGCACGTGAAAATGATGTTATTTCAATTTAAATCTATCCACACTTCAATTATTGATGGAAACGTGCATGACCTAGTTCCTCCGGCCAATATTTCAAAAACAGGGGAGTGAGATTAAGTGTTTTGGATCAACTTAACAAATATTATAAAAGGTAATTTGCTTAACTTGGATTGTTGGATGTATGTTTAGGACACTTTTAATGTACCGTAATATTTTATTGGTTCTTCTGCACATTGGATTAGATATGCTCACTGGTTAGTTCACTGGCTTCATCAAGACAGGGGTTACTCGTAATAAATAAGTTTTGATGGGTCCTCAACACAAGAAAGAAGGAAAATCTTGGCATAGTTAGAAAGAAAATTGTCAAATTTTATATTTGAACACAATTATTTTAACACCTTTTCATTTTAAACTCGGGAACCACACACCACCAAATGTGGCATCAATATGAGAAATGTCAAACATTTCTCCTTAGTTTTAATTTAATATCAATGTATTAAAAATCTTTATTTATATTATAGGAATACTGGACACCCAACAACCCCATGCAGAACACCATCATCCTTCTGATAGAGCAGATTGTGGTTGCTCTTGGAGGAGAATTCAAACTCTACCTGCCTCAGCTCATCCCACACATGCTGAGGGTCTTTATGCACGACAACAGCACTGGTCGCAGTGTTACTATTAAGGTCAGTATTCACTAGTAATAGTAAACAACATAGTTACCAAACACACATGGGAAATGTCTGGATGGCCTTGACCATCTGACAAACATTAAAGGCAGTGGGTATATTGTATACAAAAAAAAAAAAAAAAAATTTATGAAGTGGGGATATGTTTTGACATTTTGATGTATGATGTGGTTGATCAGCCTGTGTACAGAAATCATTGTTGAGTAGCCCTGATTAATCATGCTTGTTGATGTTCCATGTATGTTTACCCTCTGTTTTTACTTTTTAGTGTTAAGAGACGAGAGTTTTGACTCTGGACTCCTTTTTGGAGTTTGCGCTGGGTATTGTGGTCTTGTATATTGGTCTATATTGCCCCAAACGGTGATCCATCTTGAAAATTTAAATAGAAGTGAAGGAACACAAACACTTGCCTTGACTCTTTTTAATATTTAGGTTGGTGTATTCACCATCTGTCTTCTCAATCTGTTTTAGCCACCAAGAAAAACAAGTAGTAATTTTTAAAAAGGATACATCTGCCTAACATAAACCTAAACTGAAATATTAGAACTGCTTAGACTATTGAACTATAAAAAAAAATCTTTAAAAGGTCAAATGTCCCATGCAATTTTCTCCATCTGCTATATTGTCTCTTACACCTTTATCCAAAATGGCATGGTGTTACTTCTGATTATACATATTCCTTTCAACCAAACCATTACTTACTATACGGTAGTCCGCATGTGCCCACATATTTAGATATTGCCCCTAATGTGCGTGTTAAATTATGTACCGATAATGTGGTTTGCCTGCTACCGGATATAAACAAGTCATGGCTGGTAGCGTAAATGAATCATGGTTGCAAAATTACTGTAAAGAACTACAGTAATTACAGTGTTACGTAAGAGGAGGTGTTGAAGGGACAGCGCATTAATTTGTATAAAATCTGAGACGAATTTACTGTATTTCAAATAAAGCATAAATCTTGAGATACTTGAGCTGATCACTTTACTCCCTGAGAAAAGTGGGTGTGTTAAGTTAATCGCTGACAGACGCAACATTTTTATAAAGACCAGAAGCTCTGTCCACATTTGAATTATGCCACAACTGTTTTTTTTTTATGCGGTTACCATCAATATTCAACAAAACTTTAGATGCTTAAGTTGTTTTAAAGCACCATAGACATGTATTACACACATTATACTGTTTCACCAGTTGCTGCCAGTAGTTGTCAGCTTTCTACCTCCAACTCTATATCACGGTAGACCACAAAAAGAGATTCATAAGCTTTGCAGACATCTTTTCTTTCTTAAGTCAATCTAGCTGTTGTATTAGATAACCCGGCAGCCCACAGTTGGGACCACTATAACTCTGGCCTTAGTCTGGACTCTGGAGCCTAATCTTTTGGGGGTCAGAAAATGGAGTCGAATTACCTTCAAGTTTGGAGAGAGAAGAAAAACATGCTTCCATCATTTCGGGAGAGCTGTTGTGTCCAGGGCCTCCCAGCGCCTGACCCTGGGCACTTTGGTACACCTCCATCGGCTTCCTGCTGTCTCGCCATATGCACTTCAGACACGGGGGCGAGAAGAGGGGAGGGGGCTGTTACTTACGTCATTAAGCATCTATCTGCAAGACCTCTGAGGAACACGTATGGGGTCGGGCTAGAGATGTCTTAGCAGGGCAACACGACAAACACTGGCCTGGAGCTTTCCGAGTCTGTTCTTTACAAGCTGTCATATGGGGTTGTGATGAGGGACAACATTTAGGTCAGGGTTTCTGAGCTGGTTTTTCTCTTGGAGTCAACAATTTAAAGGTGACCCACTTTTTCACAAACACATTCTTATATTTAATAAAAAAAATCAATGTAACATAAATCAATGTGCCAGTATTCAACTGAAGTAACTTTGTCACCCATTAAAATTTCTCATATAATTCTTAAGTTACGATAACCAAAGTATTAATAATGAGATCATAAGAACATATGCTTGTGCTAATTTTAAATGTAACTTGTAACTTGCTGGCCATTGCCCAAGCTGTACCTTGAATTGACTCTATGCAAGATCTCTAACAGGAATAATCTTCATCAATAAATACACAAATGCTGTCATGCTCTTATACTATATTTTCCTCTCTCTTCTCAGCTGCTTAATGCCATACAACTGTTTGGGGCCAATCTGGATGACTACCTTCACCTGCTCCTTCCTCCTATCGTCAAGCTGTTTGATGCCCCTGACGTGCCCCTACAAGCCCGAAAGTAAGTCTCCAAACTCATACAGCTTTACCCTGCTTTATAAAAGCTAAGATTATTGAAACTGTATTTCGTTACTTCACAATATAGTAAATTGGTATGTGTATAAGCTAAATAGTGTTTGGCTATCAGGTCATATGCACTGGAGCTTTGCTAAGTTATATCCCATTTTCTGTTTATATATAAAGTATACTAGATTCATTGTGACCATAACTGAAAGTTCTGCTGGTAGCTTTTACGGTGGTACAGTATGACATTAATGCGTTGGCAGACTCTTCAATACTTTTACTGGAGCTCTTAACAGTTCTGGGGTCCTTCTTGTCTCCATGTCCCACTGTTTAAAATCCTGCCTATGTTTTGTGTCTGTCAGGGTTGCCTTGGAGACACTGGACCGTCTAACGGAGTCCCTGGACTTCACTGACTATGCTTCACGTATTATCCACCCAATCGTCAGGACACTGGATACTACCCCTGAGCTCAGATCACCTCCATGGACACTCTGTCCAGTCTGGTGTTCCAGCTGGGAAAGAAGGTACTGGAGCTTCTTTATTGTCCCATGCCTCATTGTGCTGAAACTGCATAGGTATAATGCTTAGCAGGAGTGTGCGATTTCATCCTTGAATTTCAGCGGCTACTTAGTAGCAACAACTTAAGATTGTTGTTTTATCCGCTCGTCTGCTCTCAGCCTCCCCTGTTGGGTTTGCTATTTCGACAGCCACTCAAACTTCCAAACCTTTACTAGTTCCTGCCAGACAGCTGATGTCATTTCACAATTTGACAGTAGGGGGGGTTAGCGTTTATGAGAGGGGATGAAGTCACTGCTCCCCCACTCTCTCTCCCCCTGAGACCCCACCCCCCTAGCTCTCTAACCCCAGAACCTCAGCAGTCCAAGGCGAGGCACATCTGGTAGCACATATGAAGACTGAGCTTTTGATGTGGGGGCTCATAACATTTCGATACAAGTCCAGGATACTCAGTCATTTAGTTTATAGTGATGGAAGGAGGTAGCCCTTTTATTTACTCTGTTCCCTTTCCTTTCATTTTCAGTATCAGATCTTTATCCCCATGGTCAACAAAGTCATGCTTAAGCACAGAATCAACCACCAGCGCTACGACATTCTGATATGTCGCATCGTAAAGGTAAGCTTGATAACAAGCATAAGACGGGCATTTCATGCATTGAATCAAGTCACAGTTACAGATGTCACAATATCACAGTTTAGTGTAAACTACTGGGAGAAGAAACCTCATAATTTTACCATTATTCACAACAACAACAGTGATATTTTTTGATCCTTGGGAAGTGCTCTGTGCATTTTGGATGGAAAAATCTCTGTGCTTCTTTCAACTAGACTTATCAGAAATTTGATTTCTCTGCTCACTCCACTGTTGTGACAGCCTGTCAGGCTAGTTTGTTTTTTTTCATAGGCAACATGTCTCACTTTCAGCCCTGTTATCTGCCCTAACCTAAGATGAGCCTCTTTTCAAATGTAGTCTTTTAGTTTTATTTTAAACAAATACAGTAGTATTGCAGTACTGCAGTACATCCAGAATGCTGTTGCTCGGGTCCTGACTAGAACTAGGAAGTAGGAGCACATAAGTCCCGTGCTCAGGTCTTTGCACTGGCTTCCTGTAGCTAAGAGAATAGACTTTAAAGCAGCTCTGCTTGTGTACAAGTCTCTCCATGGCCTAGCATCAAAGTACATCTCTGACATGTTAGTGCCGCCATCTCACTCTCTTCAGGGACCAGCCTCCTGCTGGTGCCAAGAGTCAGGACTAAACATGGGGAATCAGAATTTCAGCTTTATGCAGCTAAAACCTGTAACCATCTTCCTGAAGATCTGAGAAAGGCCTCTACTTTGACATTGTTTAAATCCAGGCTCAAAACAGTTCTATTTAGCTGTGCATATGACTGAAAGTTTTTTATTCTGCACTTTTCTCCTTTAATGTTAATTGTATGATGATTATTTGTGATTGTGTAGAGTAATCCTCAAATGAACTCTAATAAAATCTCCAGATTAGATTTACTCTTCCTCATCAGCGAGCCATTACTGCCATGTTTATTACCGGATGATGTGAGGAAATGCACTTGTTGTGAAGACTGTCTGAACCATCTCCGTGTGTGGCCTGTTTGTGTGTGGGCTTTAAGGATGTTGTTTCTGTGCGCACAATAGGGCTACACGCTAGCAGAAGAGGAAGAGGACCCTCTAATCTTCCAGCATCGCCAGCTTCGTAGTAACCAAGGCGACGCTCTGGTCAGTGGGCCTGTGGAGGCGGGGCCGATGAAGAAGCTTCACGTCAGCACCACAGCTCTGCAGAAGGTCAGAGGGAGTCTAGACATGGGCCTTTTCAAGTGGGATTGTGTGATAACTTAAATAGTGCATGGTGCATGCCACATGTCAGTTGTTTGTCTCACTGGCAAACACACAGACATGTGCAGTAAACAGCCCTGTGTAACAACAGCCACAGTTTATCTGTCAGAGACAGGCTGAAAAATGTGAGGAAACTTGGGGTTTAAATCAGAAATAACATTTGAATGCCATATGAACAGTAGATATGTATAAAGCATAAAAAATCAGTTTGTAGCTATACAGTGTTCTCTCGTTTATCGCAGGGGTTACGTTCCAAAAAATAACCCACGATAAATGAAATCCGCGAAGTAGAAAACTCTATTTTTTACAATATTTATATTTCCTTTTTAAGGCTGTAAAACCCCTCACCACACACACTTTATACACTTTTCTCAGACAGTCATTAACATTTTCTCACATTTCTCTCTTGTTTAAACACTCTCAAAGTTCAAGCCTTCATAGACTCAGGTTATTTCTCTGTTCCTCTGACCGTGGCTCTTCGTCCTGGCGCCGCTCCACTGTAATGTCTCGTAATGTTCTTTTTCCTGCAGTCACTGATCCACTAAAGCGGACTCCATCCGCACGATAGTCACAACCCTTTTTGCTCCTTGTTTAAACTTATTGCTGCTGTCGTCCTTATGTTATTTTCCCCCTTCTTTATGTTGAGTTCACATGCAAACTCTGTGTTGCCGCACTGCGTTTCTGCGGCGTGTTTTCAAGCGTCAGAACGGCCCGAATCTGGTGTTGACGCGGCGTGTCTTTAGCGTTCAGGCGTCAGACGCTCTGTTCACGTGTCCAAAAGTTGAAAAGGCGGAACTTTTTGGCGTTTAACGTGCCATCAAACAATTATCTTGATGAGGGTCCAGAGCGTCTACGACGCGCGTCGGAGGCGTCTGTCCCCAAATGCAAAGGTGTCCAATGCGTTCTTGATGCCCCCAACGCATTCTTGAGGTCCTGGTGTTTCAGAGTCACACTGCTAACATCGAACATTTATATACATTTGCCTGAACGCCTTCTGTACTGAACAGGAGACACAGCATGTCCATAAGCCAATCAGGACACAGAACACCCGCGTTCATACACTTGCAAAATTGCACACAAAAAATCTGCGAAACTGCAAGACCGTAAAAAGTGAACCGCGATATAGCGAGGGACCTTCTGCCGTTCAAAACCAATAGGTGTGACTTACAAACTTACCAGAAGTTAGAAGTAGCCACTACATTATAGTTATTATCATTTAAAAAGAATAAATATGAAATATACCATCCATGACCAAAGTTTGAAATTGTCTTTGACTGAGAAATAATTTATAAAAATTAAAGACTAGATTTGGGGCTTTGTTTTGTCTATTATCAAACAGTATATTTACAAAAGCAAATATGCATTTTGATTCTCAAGTTTCAGTTCTTTAATGTTTTTTCCTTCCTTCATTAAAATTGAAACATTGTTTAAAAATTTAATCTTCATATAAATGTTCAGTATACAAATAGTTTACCAGACTGTGATTTCAGATCAGTCTGCGAGAATTGTAAAGAACCTTAAGTTGACATTCACCATAAATATATGACTTGGCTTTCAGTCTGTTTAAATAATGAAAATAAACATTTTTAATATTGCCTTTCATTGTATTTAATCAGTTCTCTTTCATGGACTACACTACAAATAGCGCAGCAAAACTTTCTCATTAAGCAAAATGCATGAACCCCTTTGACCTCCTGGTCTGGAGAAAAAGTTCCCATACACTCCCACTCACCAGGTGCTTTTGTTTCTCCACAGGCTTGGGGCGCTGCCAGAAAGGTGTCTAAAGACGACTGGCTGGAGTGGCTGCGGCGTTTGAGCGTGGTCCTGCTCAAAGAATCCTCCTCTCCAGCTCTGCGCTCTTGCTGGTCACTGGCACAGACATACATACCACTTGCAAGGTACCAAGGCTCTGTCAACTCTGGTGTTTAATGCGCCATAGCCACATCATGACATAATGTGGAGGTGGAGGTCAGTGATAAACAGTCAAATCGAATGGAAGTTTGTCTGCACTTCAACAAACCACAAGTCAAGCATTGAAATTTTAGTGGCTGTTCTTTGAGATAGTCTTTTCCAGATGTAGAATTGTGTTCTAAATTATGGGAACAGTTGCTAAAAAGGAATAATGCCATTGAGCTCTCTTTTAGTAAAGCAATTTTATAAGCCTGGTCTGTTTTTATTTTGTGTAATCAAGATGCTTTTTCCCCAAGTTAAATGGAGAAAAACTTCATGTTTCATTAAGAAAGGAAGCATTTGCAGGGTGCCCTGAACCTAAACATATTAAATGTAGGGTACATTTTTTTCTTTATATTGGGTCAGCTTGTCTTTTCATGTTAGATTTTTCCCACTTAATGTTAATTTATTAGTGTCAATAGTGGCTAAAAACTCTTCCAGTTACTCTTGTCAGTATGTTATAATAATAATAATGAGAGCCAGCAGAGGCTGGAGTGGTTAGATAAGTGGTGCCCCAACCTAAAGATTAGAGGATCAGATTCCCTCTCGGACCGAGTTCTGTCATTGTGTCCTTAGGCAAGGCATTTCGCCGACCTTGCTTAGTCGGAAGACGAGTGTTGGTGGTGGTCAGAAAGGCTACTGACACAGAGTGGTAGCTTTGCTTCTGTCAGTCTACTCCAGGGCAGCTGTGGCTACAATAGCAGCTTCCCACTACAGAGTGTGAAGTGAATGAATAATGCTTACAGTGTAGCGCTGTGAGAAGCTTCATAATAAATGCACAGGTAACATAAATTGTAACATTAATGGGCAATAATAACTGGACAAACAGCAAAAGAAGTAAGAAAAAAAGGCTGTGGTAGGTGAAGCGTGAGAAACAGGTTTTCATGCAGTGCACCACCTGTGCACTGAAACTTTAGCTGCTGCTGTAAGAGAAATGAAACGATATAGGTTGTATTAGTAGTTTCCAGATGTGTATGTGGTCTAAATCTGAATTTCGTTCCATAAATGCATTCCATTCTAAGCTATTATTTGATACAAATCTTACTTAGACATGCTTTAGTGAAATGCCAATTTTTATTGTTCCATTGCAGCATCAACCTTAACCTTAATACTGATGTTTAAATACTGTTTTTTTTATTACAGAGTTCAGGCTAATTTCTAACTTTACCTATTCCAACGATGTTTTCAACTCTTTATCAGTATTACAAATTAGCATGACCCCTTCAATTACTTTCCTCAAATTCTTGTACTTTTTTTCAATATAAATTTTCACATTTGTTTAAAGTTACATGCATTTACCTGTATTCTCTGCAGAGATCTGTTCAATGCAGCCTTCCTGTCTTGTTGGTCAGAGCTGAGTGACCCACCAGCAGGATGAGCTGATCCGTAGCATTGAGCTAGCGCTAACATCACAGGACATTGCTGAAGCATATTGATAATGTTTGTATGCTCACGACCTTCCATTCAAACTTTATCAGAGGCTACTGCACAAAGTCGCCCTATCAACATTCATTCATCAGCAGTGATCAGCAACCCAATCATGGCTGCTATTCCCTTTCAGCGTCACTCAAATGGTCCAAG
>JAIEZT010000084.1:20838749-20957977 GCA_019594935.1 Periophthalmus modestus | reverse complement strand
GAAGATAATGTGTACTCACTTATCTCTGTCCAGCCCTGCCCTGACTGTCAGTGCTGATATGACCTCAGGCTGTCAGACTCCCTCAGCTGAATAAGGACTCCAGGCTGGTTTGCTGAGATGCTGTCGTGTCCTGATTCACAAACCTCTGCGTTCACCCTGGCATGCCCAAAAGGCTGGTAATTCAGCTGTCTTCCCCGAGTATCACCCAACAGTTACCTGAGGCCAGTGATGTGTGGCAAGCCTAACTCTAGCCCTTCGTACTCTTGGTATTTGAATTGAGGGGTAAGTTAAATTATACATAGGCACTTGATCATAATTGGCGTGTTTTCTGGCAATGGTGTTTTCTGCCATTGTTGTTGTGTTTTTTTTTGTTTAAATAAACCTAAATTCAAATCTGACCTTTTTTTTTTTGACAGGACCACTCCTTGACACAAGTTTGTTCCGACCCGGTGCTGAACCTACTTCCTAAACAGTGGAACATAAGGAGATCCGGATGGAAGCTGCACGGACCTGCTCCTCGCCTCCTCACCCGCGGTCCATCCACCTTATCAGCGGACATGTTTTGTCCAGTCAGACAAGCTGTCCAGGTGGTGGCGGATGTGCTCAGTACACTGCTGGTTGTGGGCATTACAGACCCAGGTAACCTACAGGTTATTACACCGCACATTTTTTCATGCACATATCCAATTGTTTAAACGCCTGAACTGTTTGTCTAGATCCTGATATCCGTTTATTGTGTTCTGGCTTCCCTCGATGAGCGTTTTGATGCGCACCTCGCTCAGGCTGAGGACTTGCAGGCTCTGTTTTGTGGCGCTGAACGACGAGGGGTGTTTGCGAATAAAGGAACTGGCTATTTGCAACCATTGGACGCCTCAGCAGCAGGAACCCTGCTTTTGTCATGCCCTTTCTACGCAAGATGCTCATACAGGTACAAAATGTTTTATGGGACTTTTTGCACAATATTTTGTGTTTTTTTTCTCATATCACAGTATGTTAAAATGTCTGAGTAGGATATATTTGCTGTTTGTTTGTTTTTTGAGTTGCGAATGGTCTCATATCATTCTAAAACCAAAGTTGTCCTGTCACGTTCATACATTGGGTAGCGCAACTAGTGATTCTTGTAAATTCAACCAGAGGGCAGCAAAGACTTATGTGGCTTTTCAGACATCTGCCCGTTTCTCATGCAGTTTTACAGTGTATTGATTGGTGCACATTTATCACCCATAAATAATCAATGTGTTTTTAATTTTATTGTTGTTATTGTTTTTAGATTTTGACAGAGTTGGAGCACAGTGGTGTTGGTAGAAACAAAGAGCAGAGTTGCGAGGATGACTTGGTCACCTCGGTGTCAAACGCTCCAACGCCTCATTCAGCCCATATATGGAGGCCATCTTAAGGTTGAATAAATACATAAATTATCATACATCTCTATTGCTATTTACGTTATACTGACTTTTTCTGTTTTTGAACCATACAGGCTCTTATTTTGAAACTGAAAGGACCCAGATCCCAACCTGGTGTGGTCATAAGTGTCCTTGCCACATTATGCGAACTGGCTCAGGTAAAAACATTTTGGTACAATTTAAAAAATGGTATTTGCATTATTTCAGTAGAATGTTACATCCTGTTTTTACTGGAGAAAAATGCCATCAGAGATAAGTTGGAGCAACTCAGAATGCAGGAGAAGTTCCATAGACCCCAGACCACAAACTCCAGACCATGTAGGAAGTTGATAGAAGTAAACTTTTAATGGAATAGGTTGTCATTATTTAACCTTGCGAGGTTCAATTGGTAAAAAAAAAATACACTATATTTCATTGCTATATTTGCTAACTAAAGTAGTGTTCCTTCCATATTTAATCTATATAACAGCTTTGTTATGCTTCAGTCTCTCAGCCTAGTAACGCAAATATTGTGATGGAGTGTAAAAATTGTTTTTGGGCTCTCATCAGGTGAGCGGTCTGGAAATGCGGAAGTGGATGGATGAGCTGTTTCCCATTATCATGGTATGCTCCAGGATTCCTCCTCACTGGCCAAGAGACAGGTATACACAAGATCACATTTTTCATTTGTTATTTTAGTGAAAACTGCGAATAGGATCCTTGAATGACAATTTATAGAACAATTTACACTCTCATTCTCTTTCTTCAGGTGGACACGTGGGACCCTGGGCCAGCAAAGTTTGCCAGCACAGGCTATGTGGTGGAGCCCTACCGGCAAGTACCCTTCACTTCTGGAGGTTTCTGCTTAATTTCTTAAACCGAACAGAACCAGGGTATCCGCAGAGAGGTACAGTAATTGCCCCCACCCTATCATTACATACTACTAAAACAGCCCTGACTTTGACGTGAGAGTACTATTGCCTATAACTGCCCGACACAACAATGCACTTTTTCCATATTGTTTGGGAACTCTTTCCCACGTCATGTGTTTGAGACGTAAGTGATAATGGTCTTTTCCCTGCCTGCTACAATACTTAAAGGGAGCAATGCTGTTACATTGTTACAAAGTTTTTGGCTCTGACCACTTGCAGACAAGCCCATAACATAAAAATCTGTACATTTGAACCCCCTGAAGGCTTATTACAGAGTTATAGCTCTGCTCTAAGTCTGGGCAAACCTTGTACGCAATGTCACTCCTTTTAGTCTACCCGTATGCTATAAGGTGTTAGCTTACATAACGACTTAAAGATACATTGCCTGTTTTGATCTAGCATTTCATCATAACCATATCTGGATCAGTGTTTCTCATAATTTTGTTAAAACTGTAATGGCACAAATCTTTTTTATTTGAGTAATTTCAACTCATTCAATTTGTTGGAGTGTAAATGTCACTAAGCTGCTTACACTTACATTCAATTTTTTAGCAGTCATGACCCGTGTTGTCTATTTTGCAAGATTATGATAATACAATGAGCAAAAAGTCTAATTTGCTATGCCATTATATAGTCCAGTTTGTTTTTAGGGCCATAGTTTTCTTGTCTATTTATGGGAAACACTGGATTGTATATTTCTACTACAAATCAGACACTAATTGCAGCTAAAATCTTGTCATGGTAATAATAAGTTTGACCAACCACCACAGAAAGAACCATAATCATAGCCTTCTTCCTATATCCTCATATATTTGCACTTCTGTTAATGCAGAATAGCAGACAAGAGATTTTTTTTCTCAGTATTACTGGCTGGATTTGAATGTGTTTACCTGCCCTGGGGCTGGGTTGCAAATTTAATTCACATTTATGTAATAAGTGTAGGTGTTAATATTTAATTAAAAATAAGAAATGGATCCCCCAACTAAAACAGTTGAAGGTGCATTATGGACCGTATTTTTCCGGACTACAAGCCGCTACTTTTTCCCAGTTTTTAACTGCTGCAGCTTATGGTGCAGTGCAGCTTATACATTTTTTTCTTTCGTGGCGCCAAAACATTTTCCCAGCAACTTAGACATAAACAAGTGAAAAGAGTGGATGTTACTCCTTACCTGTCTGCTTGTCACCCACTGTCAGTGACTCATTTGTTACAGTGATAAGAAGACAGTGGTCTGGTTTATCGCGGGGGTTAGTATAAACGAAATCCGTGAAGTAGAAAACTTAATTTTTTTTTAACAATTATTCTAGATTTTTTTGCTCGGCTGCAGGTGTATTTCTCAGTTCCTCTGTCCGCGCCTCTTCGTCCTGGTGCCGCTCCCGCCTGTAATGTCTCGTAATGTTCTTTTTCCTACAGTCACTGATCCACAAACTAAAGCAGACTCCATCCGCATGGTTACAACCTTTTTGCTCCTTGTTAAAACATATTCTGCTGTCGTCCTTCTGTTATATTTCCTCCTTCTTTATGTTGTTTCACATGTAATTCTCTCGTACAACGCGTGTCGGAGGCGTTTGTCCTCAAATACAAAGGTGTTCCAACGCAATTGTGTCAGAGTCATGCTGCAGCATTGAATATTTTGGTAAATTTGGCTGAACGCATTCTGTACTGTACAGAGAGACACCGGCACCTGCTTTAGCCATCCGGATGCAGAACACGCGCCTGCATACACTGTAAAAAAGCATGCAAAACTGCACTAGTGGTCCCTCGCAAATGAACGTTTTTTGAGCTCATTTTTCATATTACTACGTGGGATACCTGCGGCTTACATTTTTTTTTCTCTAAAATTAACGCATGCGGCTTTTAATCAGGTGCGCTCTATAGTCCGGAAATACGGTACATTTCTGGTGGATGGTCCCCAAACTGCTCATCTCCATGTTGAATATGTTATTGCTTTTGCCTGAATCTTCCACAGTGCACTTTTTTAATGTTATTTTCCACTGCTCATACAATATATTCAAATATTATAGAGTAAAAATTGGCCCATGCTATCGGACCAAATATTTGTGCTGTATTATAATTTTTCCTCCTGTGTTTCTTCATCAGGCCATCCGTTGTGCTGGGACTCTCCTCGGTGCTCTGGACCCCTACAAAACATAAGGTCAATATTGGGCATGATGACCAGTGCCCCGAGATGCTTCTGCCGTTAGTCTTTCCGAGTCTAAGTCCAGTCAGGATTCTGGTAAGTCTTTCCTCATCACCTGGAAGACAGCAGTTTGGGTTCAAGTCAAACACTCAAACTTCCCAACAAAGTTTATGGTTGGTTGGTTTGGTGGTATACTAGCTCAGAGCAGGCCAGGAAACAGTTTTTTCCTGTTCCAAGGTTATTTTTGGTGATTCATTCTGATCCAAAAAGGATGTGGAATTTAAGCTTAGTTTATCGGAAGCCTAAATGTTGTGTTTGTGAAAATTGTAATTGAAAAATTAACTTGAGCAAAACTGCTGTCAACATGTCTTTCATGTATGTATAATTTTATACTCAAAAGAAATAATATTCAGTGTAAAGTAAAGAATAGTGTGGACACCTTTAGCGGTTTTTATTCTAACTTGTCTTTGATCCCAAAAGAACAACACTGAGTTACCAGCTTTTTCAATTTTAAAAAACTGCTTTCTTTGTCTTAGTCTTTAATCCTACCTGACCTGAGAGATTTCACACTATCAGCTCTGGAGTACATAACACAGTATTATAACACGAAATACAGCTTTAGTGGTTTTGTTTTTGATGGGATTTCCAGTTACTTTGTATAGATGAGCGATTTGAAATGCACTAGAGGAAGGTTGATCGTAATTGTATATTTTTTTATCTCATTATTGCATTAAGAGCTTTTCTGAGTTTAAGGGAATAAAAAAAGCATATCCCTTTTTGTGTGGGAATGCAACGTAGACGATGTGGTAATAGTTTTAGCAGTTTTCTTTGGACTCAGTGGGCCGTGACCAGAGGTGGAGGTTGTATATCTCATAATACATTCACACTTTTCCCAAGGCCACTGTCTACAGCTTGAATAGTTCTGTTATGTGTGGGGCCAGTGGCTAACCCTGTCTTTTCACCTGACTTGAACCTCAACCATTCACATTTTCCAAAACAAAGTCTAAATTACTACAGTGCATAGCTTTACTGCTGCCTTATATTTGACTGTCAGGATACTTCCCGAAATTATCTATCACACCGTTTATCAAATGCTCTGAGGGTAATAAAGTGCAAAGCTACCGCCTTACGCCTATAGCCCAGTGCCAATCTGTTGTGGCTTCACGTAGAGGGCAACTGGAGCGGCTGAAACTGTACTGTCTCAGCAGGCCTGTGAAAAGCTGAATACCAGACGTCTGTCTTCAGACGCTTGTAAAACTTGGTAGCTCTGCAAAAAGAAACTGCTTACCCCGCTTGCCCCCGTCAATAATGTATTCAGAAGACAAGAAGAGTGTGTTTTTGAGTTGTTTTTTTATGGAGCTTGTAGTCCAGCTTGGAGTCAACCCTAGACAGAGTTTTTGAGGAATTCTAGTTCATTTACCACCTACAGTCTTGAAGTGTAGCATAATTCACTAATTCAGTTTATTTACCAGGCACGTGTGGTAGAGAAAATCGTTTGGTTGGATTGGCAGCTCATTACTTAAATCGTTTTTCTAGGCACCTTTCCCAGTTTGTACAGTGATACTTACACTGAAGTCATGTCAAAAGTGTAGTTACCTGCACCTACACCGTGAATGGTATACCCACTTAAAAGCTTTTAATGTTGTTGCTCCAGTGTGTCCAGTCGTCCAGTCAGGTGACACCATAAGTTATACTGGTAAAATGAAAATAAAAAGTATTATTGGTGTGCACTTTTTCTTGTCACAGCTCAGTGTTTTTAGCCCCACTTTGAGGAAACCACAGCTTACACTACAGTAAATTAAAGATTCAGTGTGACCTCGGCATGAAGTCCTCATAGAAAAGTGTTTTTCACAGATGAAATGCTGTACATTATGACATTGGATTATTAATTCACAAGAAAGAAATCTGCTGAAATATAATTTTCCACTTGTGCCAGTCGCATCACCTCTTATGTCTAGGCTCGTGTCATGCAACACAAACAAAGCTCATTACAAAGTACTATGTTTTGGAAAAAAGGAATTGCATTTCAGCATTATCTCATCTAATGATGTATTATAGTTTTTTGCCTGGAATCATTCTTGTTCTGACTTCTGCACAACAGGCAGACATTGTAACTAAAGTATAGTCCTGGCCAGATGAATGAGCACATAACATAACAGTATTTGGTTCTTTCTGGCAAACACTATTCTTTTCCTCTGTTGGTACTGGCATCTTCACAAAGACATAAGACATAGCTAGCAATTACTGCAATCAAGTTTCATTTTATTTTAAAAAAGACATTTACTGTTTGGGAGCTGAGTGAAAAGGGTAGCCAGCAGCAACAAGTCTGTGATTATTTTATAGGGCGAATTTTGTGTTCTAACAGGAGAGATTTTTTGTTAAAATTAAGTTTTAATGTCATAAATAACTGCAATGTATTCAAACTCAAATATGACATAAGCTCAAGGCTGAAGGGATCACTTTTTAGAGTGTATTTTTAGTATCATAATAAGCATTGGAGGGTGGGACAAATTAATCCAAATGCTAAAATAATATAGAAATGACCTGTCAGTAGCCAAGTATGTGTTACAGAACAAATTGTCACAGTTATAACATTGCATATTCATTGATCCTAACCTTTCAAATGACTTAATTCTTTAAATGCCTTAACTTTGGTATAAGTTACCCTGTTCAGGAAAAAAAAAAATCAGTCATCTCCAATCAATAGAACTACAAGAAGGTATTCAACTATTAGTAATCAGTCCACAGTCCTACAATATGTGATGTAAGGAAACAAAAATGATACATGATTCTAGCCTTGAGTAGCTTCTAAAACATATTTTCTTGAGGTTTATTTATTGCAAATCTCTTGTAAGAAAATGTGTAAAAGTTAATAATGGTAGTAGACTAATTAACAAGCTAAATCATTTTTATTATTTCATTATTTGTTTGTCGACATCATCAGTGACTAAACCACTTTATTCTGATATGGAAAAAACACTACTTTTACTACTATATTATTAAGAAAATCTTTTTTCTGATTCTCCTCTGTTTTTCCCTCAGCGGACTACAGCACCAGTGAGATGCTTGTGAACATGGGAAACCTCCCCCTGGATGAGTTCTACCCAGCTGTGGCCATTGTCACTTTGATGCGTATCCTGCGGGACCCCTCCTTGTCTAACCATCATACTATGGTGGTTCAGGCCGTCACCTTCATCTTCAAGTCTCTGGGCTTAAGTGTGTGCAGTTCCTTCCCCAGGTCATGCCTACTTTCCTCAACGTAATCAGAGTGTGTGACGCTAGCATCAGAGAGGTGGGTCCAAGACACTCTACAGAACCTATTTGGGGTTTGGCCATGCAGTACTCTTAACCACATTATTATTTGTTTATACTGATTTAGTAAAAAGTCCCAATTTCACTGATCTAATACATTTGTAGTGTGCTTGTTGAATGTTATATTTGTCATTTTAAAACATGATCTCCTATTCACTGTATTTCTCCACTTATAGGACTTTTTTGAGCTTTCAACCATGAATTTTGTTTAGCTTAGTTACTATTTTTTGTTTCGATAGCGTGCTAACCTCAAATCGTGATGAGAAGGCACAAACTGATGCAAAGCAACAGTGTTTCCATTGGACATTCAAATTTTGTTTGTCTAATCAACGTTATTTTGTTTTGTCTGCAGTTCCTGTTCCAGCAGATGGGCATGGTGGTGTGCTTTGTAAAAATTCACATCAGGCCTTACATGGATGACATCTTCACACTAATCAGAGTGAGTAACTATGTTCTAAACCAGCTTTTCAGCAAGCTTTGTTCGGGAACTTTAATTTATTTAAATCAACAGTGAGTTGAAGACATTGATGAAAACTAAACTGTGAGTGGAACCAAAAAGAATACAGAACTAATTAGACTTTTGAGCCATATCAACATATTCAGACATCCATTAGGAGCAGTGTAATTTATAAGCAGATTGCTAATCAGTGAAACAACACTAGTCCATTTTTTTACTCCCCAAAATTTTAATTAATAAGTTACCTTCATAAACATTGGTGGTCAAATTATGTTCTAAGTTACAATCTCTCGGGTCTTTGGTTTTACCTGTAGCCTGATTATTTTCAATTTACTACCCTTCCTTGCCTTGTCACTATATTTATTTTAAGTTAGAACACATGTCCCAGAATGCTAAAACAGTTACCATAGTCTCCCTTTATCCTGCACATAATCACATGTGAAAGCCTGAAGTCTCGCATTACCAGCTCTGTATCTGAAGGTGAGGCTGGTCCTGACACTAGTGCACGTGGCAGTAACCGGAGAGGCGAGAACCGAGAGAACCGGACCATGGCTCGTCAAGTCCCGCCGAGTTAATAAACGGCGAGCGAAAACAAAGAATCCATTCATTCTCAGTTCCAGCTCGGGTCTTGCATCCAGATGAAGGGGCTGGAATACCCATTTAGAATGCTCACTCGCCCCACACTCTTTCTCTCTTTCAGTTAGCAACAGAGCAGGAAGTCGGGGGGCTGCAGTGGACCCCAGGACAAAAACACCTCACCAGATCTCACAGCTGAGGCCCACTGACTGATTGACGGATTGCGTGACTATTGAACCCCTCCCCCCACTGACAAACTACCATTAAGTGAAATGTACACACTTTCCTAAATGATGTCACGAGTTGTACAGAGACGTGATGTCACTGCTCCGCGACAGGAAATTGTCCCTATTCTTTGCCATAACTACTTATAGCACACTAATCCTTGCACGTGAAAATGATGTATTTCAATTTAAATCTATCCACACTTTAATTATTGATGGAAACGTGCATGACCCAGTTTCCTCCGGCCAATATTTCAAAAACAGGGGAGTGAGATTAAGTGTTTTGGATCAACTTAACAAATATTATAAAAGGTAATTTGCTTAACTTGGATTGTTGGATGTATGTTTAGGACACTTTTAATGTACCGTAATATTTTATTGGTTCTTCTGCACATTGGATTAGATATGCTCACTGGTTAGTTCACTGGCTTCATCAAGACAGGGTTACTCGTAATAAATAAGTTTTGATGGGGTCCTCAACACAAGAAAGAAGGAAAATCTTGGCATAGTTAGAAAGAAAATTGTCAAATTTTATATTTGAACACAATTATTTTAACAACCTTTTCATTTTAAACTCGGGAACCACACACCATCAAATGTGGCATCAATATGAGAAATGTCAAACATTTCTCCTTAGTTTTAATTTAATATCAATGTATTAAAAATCTTTATTTATATTATAGGAATACTGGACACACCAACAACCCCATGCAGAACACCATCATCCTTCTGATAGAGCAGATTGTGGTTGCTCTTGGAGGAGAATTCAAACTCTACCTGCCTCAGCTCATCCCACACATGCTGAGGGTCTTTATGCACGACAACAGCACTGTCGCAGTGTTACTATTAAGGTCAGTATTCACTAGTAATAGTAAACAACATAGTTACCAAACACACATGGGAAATGTCTGGATGGCCTTGACCATCTGACAAACATTAAAGGCAGTGGGTATATTGTATACAAAAAAAAAAAAAAAAATTTATGAAGTGGGGATATGTTTTGACATTTTGATGTATGATGTGGTTGATCAGCCTGTGTACAGAAATCATTGTTGAGTAGCCCTGATTAATCATGCTTGTTGATGTTGCATGTATGTTTACCCTCTGTTTTTACTTTTTAGTGTTAAGAGACGAGAGTTTTTGACTCTGGACTCCTTTTTGGAGTTTGCGCTGGGTATTGTGGTCTTGTATATTGGTCTATATTGCCCCAAACGGTGATCCATCTTGAAAATTTAAATAGAAGTGAAGGAACACAAACACTTGCCTTGACTCTTTTTAATATTTAGGTTGGTGTATTCACCATCTGTCTTCTCAATCTGTTTTAGCCACCAAGAAAAACAAGTAGTATAATTTTTAAAAGGATACATCTGCCTAACATAAACCTAAACTGAAATATTAGAACTGCTTAGACTATTGAACTATAAAAAAAAACATCTTTAAAAGTCAAATGTCCCATGCAATATTTCTCCATCTGCTATATTGTCTCTTACACCTTTATCCAAAATGGCATGGTGTTACTTCTGATTATACATATTCCTTTCAACCAAACCATTACTTACTATACGGTAGTCCGCATGTGCCCACATATTTAGATATTGCCCCTAATGTGCGTGTGTTAAATTATGTACCGATAATGTGGTTTGCCTGCTACCGGATATAAACAAGTCATGGCTGGTAGCGTAAATGAATCATGGTTGCAAAATTACTGTAAAGAACTACAGTAATTACAGTGTTACGTAAGAGGAGGTGTTGAAGGGACAGCGCATTAATTTGTATAAAATCTGAGACGATTTACTGTATTTCAAATAAAGCATAAATCTTGAGATACTTGAGCTGATCACTTTACTCCCTGAGAAAAGTGGGTGTGTTAAGTTAATCGCTGACAGACGCAACATTTTTATAAAGACCAGAAGCTCTGTCCACATTTGAATTATGCCACAACTGTTTTTTTTTTATGCGGTTTACCATCAATATCAACAAAACTTTAGATGCTTAAGTTGTTTTAAAGCACCATAGACATGTATTACACACATTATACTGTTTCACCAGTTGCTGCCAGTAGTTGTCAGCTTTCTACCTCCAACTCTATATCACGGTAGACCACAAAAGAGATTCATAAGCTTTGCAGACATCTTTTCTTTCTTAAGTCAATCTAGCTGTGTTGTATTAGATAACCCGGCAGCCCACAGTTGGGACCACTATAACTCTGGCCTTAGTCTGGACTCTGGAGCCTAATCTTTTGGGGGTCAGAAAATGGAGTCGAATTACCTTCAAGTTTGGAGAGAGAAGAAAAACATGCTTCCATCATTTCGGGAGAGCTGTTGTGTCCAGGGCCTCCCAGCGCCTGACCCTGGGCACTTTGGTACACCTCCATCGGCTTCCTGCTGTCTCGCCATATGCACTTCAGACACGGGGGCGAGAAGAGGGGAGGGGGCTGTTACTTACGTCATTAAGCATCTATCTGCAAGACCTCTGAGGAACACGTATGGGGTCGGGCTAGAGATGTCTTAGCAGGGCAACACGACAAACACTGGCCTGGAGCTTTCCGAGTCTGTTCTTTACAAGCTGTCATATGGGGTTGTGATGAGGGACAACATTTAGGTCAGGGTTTCTGAGCTGGTTTTTCTCTTGGAGTCAACAATTTAAAGGTGACCCACTTTTTCACAAACACATTCTTATATTTAATAAAAAAAAATCAATGTAACATAAATCAATGTGCCAGTATTCAACTGAAGTAACTTTGTCACCCATTAAAATTTCTCATATAATTCTTAAGTTACGATAACCAAAGTATTAATAATGAGATCATAAGAACATATGCTTGTGCTAATTTTAAATGTAACTTGTAACTTGCTGGCCATTGCCCAAGCTGTACCTTGAATTGACTCTATGCAAGATCTCTAACAGGAATAATCTTCATCAATAAATACACAAATGCTGTCATGCTCTTATACTATGTTTCCTCTCTCTTCTCAGCTGCTTAATGCCATACAACTGTTTGGGGCCAATCTGGATGACTACCTTCACCTGCTCCTTCCTCCTATCGTCAAGCTGTTTGATGCCCCTGACGTGCCCCTACAAGCCCGAAAGTAAGTCTCCAAACTCATACAGCTTTACCCTGCTTTATAAAAGCTAAGATTATTGAACTGTATTTCGTTACTTCACAATATAGTAAATTGGTATGTGTATAAGCTAAATAGTGTTTGGCTATCAGGTCATATGCACTGGAGCTTTGCTAAGTTATATCCCATTTTCTGTTCTATATAAAGTATACTAGATTCATTGTGACCATAACTGAAAGTTCTGCTGGTAGCTTTTACGGTGGTACAGTATGACATTTAATGCGTTGGCAGACTCTTCAATACTTTTACTGGAGCTCTTAACAGTTCTGGGGTCCTTCTTGTCTCCATGTCCCACTGTTTAAAATCCTGCCTATGTTTTGTGTCTGTCAGGGTTGCCTTGGAGACACTGGACCGTCTAACGGAGTCCCTGGACTTCACTGACTATGCTTCACGTATTATCCACCCAATCGTCAGGACACTGGATACTACCCCTGAGCTCAGATCCACCTCCATGGACACTCTGTCCAGTCTGGTGTTCCAGCTGGGAAAGAAGGTACTGGAGCTTCTTTATTGTCCCATGCCTCATTGTGCTGAAACTGCATAGGTATAATGCTTAGCAGGAGTGTGCGATTTCATCCTTGAATTTCAGCGGCTACTTAGTAGCAACAACTTAAGATTGTTGTTTTATCCGCTCGTCTGCTCTCAGCCTCCCCTGTTGGGTTTGCTATTTCGACAGCCACTCAAACTTCCAAACCTTTACTAGTTCCTGCCAGACAGCTGATGTCATTTCACAATTTGACAGTAGGGGGGGTTAGCGTTTATGAGAGGGGATGAAGTCACTGCTCCCCCACTCTCTCCCCCTGAGACCCCACACCCCCCTAGCTCTAACCCCAGAACCTCAGCAGTCCAAGGCGAGGCACATCTGGTAGCACATATGAAGACTGGCTTTTGATGTGGGGGCTCATAACATTTCGATACAAGTCCAGGATACTCAGTCATTTAGTTTATAGTGATGGAAGGAGGTAGCCTTTTATTTACTCTGTTCCCTTTCCTTTCATTTTCAGTATCAGATCTTTATCCCCATGGTCAACAAAGTCATGCTTAAGCACAGAATCAACCACCAGCGCTACGACATTCTGATATGTCGCATCGTAAAGGTAAGCTTGATAACAAGCATAAGACGGGCATTTCATGCATTGAATCAAGTCACAGTTACAGATGTCACAATATCACAGTTTAGTGTAAACTACTGGGAGAAGAAACCTCATAATTTTACCATTATTCACAAACAACAACAGTGATATTTTTGATCCTTGGGAAGTGCTCTGTGCATTTGTGGATGGAAAAATCTCTGTGCTTCTTTCAACTAGACTTATCAGAAATTTGATTTCTCTGCTCACTCCACTGTTGTGACAGCCTGTCAGGCTAGTTTGTTTTTTTTCATAGGCAACATGTCTCACTTTCAGCCCTGTATATCTGCCCTAACCTAAGATGAGCCTCTTTTCAAATGTAGTCTTTTAGTTTTATTTTAAACAAATACAGTAGTATTGCAGTACTGCAGTACATCCAGAATGCTGTTGCTCGGGTCCTGACTAGAAACTAGAAGTAGGAGCACATAAGTCCCGTGCTCAGGTCTTTGCACTGGCTTCCTGTAGCTAAGAGAATAGACTTTAAAGCAGCTCTGCTTGTGTACAAGTCTCTCCATGGCCTAGCATCAAAGTACATCTCTGACATGTTAGTGCCGCCATCTCACTCTCTTCAGGGACCAGCCTCCTGCTGGTGCCAAGAGTCAGGACTAAACATGGGGAATCAGAATTTCAGCTTTATGCAGCTAAAACCTGTAACCATCTTCCTGAAGATCTGAGAAAGGCCTCTACTTTGACATTGTTTAAATCCAGGCTCAAAACAGTTCTATTTAGCTGTGCATATGACTGAAAGTTTTTTATTCTGCACTTTTCTCCTTTAATGTTAAATTGTATGATGATTATTTGTGATTGTGTAGAGTAATCCTCAAATGAACTCTAATAAAATCTCCAGATTAGATTTACTCTTCCTCATCAGCGAGCCATTACTGCCATGTTTATTACCGGATGATGTGAGGAAATGCACTTGTTGTGAAGACTGTCTGAACCATCTCCGTGTGTGGCCTGTTTGTGTGTGGGCTTTAAGGATGTTGTTTCTGTGCGCACAATAGGGCTACACGCTAGCAGAAGAGGAAGAGGACCCTCTAATCTTCCAGCATCGCCAGCTTCGTAGTAACCAAGGCGACGCTCTGGTCAGTGGGCCTGTGGAGGCGGGGCCGATGAAGAAGCTTCACGTCAGCACCACAGCTCTGCAGAAGGTCAGAGGGAGTCTAGACATGGGCCTTTTCAAGTGGGATTGTGTGATAACTTAAATAGTGCATGGTGCATGCCACATGTCAGTTGTTTGTCTCACTGGCAAACACACAGGCATGTGCAGTAAACAGCCCTGTGTAACAACAGCCACAGTTTATCTGTCAGAGACAGGCTGAAAAATGTGAGGAAACTTGGGGTTAAATCAGAAATAACATTTGAATGCCATATGAACAGTAGATATGTATAAAGCATAAAAAATCAGTTTGTAGCTATACAGTGTTCTCTCGTTTATCGCAGGGGTTACGTTCCAAAAATAACCCACGATAAATGAAATCCGCGAAGTAGAAAACTCTATTTTTTACAATATTTATATTTCCTTTTTAAGGCTGTAAAACCCCTCACCACACACTTTATACACTTTTCTCAGACAGTCATTAACATTTTCTCACATTTCTCTCTTGTTTAAACACTCTCAAAGTTCAAGCCTTCATAGACTCAGGTTATTTCTCTGTTCCTCTGACCGTGGCTCTTCGTCCTGGCGCCGCTCCACTGTAATGTCTCGTAATGTTCTTTTTTCCTGCAGTCACTGATCCACTAAAGCGGACTCCATCCGCACGATAGTCACAACCCTTTTTGCTCCTTGTTTAAACTTATTGCTGCTGTCGTCCTTATGTTATTTTCCCCCTTCTTTATGTTGAGTTCACATGCAAACTCTGTGTTGCCGCACTGCGTTTCTGCGGCGTGTTTTCAAGCGTCAGAACGGCCCGAATCTGGTGTTGACGCGGCGTGTCTTTAGCGTTCAGGCGTCAGACGCTCTGTTCACGTGTCCAAAAGTTGAAAAGGCGGAACTTTTTTGGCGTTTAACGTGCCATCAAACATTATCTCTGATGAGGGTCCAGAGCGTCTACGACGCGCGTCGGAGGCGTCTGTCCCCAAATGCAAAGGGTGTCCAATGCGTTCTTGATGCCCCCAACGCATTCTTGAGGTCCTGGTGTTTCAGAGTCACACTGCTAACATCGAACATTTATATACATTTGCCTGAACGCCTTCTGTACTGAACAGGAGACACAGCATGTCCATAAGCCAATCAGGACACAGAACACACCCGCGTTCATACACTTGCAAAATTGCACACAAAAAAATCTGCGAAACTGCAAGACCGTAAAAAGTGAACCGCGATATAGCGAGGGACCTTCTGCCGTTCAAAACCAATAGGTGTGACTTACAAACTTACCAGAAGTTAGAAGTAGCCACTACATTATAGTTATTATCATTTAAAAAGAATAAATATGAAATATACCATCCATGACCAAAGTTTGAAATTGTCTTTGACTGAGAAATAATTTATAAAAATTAAAGACTAGATTTGGGGCTTTGTTTTGTCTATTATCAAACAGTATATTTACAAAAGCAAATATGCATTTTGATTCTCAAGTTTCAGTTCTTTAATGTTTTTTCCTTCCTTCATTAAAATTGAAACATTGTTAAAAATTTAATCTTTCATATAAATGTTCAGTATACAAATAGTTACCAGACTGTGATTTCAGATCAGTCTGCGAGAATTGTAAAGAACCTTAAGTTGACATTCACCATAAATATATGACTTGGCTTTCAGTCTGTTTAAATAATGAAAATAAACATTTTTAATATTGCCTTTCATTGTATTTAATCAGTTCTCTTTCATGGACTACACTACAAATAGCGCAAAACTTTCTCATTAAGCAAAATGCATGAACCCCTTTGACCTCCTGGTCTGGAGAAAGTTCCCATACACTCCCACTCACCAGGTGCTTTTGTTTCTCCACAGGCTTGGGGCGCTGCCAGAAAGGTGTCTAAAGACGACTGGCTGGAGTGGCTGCGGCGTTTGAGCGTGGTCCTGCTCAAAGAATCCTCCTCTCCAGCTCTGCGCTCTTGCTGGTCACTGGCACAGACATACATACCACTTGCAAGGTACCAAGGCTCTGTCAACTCTGGTGTTTAATGCGCCATAGCCACATCATGACATAATGTGGAGGTGGAGGTCAGTGATAAACAGTCAAATCGAATGGAAGTTTGTCTGCACTTCAACAAACCACAAGTCAAGCATTGAAATTTTAGTGGCTGTTCTTTGAGATAGTCTTTTCCAGATGTAGAATTGTGTTCTAAATTATGGGAACAGTTGCTAAAAAGGAATAATGCCATTGAGCTCTCTTTTAGTAAAGCAATTTTATAAGCCTGGTCTGTTTTTATTTTGTGTAATCAAGATGCTTTTTCCCCAAGTTAAATGGAGAAAAACTTCATGTTTCATTAAGAAAGGAAGCATTTGCAGGGTGCCCTGAACCTAAACATATTAAATGTAGGGTACATTTTTTTTTTTATATTGGTCAGCTTGTCTTTTCATGTTAGATTTTTTCCCACTTAATGTTAATTTATTAGTGTCAATAGTGGCTAAAAACTCTTCCAGTTACTCTTGTCAGTATGTTATAATAATAATAATGAGAGCCAGCAGAGGCTGGAGTGGTTAGATAAGTGGTGCCCCAACCTAAAGATTAGAGGATCAGATTCCCTCTCGGACCGAGTTCTGTCATTGTGTCCTTAGGCAAGGCATTTCGCCGACCTTGCTTAGTCGGAAGACGAGTGTGGTGGTGGTCAGAAAGGCTACTGACACAGAGTGGTAGCTTTGCTTCTGTCAGTCTACTCCAGGGCAGCTGTGGCTACAATAGCAGCTTCCCACTACAGAGTGTGAAGTGAATGAATAATGCTTACAGTGTAGCGCTGTGAGAAGCTTCATAATAAATGCACAGGTAACATAAATTGTAACATTAATGGGCAATAATAACTGGACAAACAGCAAAAGAAGTAAGAAAAAAGGCTGTGGTAGGTGAAGCGTGAGAAAACAGGTTTTCATGCAGTGCACCACCTGTGCACTGAAACTTTAGCTGCTGCTGTAAGAGAAATGAAACGATATAGGTTGTATTAGTAGTTTCCAGATGTGTATGTGGTCTAAATCTGAATTTCGTTCCATAAATGCATTCCATTCTAAGCTATTATTTGATACAAATCTTACTTAGACATGCTTTAGTGAAAATGCCAATTTTATTGTTCCATTGCAGCATCAACCTTAACCTTAATACTGATGTTAAATACTTTTTTTTTATTACAGAGTTCAGGCTAATTTCTAACTTTACCTATTCCAACGATGTTTTCAACTCTTTATCAGTATTACAAATTAGCATGACCCCTTCAATTACTTTCCTCAAATTCTTGTACTTTTTTCAATATAAATTTTCACATTTGTTTAAAGTTACATGCATTTACCTGTATTCTCTGCAGAGATCTGTTCAATGCAGCCTTCCTGTCTTGTTGGTCAGAGCTGAGTGAAGACCAGCAGGATGAGCTGATCCGTAGCATTGAGCTAGCGCTAACATCACAGGACATTGCTGAAGTCACCCAGACGCTGCTCAACTTGGCCGAGTTCATGGAGCATAGTGATAAGGTTTGTATGCTCACACCTTGCACATTAAACTTTATCAGAGGGCTACTGAACCAAAGTCAGCCCTATTCAACATTCATTCATCAGCAGTGATCAGCAAACCCAATCATGCTGCATAGTCCTTTCAGCTGTCACTCAAATGGTCCAAGTGAAATGGAGAGCTTGTTGCTTCTACTTTCAGTCACAGCGATGGGCACAGTCTTTTTCAATTTCAAGCCACTTAACATGTTGTTTTCAAAACTTATTAGCCACATACGTTTTAGCTAACGTAAACATGTTTTACTAAAAGACAATTGCAGTCTCAATTCCAAACCAAGGTGCCACAGTAATTTGCAAAGATTTGCAGCATCTGAAAACACACAGTACATAATTTTCTCTTTGTTATATAGTTTATACTTACATTTTACAAAGGTAATATTTGCTAAAAGCTTAAAATCTGTCCTAAACCATTCAAATGAAAGCACAGGAGGTTGTGTGTAGAAAGATGTGAATGTACACAAGCTTCCTACATTAATATCTTTCACAGATGCTGCTAAAGAGCTTAGGTTCCAATTGGGCATTTTACCACATATGTTGTGCCCATTAGCTGAAGCCCATGTTATTCAGGGTTAGAAGACTTTGACCATAATGTGGTGTTTTAACAGGGTTAGTCTGTGTGAGGTCAAGTGTCAGTTGAAAGCGGGAACAGGGGGTTTCCTATAAATTATCACATCTTCACCAGTTTAAACCAAATTACAATCAAAACTAGTAAGAACGTTAAATAAAAATGTGAAACTAAGACATACACTTTGTTCTTGTTTTAGGGCCCTTTGCCTCTGAGAGATGACAATGGTATTGTGCTGCTAGGAGAGAGAGCTGCCAAGTGCCGAGCGTACGCCAAAGCTCTGCACTACAAAGAACTGGAGTTTCAGAAAGGGGCTTCTCCTCTGATCCTGGAATCCCTCATTAGGTAGGTAACCCTAACCCCCTGATCCATCACAAATCATTTAACATGCTATTCGGATGCGGAAGCTAACTCCTGCCCACAAGAGTAGAGGAACCGATGGGCTGAATTGTTGGGTCATTGTGTCCAAAACTGTTAAAGAGGAGGTATTACTCTTCTATGGGATATTAAATGTTGACAGATGATATATTTGGATCAACCTCGTTTGTTTTCTTTTTAATTCTGTATTTGCCGTAAAACAACGTATTAACATGTGTATTGTTATCATAAGGAGGGTTCAAATAGTGCCTGGGAACATGCATGACATAAAATTGATGAAGAACAACATAAAACATGGTAGAAAACTAAAAAAAAAAAAAAAAAAAAAAAAAAAAAAAGTCAATTTTGTATAATAACCCCTCTTTAATAAATTCTACCTTCATCGTGAGAGTGATTAGTTACAGAATGACATCCAGACTATATGAGAATATATTGGGCATCGTCTTGTGTGGTGCAAATTCAGCTTTAATAATTTACTACTGCTTTTAAAATTTCAGTAGCACAGTTCAGTTTTATTATTAAATGACTGGTATCCATGAGTACATACTGACTATTACTGTTCTGGCAGGGCACATTTTTATCACACAAGTTGTTCTAAAACCATCTCTCTGATATACTATCGTATGGTTTCGACTCCCATTTCAAATGCAAACACATCCACAAGTCCTGAGCTAATAAAACCCCACAAATGATAATGTACAGAGACCATTTGCTATCTGCTGTCATCTTTTCCATCCCTCTTGCTCCTCCTACTTTATTTCTCCATCTCTGGCATGGCACTGCGAAATCTGTTTCCCAGGCATCTAATTGGACGCCTGCCTCCGTTTCATCTACGCGTGTCTGGAATTGTGTTTCTCCGGGGCCTGCTTTCAATTTCTCAGGAGCCTTGATGATGATGAATGATGGGAGCCGGCCCTCTAGTGTTTTCAATATCACCATCTGCTCCTCACCTCTCCAGGATTTCCCATAAAATAGTGGCTGATGAGCACCAAGTAAAACCCCTAAGCCCTAAGAATATGTGGTATTTAGTATTGTGGAGGTATTATTACTTTGAGACCTACTGTAATACGTGGACACTATGACAGTGGTAGTTTGTATTGGGCTGTTTCAAGGATTTATTGCCGGTGGCTCACGTTTTGTTGGAATTGGTCTGATTTTAGGCTGGATATGTTGAAGTTGGACAAATGGGAAGGATCTGATAACTTTGTTTCTGCCATAAAACATAATATTTTTTTCTTGCCACATTGAAATTAATCTCTTAGTTAGAAGTGGGCATATGTCTCAGTATTTTTTAGGATTATCCCGAAATGGCAGTTGTTAACAAATATGCTGAACGTGCCTGTAAATGTCTTGGTTAATCAAGTAGAGCACAAAACAAAGCTGTGAAATGAACAGTGCAGATATATCATCTTACACCGCAAGTTAGTTTTATTTGCGTTATTTATTTATGTTTTAAGTTGTTTTTATTATAGACAACATCATAATAATGCATTGGATTTGTATAGCACTATTAGGGACACTCAAAGATGCTTTATGGAGCCTTATTCATTCGCTCCACTCTTGGTGATGGTAAGCTATTATTGTAGCCACAGCTGCCCTGGGGCAGGCTAACAGAAGCAATGCTGCCAGTCTACACCAGCGGCCTCTCTGATGACCAGTAACAGTCACACACAGCACCAGTCTAGTCAGTGTGGGTGAAGTACACCATGTCGGACACAATGTTGGTTTTTGCCATTGTAGCCCCACCGTGGCACCTGATTTTCCCAGTCATCTCCCATCCAAGTGCTAACCAGGCCTGGTCGTGCTTAGCTTCTGAGATTAGACGAGATCAGGCTTTGACATGCCCGGCATGGCTACACTTGGTCATACTTGACATTGCAAACATTGACCTGTGTCTTATAATATCATCCATTCCTGCTTTCCCTTGCTGAAATCCATATAGAATGTATGTGAATGTTGCATTTATTTTGCATTGCATTATAATTATTCTCTTCCATGTTGATTAAGAATAGAGCAAAATAACAATTTAATGGAGTGGCTGTTGTGAGATGTGAATGCTGGGAGTTTCATTATAAAGTTAGATAATAGCCTGCTATGCTTAATTTAAATGTATATAAATGCTCATTACAGATTTAACATAACATCCCAAATTAAATTGACTACCTAATTGACCGGCTTGTTAATGTAGCCCATTAAAATGTTGTGACACCTCATAAAACAGCACAGCCCTATCTCTGCTTTGTTGAATCTGATTGTTTTGTGTGAGAAAGCATTTAACGACTGCTAAAAGCCCAAGGTCAAATCCTATTCACATTCACCCTGCGTATTGACCAAGTAATAAGTGCAGTATTGCCAGCTCTGGGTCCTGTGGAAAATGGTTGTAAATTCCTTTTACTGCACTTGGTTTCCATAAAAAGGTTAGGGCTAGCTTTTAGATCAGGCAGCCTCTCTGTGCAGACTCAATAGCAGCTGATCTCTTAACAGTGTCTCCCATTGAATACTTTTAGCCCAGGCCATTTGTCACTGTCCACCGGTCCTTTTAAAGCCAGCCTTATTCTGCTGTGGTCTGTTTCCTAAAAGGAGATGGGTAGCTTTAATTAGATGTTTACGCTGCCTGAATGTCACCTTGTAAAAGTCAAAGAATCCTACTGAGCCTATTGCTGGGGCCTGTAAAGACAGTGCGCTCTTGTGTGGAGACGTCAGGTAAAGCACATAGGAATTCCCAGCAGTTTCAATACAACCAAAATGGCTGCTATTGTTTTCATTGAAGTAAAAGTATATGGTGGTATAGAGAGAGTGTGTGGTCTTTTTGCCATGTTGTGACGTTTGAGGTCAGAGGTAACTGGGCAAATGTCGTGTGATTGTTTGGTCAGAACACAGACAGGACCTGGATTTTTTTTGTTTTTAGGAGAAGCCTAAATGTCAGCCCTTCTGGAAGATAATTACATTTTAACCCGGTCTAGAAAAGTAAGTAAACTTATTGATCACTATTAAAATACCACCAACATTATTAAACAAGGCTTTTGCTGGGAAATGAGTTGACTGAGCCAAAGAATATCTTTATACTATATACTTTTACGGCACATTGGTGGCCACTGGCCAATGTGGCCTACAACTTTCACGTCAGATGTGGTTACTTAAAATAATAAAGGGGCATGTACCTCATAGTAATAATGTGATTGAATTTTAGTGTTTTCTTTAAAAATATGTTTATTTTCTATCACATTAAACAACATAATTACAAAGCTGTACACATTTTACAAAAGAGACATTTTTCTCAGCAATGGTTAACATTGTACAATAAAATGTAATGAACAGGCCTGTATATCATACAAAACAATCTCCTCTCATACATCCATTTTAATCCATTCCATTTCCAGTTTTTCTTTCAAGACAGTGGTAAAAGAGCATCCATCAAGGCTTTTCAAAAATAAAATATTTTAGTGATAAATACACAAAGAACTACAATGTACAAATAAACACATGACACATTCATTTGACTAAACAATCATGACATCTTCCATTTCTTTGGGTTGCCCTCTGGAGCCTCAGTTAGGCCAAGTATTGGTAAAATCATTCATTCATCACTAGATCAGGAGGCATCAGGAGGCGTTTAAAACACTTATGGTTGAAACCCTACGGGACGGATCTTGACCTCGACTTTCTTCAGGGAGTAGTTGGAGCCATGCCAGCCGTACCATGTGATCCCATCTGAACTCCTTGTGTGCTCACCATGGCGATAAAACACTCCGTTCAGGTTAGAGTCGGTGCAGCAGTTGTACCAGTAGCCACCTGGAGGAGCATAAAGAGAATTCATATTTTAATCTTTTGTGCTACTTTAGTTGCATTATCTGTCTATATATCGCTAGGCAAAAATGATTCCTCTAGAATCTAGTTATGTCATTTTTCCATTGCCACTAAAATTAATTTAGACTTCCTAAAGTGATTTTAAATCATCTCCCCAAATGCACCCTTACCTTTGCGCAGTGCGGCACAGTCGTCCACACATTTGTCATTGTCCTTGTTTATGGTGCTGAAGTTGGTGTTGTTGTGGTAGCGCAGCGAGTTGCCGGCATTGCCACTGTAGTTGGCAATGAAGAGTTTGTAGCTGTTGAGCTCATTAGCCAGAGTGAAAAAGCCATACTCTGCAAAGCGGCTCTCCCCTTCCCAGTCCTGCATCGGAAAACACATTTTACATGATTTAGGGCATCATTATGTCGCTGCTTTGATTTATTAGGAGGAGTTTTTTCAGTGTTTGTATTGCAGGGACTTTTTGTTTATGGTTTCTCATTTTTCGCAATGTAATCTTGCCCTATACTTAATATACATTTACTGTAGTTACCTCTAGCTCGATCCTCAGCACAGTGGGCTGCCTGGTAAGACGGTAGATGTGCTCATTGCCCAGCCAGAAGTCCCCGCGGATGGACCCAAAGCCGTGCTTGTACTGTTTCCAGTCTCGGTTAAAAGAAGTCAGGCCGATCTTACGCCTTTGAATGACTGTCCAGCCACCTCCCTTTGTCTCCATATCACAGTAAACCTGAAGCCAGAGGCACTAGAGTCAGACTTCACTCAATGCAAATTTGCTGATAGTTTATTGTTGTATTACTTACATTAAGATCAGGTGTTCCGAGAAAGTCGTCTTTAGGCAGTTTGTACTCCCCAGAGATCCTGTAGTTCTTGGTATAAAGTGAAGCACAGTCGTATATGGCATCTGGAGAAGGAGAGAGATCTTCAGTTATGCTCAAACCATATGTATTTTATGAGAGTTTCAGAAATATGTCGTAAATTGTTTCAGCTTTATGGAGATGGAGCGATTGACCAGATGAAAAAAAATAGCCCTTCGACCTACGATAGCACATAAGATTAGTGGGAAATTATTGTCCAATCTTTCTATATGGCCATGTTATTATAGAGTTTATATAATAGGTTAGAACATTTACAAGTCTGAGAAAAGGTTTGCGTAGCCCCTCATCGCTTTCTAATCTCTTCCGGCTCTGTTTCTCCTGTCTCTAATTTACTCCACCACTTTGCAACAAGGTCTCTGTGTTCTCATAGCCACTGACACTGTGCTCCTTGTTAAGTCCAACTGTTTAGCCAGAGAAATAATCAATTACGTCATGCCTGGTTCAACTCTGTGCTGCAGCCACTACTGATTAGGACTGTTTCAGATGAGATGAATGAGAGGATGGAGAGGATATTTGATAGCTTTAGACATGAGATCTAAAAGCTGAATAAATAATGGCTTTATGGGCTCTGAGGCTGCTATGGTGCACGTGTTGGCATCAGCATCTTAAAATATTGTGATAGTAACACTGTCTTCAAATGTGGAACTTTTTGATTAGTGGATAGATAATTTTTATTCTAGTAAAGAAATTGCTTTGGGTTGATTATTACAAATATTTCACTTTATCACAAAAGTAAATAAAATAAAATAATCTTTCATCCTCAGTCATCTATTGTTTGAAGCCCTCAATAGATTTTATGCATTCAGAATAAGATTTTATAAAATGTACATTTTTAAATTAGTACTAAAATATGTTAAAATGCATACATAGCTCAATGGAAGTATACTCAGTTTATCAGATAGACATATATATAGCACGTCTGATTGTGTGATGTGTGTGCCGGTATGTGTCTCACCTGAGGAAGTCTGCGGGGCGGACTGTAGCGTTTGTAGCTGCATGATTTCCACTCTGTTGTTGATCTCTGAGTACTTGCTCTCGGCCTCGGTGACGCGGGCCTCCTGCTGTCGGTTCTGCTGGTCCAGGTCCATGATCTGCCTCACCACGTTCATCAGGTCTGTCTCCTGTTTGCGGCTCAGCTCCTCCACCAGACTGGTCAGGTTGGCCACTTGGACCTTTAGCGAGCGTACCTCATCGCAGCATTGAGCTTTGGATGGTTTTGGGAGAAGTAATTTCTTTTTGGGATTCTGCGCCCATGTTACGGCTATAAGAAGCAACGTAACCTCCAGGAATAAATAAAATTTCATTGTCTCTCTTTTTCAGTCCTTGAAAGTTGCAAAGAATTCTCTGAAGTAGAAGCTCTCCTTGGATGTCTCACCTAGGCTGGCAATTCCCAAAGTGAAGCCCTCCTCGAGCTGAGCATCTTAAATATTTAGCATGTAGGTCCTCCCCCTTTCCTTCTGAGAGCACACTGTACTGACCCTCTCCAACCTTCCCCTGCCCCCTTCACTATCCCCTCATCTTAACTTTCACTCAATGCTCTGAATTTTGGCCCCCAAGTTCCCACTTCTGTCAGGTGTTGAAGCTTTCTGGGCTGCAAACTTATTTTAATGGCTAGAAGGGTAACATTAGAGAGATTAGAAGAAGGCAAACCAGGCTCCCCAAACTGTGCAAGCTCAGTCAATTACTACTTTTTACTTGCTTGTGAGAATGCCTGCACTGTTAGTAGGACCAGAGTGCTAAAAATGTTCTTTACTTGTTTTAATCATTAGAGTGGTTGTATGTAATTTCCTCTGCCTTTTTTTTTAAGGCTTTAATTATCATTTTAATGATGGTTTTGCCCCTGACCTCAGGGCTGTCAGTAAATGGGGCCCTCACACGTCAAGAAAGTCACTAAGTACTTCTAATTAGAGCTTAAGTATACTATTGAAGCTACTGAAAATTTGAAACAGACATGTTTTGTTGTTGTTTTTTTAGTACAATTTCAAAAGGATGTTCGTACAAGGCCTGCCAGAGTTAAATTGGGCAAAATCGGTAGCATTGAGAGGGAGGAAGAAAAAGGAACTCTAGTTCTGTAAACAATCCTAAGAGATGGACACTGTGTACTATGTACTGGATAATGGCACTGTGTATAGCAATAACTTAAATACATGTATGTTTTAGCTTTCATTATAGTCATATACAACAGATTCACCTAGCCAAAGAAAATAAATGCCAACCTATCCTTTCTCATGAAAACCGTTATTGCCCCTCTCCTTTTATAGAGATCACCATTATAAACACTAAACAGACAATAGGGTGGTGTCTTTCTGGGCACATTGTCCAGCAGAGTCTCCCTTGAATGTGGGGGGAAGTACCCCTCAGTCAGCTGTCATCACTGTGGTGCGGTGGTGGTCCTAGCCCATGTGTCATACCCCTGCTCTGCCTGTGGGCTTTGGGTGCTAATTGATTGACTGACGGTCTGTTTTAAGTGAGAGCGAGGATGAAAATAACATTCTTATTGTTCTAAGGTGTCATACATCAGAGACTGTTAAATCTCGGCACAGTGGAATCTTTGATCTTTTCCAACATCTTTTTTGTAATGCACTACCAGCCTACCAGGTGTCTTAGGAAGAAGAGCAGAGTGGACTCTGTGGAACTGTGAATTTATTTATGAGTAGCTAAATCAACACAGTACATATATTTTAAATGTCTCTGTGCCTAGTCTGTATCCTGCCCTTTTATTCTTAGAATTTACTTTAAAGGTGCACAATATAACTTTTCTGGTGGGTGTTTCATTTTATGTTTTGGAGCTTTCCATTCCATTCCATTGGAGCAATGTAATAACATCTCTATAGATACATAGCATTAAAATGATCTAACAGAACACCCAAAATGAAATAAATGCATGTGGGGTTTTTAAGTGGTTTTTTTTTTATTTACTTAAATATATATCTTAAAAACATACATTCTTACTGTGAGCAGTCTCTCCTGTCCACAGAGCCACGCTTGTAACTTGGTCTGGTGGCTTTACCTGCTGCAATTAACTTTAAAAAGTTACGTAGTGCACATTTGACAACACTTCACTTGTACATTTCTTGGAAAATATAAACTGTATTGTCTCTTTTATTACAAACAAATTGAATGTCTAATTACCTTCATCTTATATAATCCTAAATGACATACATAGACTCGGTTTGATGCACTTCAGGCCTGTTATGTCTCCTTCAAAGTGTTTGGATTAACTGGCTCTTCAACTTTTCCTCCTCTGGTCTGCCGAGGCCGAAAGGAAACACCTCACGTTGTTCTGTTTAGCGTCATCCGAGGAGCAAGGGGACTGTGGTTTTAAGTGTAAATGAATGAATCCACTCACATTCTCCAAATATTACATAATGGACTGTTATTGCTTTGATGTGTCATAACATTGGATTATGTTTTGATGGGTAGGGTCATTTGATTTTCAGCTCTGAATCCAAATATTTCTTGGCTACTAGTTATTGGCAACTGTTATTACTACTTTGCAATGTTATTTTTATATAATATTTTTCACCCTCTGCTTACATACAGTTTCGGGGAAACTAAGGCCTGGGGGTATTCTTCAATTAGATTGTGAGTTTTCACTTTCATCCTAAATCAGATATTGATCTCGAAGTGGAGTGTACCAGACATAAAATAATTCTATAGCGCTATAGCATGAGCAGCATGAGTGTGCACTTGATTAGCCACTTGGTTATACAATGTATTCATAGTTGTTCATAATTAATGCAAGTTCTAAGGTTGCCTTTTCTAAAGATGAGACCAATGTTGAGTTAAAAGTTGGTCTAATCTTTAGAAAAGTTTACCTTAGAACTTGGTTAATTCATAATTTCTTAAATGATAATATCATTATTTTAAAATAATGTGTATTTAATGGCTACATGCCTTAGTCACTGCTTAGCGTCAGTCTCTTTTGGAAATACTTGGGTATTCCTGGACTTCCTTATTGCTCTAGGTGCTTGGTGACTCACTTCATACTCTGCAGCGACACTTCCCGCCCGGATCACTTTCCTGCTGGCCCTAGCATTCAGAAGCTGAGGAGGAACATCCAGCTGGATACCCTTTATATGTTTAGCATCATGCTGTTTTCCCTTAAAAACAGCTCCTTAAAACATTATCTAGCCTCTAACCATGTATTGCTAGACAGCAAAGAATGTCCCTCCACACACAGCACTCCTTTTCCATTGCCACTGTGGAAATTCTCTAGAAGATGTTATTGTCTTTAGTTTGAAGTTAAATTACACATAAACTGGTCGATTTTGTTGGGCTTACTTTGGTCAGTAACACTACTTCTCTGGAATAAGTTTTGTACAGTCATAGAAGGTAATCATAGGATCTATTACAGGAAAAGTATGTGGTGCATGTGGAAGCCAGGAGCCTGTATAACCAAACTAAGAATTATATAATGTATTAGGAGTAAACACTTTCACCTGTCAGTCCAATACATGGAAAACAATGAAAACAACAACATCACTTTTCCTTAAAAACACATTCTGCTAGTTTAAAGACAGTAAGAAGTCCAAAATGTAAAAAAAAAAAAATAAAAAAAAGGCAAGGTCAACCAGCAGCATTCATTGGCAACTGCATTGACTGGTGGCAATTTCCACATCCAAATGACCAAATTATTTTTATTAGGTAATTGTGTGTTCAAACTTTTAGTATCTTTCAGAGTAACATTGCACCTCATAAACACATAACATGTATGGTGAACATGTTGGCATTTGTTTTGGCTGAAATTTTAGTGCTTTGGAAGAGAACAAAACAACACACTTTTGGGAAAAAAACTAAAATTAAGGGATGGATTCATTAGTTTTGAATTAATATTGAGGAAAGATTATATAGATAAAAAATACATAAATACATAACTTAAAGTGCATTTCAGACAACCATAAAATGTAATGACATTTTCACCTCACAGGACACAGAAGAGGCAGTAAACTGGTCACGTAAGAGCTTGAATAAACTTTTCCATACTTTCCCTAATGAGACAGACTGTATGCAGCGGGGCAGGCTATGAACTGGCAGAGCATCAAGAGGTCTGGTGGCTTTCGGCTATGATCACTACCAGGTGGCCACTGACCGTCTGCTCACCGGCCGGGCACCGGTAGCAGGGACAGGCTGTGCGGCAGAGGAAGTCCAGGGATTAGCCAGAGTCCCCTTTGAGAAGGTCCCCCGATTTTGTGTAAGTAGAGTTAGATTTACATGGCACAGCTTCAGACGGCCATCTCGTGACAAAGGGACATGAAAACAGTTCTTCTGTTGGAGGCAAAACAAACGATCGGTTGTGCCAATGTCCCAGGATTGGATTGTTTATCTCAAACTTTAGCTGCTACATCAGTACAGTGATGTAGGAACATGAAATCTTGGAGCATTTCTTTCTGTCTACAGTATTGAATCATTGAGATACAAAGACAAAAGATGTTTCCATTCTTTCACCTTAAAACATTTTATACTATAATTATTAATAAAAAATAAAACGACACTGGGATCATCCATAATGTTCTCACAGAATTTTCATCAAAGGGCATATGACTGGTCTTCATGTTTTTCTAAGTATTATTTCCTTGATGGGAGAGTGGTAAATGTCTATCATAGTTTTACATCAATTAAGTTACAGTTTGTGGGTAAAAAAGGTGAGAAAAAAATTGGGAAAAGTATAAGAAGTAGCAGTGAGATCTAAAAAGGAACCCCTCTATCTATATCATCAATAAACAAATTCCATCCAAAATGCCTATCATGTTAAACTATTTTATGAACTATAAAGGAACCATCTATAATTACATTGTCTGACCGAGCCCTGTTGTATTCTCACTTATCACCACTGGATGCTTATACTTTACTGCAGTCTAATGGTATGACAGCTTTGGTCTGACAGAAGACCGCAGGTGAGCCTGAACAGAGGCCAGGTGGGGGGATGGGCAAGGCTGTGAGGGGGTTTCATATCTGCCATCTACTGGTTAAAAAAAGTGTAATAAACTTACAGATGGTAGCTTTAAGGCTATGCCATATGGCAAAAAACTGAAAATCCCAATACAAAATCCTGGCTGAGACTTTTAGTTTGTGAGTGTAAACAAAGAAAACCAAAAAAAAGAAATTTAGTTTGTGACCATAAACAAAAAAAACAAAAAAAAAAACTCTGCACCAAACCACATGCTTTTAAAATCTGAGAATTGGCTTAGACCTCTTAATTAAAAAGCCACAAGCCGCCACTTAAAACGTTTGGATCTCACTACCATTGTAATTTAATTGATTACACAGTCCTCATTTGAATCATTCTAAGGGAAATCATTTTCAGAGCTTGTGTTTTCCTAATTTGGCCGCGTGATCTGTCTGAGAGGATTTTGCATTGCTCAAATAAGCATGAGCACAAAATATTTTCAAATCACTTTTTGATTAATTGGCCAAGAATATTTACCATTTGTCCACTAGGATAATTTTGTATGAGTAAGACCACTGCAACTACAGTTTCCATTGTTTTTGAGGAAAAACAATTAAATCTTAATTCAATTTTGTCTTATGCAATGTTTTTCATAAAGTTCTTGTATGTGGCAGTGGAAATATTCAATGATAATTTTGATAAAGGCTCATTCTATGTCACTTTATGAGTATATGTTTTACTTTGTTTTGAGTTTATTTACATGGCAACTGCAGCATTCCAATGAGGTAACTGTCAGGCGGCCTTGTGAGCCAGGAGCCACACTTTGTTCTGCTCACCCCTCGACCCGAAGGTGAGGACCAGGAGGTGCATTCTACAGGCCTGTCCCAATGTGGATCCTCTGGTGTCAACAAGTACAGAAGGTCTCTCTGTCTGACAGTGACTTGAATGATCAGCGTTGTATTAGTTTTAAAGGAAGATGTCAACTCACAAGATTTATGGCTTTTAATATAGAGTGATTGTTGTTGTCATTATGTTTTCAGAGACTGTACATGAGAAGATTTCTAAGTCGTGGAATAATGGAAAAAAACTTGAACTTTAACATTTTGTTGACGCCAAACCAGTGATGTGTTATGACATTTCAGACCAGCCCAGTCTGCCAGAATCTTACTTACTTTACTTTTCCTCACTTGGCCACACTGACACTGACACTGACAGTGGCAAAATCAAATAGAACTAATTCATTGTAGAGTTGCACAGTTATTTTATACTATGACAGTAATCAATTTATTCCATCATTCTCCTATGGGTGCTTTGTGTTGGTAACAATGTAACCACCACTATGAGGGTGGTAGTAGTTATATCAGGCTTATTAGTTTTGTTGACTAGACAATCAATCACACAAGATGGGACCCAGCCTCTTAAAAATAGGCGAGGATTGACTCAGAGTTGTAATTCTATCTATATTGTTCACTTCAAATGTAGAAGTTTATCTCTAATTGTCATGTGTCATATTGATGGTCATAGATATTTTTGAATGAGATGTTTCGTCTGATTAATCAAATTACAAAAGCTTTATTTGTTCTGTTCCCATAGTGTGATGCTAGCTCAACCACTGAAGAGTTTGTGAACTTGTCTTTGCAACTAGACTTTTATTTTCACAACTTCAACTGTCACATCAAAGTAAATCAGAAACTGTGATCTGGTCTTAATTGGTTTTGACTTCCCTTCGGTCATGCACAACCCAGGTCTGCCTTCCGACATCGCTCCACTCATACAAGCCAGATCTTTAAATGAAGATGCATCAAAGCCACTGTCTGTGTCCAATAATCACAACATGTTACTCATTTGATCCACAGAAGATGTTCTCATGCTGGGATCACGTGCTGGAAGATTTATGTCATATGTCTTTAGATCACATGTCGAGGATTTGGGGTCAGAATGTACACGGTGGTGATGGAGAGGGTTCAGATCAGATTCATAGTATCTTAAAGGGACTGAATCAGAAAGAGGTCTTTGTTCGTATCTAATGGGCCTTTGTGTCGAGTGGCTTTGAAAGAAAGATTTGAAATGATCTGAAAAGATTGTGCCGAGATAACACATTTCAAAGCAGATGTTAAATAGCTTTTGTATCTTGTCTTCCTTTGTCAGCATTTTCTCTGTAGCGGGACCATATTGCATTATAAGTCTTATAACCATATACTGTTGTTCAGTGGGGCTCCTCCTGTAAAACTTGATTTTGCTGCTCCTGTTATTAGTCTGAACAACAGAGTAGTTTGGTAGACCAGGACTTTGGTTGAATTCAAAGACTGTATAAAGAAGTGGATTAAGGGAGTATGACGTAACGCAGAGTATCATAGCAACCAAAGAGCTGGTCCAGAGCAAGGCTGTTGAAGGTAGCAACACTGTCAATGAAACCTGTCGCTAATGCCGACAACCTTGTGAAACGAAGGCACGTCATTGGTCTGTTATTAATGCCCGTAAATCAAGATATTGATTTATGGGCATTAAAATAGCCAAATAAAAACAAAAGGATCATGTAGCGTGGATTAATACAAACATTTTAAGACCAAATGACAAGCCTGCAGCAGTTTAAGAGAGAGGAGTGACAGTTTTTCAATAGAAAGTGAGTCGATGGAGCTGATGAATTAATCAATGAATAAAAATGGCATCGCACAAATGCTCCAAAATACTCCAAAATACTTCTTAACCAGCAAATATGCGTTCTAAGCTCTCAGAAAGTAATGCAACAATTTAAAATGGCCAAAGATTGACCTACTGTATTAGGAACATCTGAAAGTTGTTTGTACCTGCAATGTTTAATTAGTTGTAACAAGTTCCATAAGCATTTGAAAAACAACTGGCTACAAATTGTGAGTAATGTCAGGAAATTCATTATTGCTTTCCCATTATGAACAGTGCTTTTACTTTCATTCACATTCTTTAATAGTCAGCCTAATTCAATTTTCTCTACCGCCATACGCATTCATTTCCCCCAGTTGCACCTACATAACTTTTTCCATCATTTCAAATCTATAGTACTGCATTTTCTGTGTGGTACCCATTTCCACTTCTATCGCCCTCTCCCATTTACTTGTACTGCGACTATTTTGTCTATTTTTCTTTGACGTAATCACATTTTCAATTACAAAACTACATTTCCCTCCTGTTTCCTGCCTCCATTCCTTTTTATAACCTACATATAGTACCCTAATTGAAATGGCCTATCCAAACAAACTTGCTGTCAGTAGTACACTATTCCTTTTCAAAACTCAATCTCGCAGCTACACAAACATCCATGTGAAAAATTTGAACATTTCGTGTGGCATTAGTGTCAGTCTTTATAATTGCTACAACCTCTGCAACATTTTCCAGACAAGTGGAAAAACATACTTTAAACTTTGACATTTCATTTAGCTTTAAACAACCACAGCCAAGCCACGATTGCTTGTTGGACTTGCGTTCTATTTCGCTGTTCAGAGCTAATGTTACTGTGTTGGTAATTAGCTCCACTGTGCATGAGCTACCATTTTGATACTACTTTTTTATAAACTTTACCTTGAGGAAGCACTTTGGCCATAACCATGACCAAGCCAAAACTGCCACCTCACACAGCTGCTTCTTATTAGGCCTTTTCACATCCAACTCCAGTGCCCAGCGTCCATTAGGCAACGTCACTCCTTTCCTATACGTAGGCTGCTAGTACCAGGCCTGCGCAATGGAAAAGCTCCCCAGAGGTGCTAGCCTGCCTGTGCAGGAGCAGTTTACCTCACTCTACATGGGAAGTTGATTGCATTTTGGCTGGCCTGCAAGTGAATGGATCTTCAGGCACAAAGGCCCTTGTATCAGGCTTGGAAAGAAGATGTATTTGCTATTACATTATCCCCAGCATATTTAATGCATATGCTGCGCTGTATTGGAAATGAGAGTTATTGTCCTAAAATGAGCTCTTCATAATCTCAAGTGTGAGTGGAGTTGTGGTGCAGATGGTCACCTTGCTCACCTGTGACTGCTCGTCCGACATTACGTCATTCAGAGAACTGGCCTCAAAAGCCACAATGTTTCGAGAAAAACAAAATGTTCTACATAACAAGTCACTCTATAAACAGGTGGCTCAGTGACTTGATCTCAACTAAACAAGAATACCTCAATTGTTTTAGTGCCTCAGATGTTTAGTGCTCAATTTCATCATCTATGTCAAAATGAAGAAACTCTGTGGTACATTTTACATATTTTTGCTTTTTTTTTAGGAATTACACATGCTTAAAGTGTTTGAGTATCCTTATTTGACTTAGGCGCAAAACAAAATGAAAAAAAAAAAAAAGTCATTCTGGAAAAAAAGTGTCTGGTCTCATATAAACATGCAGAAATCTCAGAAATCACATTCTCAGAACAAATGAGATTCACCTACTTTAAACAAAACTAACTTCAGATATGAGATATTGCATACTGTATTCAGCCATTTACTCATATTCCCCAAACGCTTAAAGCAAAGGACTTAAACTTAAAACTCTCCCAATAAAATTGTAAATGACACCGTTCTGTTTGTGTATGATAGAATTTTGACTTTTGGCGGGTGGGCGCTATGTGAGCCGTGACATCTGGATTAGTTTAAACAGGCCGTGCTCAGAACTGGCACCCAGATGGCTCGGGCCGAGGGACAATGAACTCTCCAGGGCCAGCAGCAGACAAGGCTCCCTACTTGCATTTGTCTCTCCACATCTGGCTACCTTTAGCATACCTCCAACACCTCGTGCGATTGGACGGTCCACAGCTCGCCCTCTGTTTAAAGTTTGGAAGTTGATTATTTGACAACAAGTAGTAATTTGTTTGCTCAAAGTGTGAACATAGCCAGGAGGTATCGTCACAGAACTCGATGGTACTTGGCATTACACAGTACGAGGGTGCAAATTTTGAACAAGACAGGCCTTCAACTTAAACCATGTACTTTGGCAACATCAGTTCATTGCTCAACTGTGTGGAAAGACGATATATGAATAAAATAATAGATGCGTTGATTGTTGAAAAATGCATGACAAATCGATCAATTTGCCTAAACTCTCTAGTGTTTAATCATTTCTAATTCAAGCCACATTTGTTTCACTGTCTTTTGTTTTCTATTCACAAATGTGGAGTCTGCCTTAGACGGGATCATTGTTTTATTTCAATATGTTCGAAAGGGTGTGTATGTAGATTTTAACTAGGGCTACACAATGTATCGCAAAAATATCGATATCGGAATATTAGCTAATGCATAATTGAAATCACAAGGAAATATACATATCTCACCAACACAAGGTTCCCCATTTTACAGAAATTTAGTATTTTTGAAGGGAAAATTGGCAGATTGAATTAATGATTTTCCATATTATGTAAATTAGACTTGGGTTGATCTTGGTTTAGTTTTTGTTAAGTTTTTATTTTTACATTTTTTGCTTTATTTAACTGATTTTATTGTGCCAAAATATATATTCAAATATTGCAATACAAACATGATTATTGAATATCGCATGTTTTTCTCATATAGTGCAGCACTAATTGAAACAGCTTATTGCATTGGACTTGTTCAGAATTTGAGTTCATTAGCTCAAATGCTATACCAGATTTTTACAACTAGTTCATTTAAACAGTGGTCCAAACTTCCCCTCTACTTATTCACTTACCTTATGACCTTACCTATTAGTCACCGCAATGAGTTTATAAACGCGTTTCACAACTTTGAAAAAACTAGAGTGCAGTTATGTCACCACAGTAAAATTAACAACTAGCATGCTAATCTTTCACCTCCTGATTCTTAGACAGTAAAACACTTAATTAGATGCAGATGGTAGACAGTAAACTTATTTTGACCCCAAGAGCTGCTCAAATGAATTAAAGAAATGGGTACAGGTTGATCTTTAGTAATCAAGGAAATTGAATTAAGGATTTAACTCAGAACTTCAAATTGTGTAATGTATAACTTAGTATTTGTTCAGTGGAAAATGTTACACACTGTATGAAGAGCTTGTAGATTGCACCTAGCCATAATCCTCTTGTTTTGTAAATTAACAGTTTGACGTCAAATGGACAAAGTAAACATTGTTACAAAGTAGCAAACTTTTAAGAATGCTGCATCAGAGATTTTACAAATATCTCCAAGTTGCACTGTAAATCTAGTGTTTAAACATCATTGGTTGAGTGGTTAGATCCACTGACTTGAAGGTTGGCGGTGCAATTCCAACCCTCACAGATGAATGCTGTCATTGTGTCCTTGGGCAAGACACCTAACCCACCTCGCCCCCAGTGTCTGCGTGCACTGGTGTATGAATGTGTGTGTGAATGGGTGACTGGTTCCTTGTTGTAAAGCGCTTTGAGTGCCTTGAAAGGTAGAAAAGCGCTATAAAAATGTGACCATTTACCATTTTTACCATTTAAACTGGATTGTAGATTATGTATACATATATGTACTACAACAATATACAATACACAAATGGGAGAAAATCAAAGCATGGCAGTTATCAGAAGACCTCCTACAACTGCTCCCCTGGTTGTTACTCGATAGATGATGGTCCCTGTGGTGATTATAAGTTATTAGAGCTGTCAGGCTATGCCATATATGAAGCCCGGGTTTGACCACTTGCTGTGACATTTCATCACATATTTGACCTTTAGCCCTGTCTGAGCCAGCCTTTTGACAGATACACTCCAGTCTCCCTCATCCTCTTTGTCTGCTGTCCCCGGGAACTTTGTGCATACCAGTGCTCTTCAAACGCTGTGTTTCACAGATGTATTGGCCATAGTTGTGCCTTAGGAAATCGAAGAGACTAGTGTTTCACCTGACCATTTCCAGATGTGGCGGCAGTTAGACTTAAAGTGGACTCAGGAATGGCAGTGTCCTGACATATGAGGCATCGCTTGTCAGAAAAGCATGACTAAGCAGCCAATGGTTCATTTGTGAGTCAGAATACACAGAGCCTCTGTGAATATTCATCTTTTATGTCAATAGGATGATTTGGAGAGTTTGCACTGGGCCATTTGATTGCCCTCCCATGTTTTTGGGGTTTTTTTGCAAAAAATGTCTTGCCTTTTATCTGTACAAAAAAGTGGCTCAGTGGTGAGTATTTGCCCACAAATCTGAATGTATTGAGTTTAATCCCCCCTCAGATGTGAAGAGTACTTTGGTTGAACACATAAGTGCCTGTGCACTCAGAAGTACATGTGTGTGTAGGTGAATAGGACAAAAGATTAGGCTAAAATCTGTCACTTTAGCACAGCATTTCTCAATTGAACAAATAAACAAGGAATGCTTCATCTTTTTCTTAATCCAAATGTTGATTTGAATCCACAGGTTACCAAATGTCCACAGATTTTATAGAGGACTCATGTCAGCATTAACACTGGATATTTTATTGAGATGTCAGGTTACTGTGACTAATCAGAACACACTGGCTTTGAGGAGTGTCTACACCCACATCAGACTGACCCAAACTGTCTAAACAAAGTGGAGAAATTAATATATGCACTTTTCCTTTTTGTTTTCATCACAGTATCAACAATAAACTACAGCAGCCCGAAGCCGCCTCTGGAGTCTTGGAGTATGCCATGAAACATTTTGGAGAGTTGGTAAGTGCCACCCACTAATGTGCCAATATACTAAACCAGATTACATTAGGAAAACCACTGCATTTTCCACTTTTTTTCCTCAAAGCTTGTACTAGGGTCCATAACACTCAAATTGACCCTAAACAACCTTAACTGTATGTGAAGTAATCTCTTTCCCTGACCTGGTGTCTGGGGCAAGATTTCTGATCCAGCCCTCACATTATTGGATTTTCATACTGGAACACCTTTAAGTGTCTCTGCTGTGCACAGTTAGTTTAGAAGGAAAGTCTTTTTTCTGAGGCGCACAGGCCAATAATGATAATGCAGGAGAAGGCAAGCAGAATTTCATACTTTTTAAAACCAACATAGGAATTTCTTGGACTCAGATTTATCCTGTCTCTTTGTAATCTGGCTCTTGATATGTGTGGTCCTCTGAATAGAGTTCTACAAATTAATCCGAGATGACTCTTGCTTAAAGTGTTTGGAACTAATGATCATAGCATTCAAACAAAAACTTATATATTACAATACAATACACATTGATTGGTCCAAAAATCAAACTTCAGTTTGAGTTGAGAGAAAAGCACATGCGTCTTACCCATCCACAAATGCACAAAATGCTTCCCTCTGCACGTTAAAAAAAAAGTCTGTATTTCCGCTAAAATAGGCTGAAGTACGTTGGTTGGCTTTGCCATGTTTGTTTTGGTGCAGGTTTCCGCACAAACCACAACACTGTCCTGCGGCTGGCCAATTTCTTCACACACTGGTGGTGTGGGACCAATCACATGCAAATGATTCAGCCAGAAGCTGAACAAGATGGATTCTCAAGAGTTTATGAACTTACAAAAATCATGAGAATTAATTCTCTCATAGACTGTACCTTATTTTGCTTATTTAGAAAGTAAAGAAACGCAATGACCGAGGTCAGAATGTAATCCTGTAGGTCTTCTTCTAATGAAATATTATTGGTCCAAGCTTCTATGAACCTAAGGTGTTACAGGGTATATATATTTAGTATTGAGCATATTTGTTTGACCGCCTCTTGAGCAGGAAATGGCATGTCCATCTGCTTTTGCCATCCACATTTAGAGTTCTCCTTAAGGCTCAGTTGAAATAGAAAGTTTCTTTGTATGCTCCCAAGAACTTTGTTTACGAGCTGACCTTTTTGAATCTTTACTCTGGGAAGAAGCTTGGTTTTCTTGATTTGTAAACAGCTCACCCATGACAAGATGACCCAAACTACTGTCACTTCTTTTGCCACAAGACACAATGCTAAACAAAAATGATTGATCTTCTTCTTTGTCCTACATAGGAGATCCAAGCCACCTGGTATGAAAAGTTGCATGAGTGGGAGGATGCACTGGTGGCATATGACAAGAAGATTGACATGAACAAAGAGGACCCCGAGCTGATCCTGGGCAGAATGCGCTGCTTGGAGGCTCTGGGAGAATGGTATGTCATCTACAGGGAAATCTATCAAATGTGTGACACACTCTAAGACTCTGTTCTCCACTGAAATGAGCTGATGTATATTATGTGTGGTACTCCAGCTTTAAGACAGCAAGACTATATCCTGTCAGTAGGTCTGATGCATTTTTTGTTTTTGTTTCACTCAAGAGTTTAGAATACAGTGGAGTGTGACTTCCAGTAGATTTGGTCCATTGCATCTAGTTTTACTCTTTCTGAAAATCTTTAATGATAAATCGGAGACATCAAACTACTAGATAAACATGTAAATGAACTTATTATAATAATACCTTCTGCTGTTTCTGAGAACTGCTGCTGTTGTTGCTACTCAACCTCTAATTCTGCTACTACACTTAATCATTAAAATGAAGTATGTAATTTCCTGCAAATGATAAATGATAGCGCAATGTTTCTTTGTAAATGTATTGCGTAGAGAACAGTGAGGTAGTTGAGTGCTCCAGGCTCTCTGAATGTGCTCACAGTGCGTGGGCAGTCTTTCCCTAATGAGCCCTGACATTAGAACTGTGATGACAGGCTGAAAAGGAGAGAAAATGGTTCCTTTGAGTTAACCAGAGTAATATAACTACCAAGTGTTTGACCAGCCATCCAACAGTTCAGAACAGTGCCAGTCCACAATGGCCTCCCACATTCACTAAGTGTTACTTAGTTGTACTTATTTCACAGTGATTCATGTGTTTTTAAGGGATTCTTCTCAATGTAACATTTGTGTTTGGTGTGAGTGGAATAGGTCTGGATGTTATGTAACCACTGACCAGACCCTGAGTCAGAAAAGATGACACATGTGAACACATTGTGCTTAGTTGAGGTAAAGAAGTGTTCATGTGCTCCAACCTTTTGATAAGTTACTCAGGAATATTAATATGGAATACATTTTGAAAAGTTTAAAGATTGCGTAAATATTTTGAAAGCATACATTCAGTTGGACCTTTTGGTGTTTTGTAGGTTTGTTAATTGCATTTAAATATTATCAATGTATTCACTTCATCTGGGGGCGTTCCATAATAAAGGTTTCAAAGATAGTCATCTGGAAACGTTTGAAGCATATAATAACATCTTTACTTGGTTTCTACACTAGTATGTGCTAGTACTCTGGACTGAAAATGCTTCAGAACCTGACAATGGTAAAAATGCCTCTAGAATTTTTTTTTTTTCTTCTTTTTTCAATGTTTGCCCCTGCAAATTGGATGCCTTATACTTTCTTTATACCTGGAAATACAATATAGTATTGAGGAACACAGTTGGAGTACACTTTATTCTCCTCATAGAGACATTGGTTCTCTGTATTTGACTCACCCTACAGTGCCACAAGGGCCTCTCCAGATCTTTAGCCAAGCTTGGTCAGCACTACCTTACCTGGAGAGTTCTACCTATTGTGCATGTTTTGGGTTGATGAGGGAAACTGGAGTGCCCAGTGGAAATGTACCCAAACACAGAGAGAAAAATTCAATCTCCACACTAAAGGCCCAGAAAGCGAAGTTGAACCTGGAATCTTCTTGTTGTGAGTGTTAGCCACTGCCATGATGCTGCCGGAATTCAGCCACTGACCTCAATCAACTACGATTTGTTCCTGTATTTAAGTAATGCTGAAGAAAAACGACAAAGTGGATTTCAAAAGTGCTAATTAAGTATAGTCACAGTGGGGTTAAAGAGAGAGGATTAAATAGTATTCCTATAACCTATGCACAAGTCACTGATGGTAAATGATTGTTTTTTTACAACATAAAAGTTGATGGAAAGACCTTAGAAAGGCGGCTGTTTAGAGAAAGTATTGTTGTGGTATCTTAAAAGTAAACATCCTTGCTGTAATGCATGCACTGGCTTTGATTTGATTCGGGACAATGCTGTGCTGATTGTTGTTAATGAGGAATTTGGCCGGATTGTGACAGGCTTTAGAGGAACAGAACACTTGATGCATGTTAAATGATATAGGCCAGATATAAACATTGTCTTCTTTTATCTGATTTACTTGAGTGTGTCAGCTGTTATGTGTTGTCTGCTCTCAGACAGTATACATGCAAGGATTTACTGAGGACATGACCCCTAATGGTAACTTAGAATATGCAAGAGAAAACCCTCTAAAGCACCTCTGGTTTGAGTATTTAGTTAGGTAGGTATTTAGTTATATAGATTTTGTGATGGGAAACATTTTTTTTTCCAATCAGCGAGCTGTTTCTCACTTATATCATTAGAGGTAATTTTATCATTATATACATAAAATGTTTCCAGCAGCAATTAACATTATATTTTATGTCATTTCCAGTCATATGGATGTCATTTTTTTTTTAATACAGTAATTCATACTTGGATGGATTTACAGTACAATTTGCAAGAGTTCGAAGCAAGAGCAGCTAGTTTTTGTTTGCAAGCAGATTCATGTTGAGCATCTTTAGAGCAGACTTTATTGTCCCAATGCCTGTTGGACTTAAACTTAGACATAAACAAACTTTATTGGCCCACAAGGGAAATTACTCAGACTGCACAAAATGATTGCAAATAGTAAGAATGTAATAATTAAATCAGTAAAAATGTGTTGACCAAGGACATTCGACAGCTGAGACTGGTTGCGGATTAAGTACTTATTGCGCTCGTCATGTTCCATTACTGAACACAATCTGAATGTATTTGTGCTAACCCAAGGTCTCCCAATGTTTTCCAGGGGCCAGCTCCACCAGCAGTGCTGTGAGGAGTGGACTCTGGTCAGTGAGGAAACACAGGCCAAGATGGCTCGTATGGCTGCTGCAGCCGCCTGGGGTCTAGGTAAACAAAACTGAGTGTACCTGTCCAATAGTACTGAACTGAGGGACTGTGCAGTTGGAGACCAGAATTTACAATGCTTTGAGCAAGTCGAGATCTGCTGACAATTATGAAGTAATAATTAAATACCTTCTTCTGTTATTACAGTTATCATTTCTGCTATTGGGAATTATGTTGTAATGATTATAGAGTAAAACAAATACCTTCAATCTATAACATTCTCCCAGGTGTGCAAAACAACCTGCAATCAAAGAAAATTTTACAAACAAGCTAATATTAATTAAGTCTCTGCAGAACTCCAAGTCACTCTCCACATGGCTACTAACCCTAATCCATTGAAAGTTTACTGTACCTGTGCAAGAACACACTTCTAGGAAATATATCATAATCTTAAAGTGAGATGCTATTCCTACATTTGAATAACATGACCTATAATGACCACTTTAACCAAAACTTTTATTTGGCAAATCAATCCAACTTGCCTTTTCTGTGAATGTAAACACAACACAGCATTCAAACTCAAATTAAACAATGAGCTCCCTTTTTCAAAACAGTCTTACATCAAATCCCACCAATGACACTCGATCACAACTCAGGCAGAGACTGTAAGATGTGAATGATGAAAACCAGAAACGTCTTCAGGAGCTTGTGGTCTGCGGTTTGTTCTTTCCTCACGCACTAGTAAATTCTGTCTTTATTATCCCCTAGTTACTACCTCTGCTACGTACTGGTCTTGTTTTATTGTTATCGGGGGGCTATAATCATTAACATTTGAACAAGAGTACACACTGAGGATCACTGTTGTGGTTGCATATGGCTCTCCTGGACACGTTTATGAAATCATTTTTGTTAAGAATGTTGCGTTTTGGTCCGTAGGGCACTGGGACAGCATGGAGGAGTACACATGCATGATTCCACGGGACACTCATGATGGGGCCTTCTACAGAGCAGTGCTTGCTCTCCATCAGGACCTCTTCTCCTTAGCACAGCAGGTGGGTGACATCATTTCCCCCCAGCTCCCAGCAGGACACTTTTCTCACATTAAAGGCGCATTAACATTCTATATTTTTAGTAAACATCACATACAGACAGCTCCAGCGGGAAAATGGCTGGCTGCTGCAAAAGACATTAGACTTTGTAATGAACGAAGAGAATGTGTGAAAAGATAAATGAAAAGGCAAGGTCATGTCACATAGCGTGCAGAGAAATGGTTAGATTTTAGAAATTTAAAAACATCATAAATCTGTTGAAACCTGGAGACAAATACACTGCCTGGCCAAGAAAAAGTCGCCACCCAGATTTAACTAAGCAAATAGGTACGTGCCTATAGGTACAAGTCAGGTCTAGGTTCAGCAACAGTCTGCTCAAAGAATGAGGTCATCTGACTACCTGAACATACTGAATGAGCAGGTTATTCCATCAATGGATTTTTTCTTCCTTGATGGCACAGGCATGTTCCAAGATCACAATGCCAGGATTCGTCGGGCTCAAATTGTGAAAGAGTTGTTCAGGGAGCATGAGACAATTTTTACACATGGATTGGCCACCACAGAGTCCAGACCTTAACCCCATTGAGAATCTTTGGGATGTGCTGGAGAAGACTTTGTGCATCGGTCAAACTCGACCATCATCAATGCAAGATCTTGGTGAAAAATGAATGCAACACTGGATGGAAATAAATCTTGTGACATTGCAGAAGCTTATTGAAACAATGCCACAGCACATGCATGCCGTAATCAAAGCTAAAGGCGGTCCAACGAAATATTAGAGTGTGTGACCCTTTTTTTTTTTTGGCCAGACAGTGTATATGAAAAATGGCTCTGTGCTGGCCTCAGTGTTGTGAGATAAATTCCAGGGTCCAACAATGCCTCTTCCCCCTCTTCACCCCCAGTAAAGCCTTTTTGTGTGTTTCAGAGAAATTAAAATTTATCACTGTTGCCATGGCAATTAACAATTCAAAACAAAATATTGTATAATTTGAATTGTGTAAAGCTTTCAAATAACAGGGACCACCTATAAACTGGAAACTGAAAATCATAAACATGCCCAAAAAAGAGATTCCATTGATTTCTAATTTCACCAAACGAATGTAGCTCTTTGTAATTTGTCTTTTTTTTTTCCTTTTTAAATGCGAAAAAAATATGTGATGCCTTCTGTGTGTTCTGTTATGTAACAGCTTAAACTCTTGGTTATTCCTGAAGACCTGGGTGGGTTTTCTATGAGCTCATAGTCTGTGGAGACTATCATTTATTCAAGCTAGCTGAACTTAAAAAAAAAAACTGAAAAGAAAGAAAGAAAAAGAAATCTCATTTATTGATGCTAGTTAACACATGCTCCTTTGACTCCTCTGGACTCCACAAAATTCTGTCAAATTTCTCATCCTCAATTTAAAGATTAGATCCAGGTGCGGTCCTTAGGTTGGGCATCAGCTGTATGGGGATGGTAGGCTCGCCGACAATGAGGCCACTCAGCATTTGAACGCTGTGGAATGAGAAACAGATGGTTGCCGGAGTGAGCGCTAAAATGACGTTATAAGCTCAGTCTAGTCTTCCGGACGCGGTTGGTAATCCTCGCACTTGAGTCCATTTGATTTCATAGGCCCATATCTTCTCCCCTGACTCTACCCCCAACAGCCACACTTAACAGACTGTGAACCTGCATTTCCATAGGTTTCAGGTTGCTTTTGTGGTTGCAGTGTTTGGTCTATTCCAGAAATGTTGTGGGGGAACACATCCACCCACTCGCGCCAAGTTCTGTAATATATATTCCATTGGCTAGAGTGCATTTCTGCATTTTTACATGACTTGACTCAATTCTTGGCTTGGGGTTTGCAAAAATGATTATCCCCTTAGTTTCTATTTTTTTCCCAAATGGCTCCATGCCTTGATATAATGCATAAGAGAAATATGAAGACAGATGGGATAAAGAAATGTATAATTTATTTAGCCCACATCAAAGATTACATCATTGGAGCGCCTTAAAACATGGGGAAACATTACCAGTTGGGTCTTACGCTCATGAAAGAACTTGTTTTATCCTTGTTCCCTCCTCTACCGGGATTTAATATATAGTCTTTCACCAAAAGATTATGTGCAACAGCCATATTTTTGTGATGGTGGCCCACCCTTACATCATGAATCATTAAATTATAGGACATGGCTTGATTTTTTTCTATTACTATACTTCTTATTAACCACTATGGCACTTACTGTTGGGTACTGTTGGGTGATGGGTTACCCAAAATATAAGAACTGCAACAACTGCACAAAGAGGCTGTTATTTTTCAAATCATGAAGTAGAGATAAAATTATATGGGATTTTTCATGGACAATGCCGATACTGATTGATTGTTATTTTTGGACCCATATGTAGGGCCAATTTTGATTATTTTCCCCAAATATACCATTTTAATTTACTACAAACTCTCAAACTGTAAACAATAGCTGTTTACTGTTTCAGTGTAGATAGCTCCTCCCTTCAGATAGATATAAGGCAGTGTTCACCAGCAATCTGACCAGAACTGAAGAAGCGGCTTGGATGAGCAGCGAAATGTCTTCACTCTTACGACTTTTTGTCCAGTTGACAGATTTAACTTTGGCACTCTATTATTATGTTTTGCCTAATTTTCCAAGTCTCTAAGAATGTACAAATTCACAACAATAGAAATATGAAGAGAATGTCAAAAAATACCTATGTAGCTGGAGGCGCCATCCTCTGTAAGTGCATGGACTGTTTGTGCTGCTATAGACAGACACTGCATTTATCAGGAGTCGTCTGGGCTGCACATTTTTGGTGAGGGCCCCATTGTTACAGGTCAGAGGTAAACAGAACTGAGTGTAGACCATAAAGTAACTGCCTCTTTGTCACTGAGTCCCTTTGCTACATTCACGTACCCTTGTTTTGCATGTTTCAAAAAGGTGTTTTGGCACGTTATTACTGCTTTCCCTCCCTACATGAAAATAATTGTTGGGAAAGGGTCTGAAACAGCTGTTTGTTTGGCTGCAGAGGACTTCCCCAGCCAGCCTCCATCGTTTTACTCCTCTGCTAATAACAGTGTCTACAATGTCAATTATATGCGCACAAGAAATGTATAGACTTCTATAGACCATTAGTGTCCTTCTTTGTCCCATGGCTGTTCCCAGATTGGAATAACCTATGTCGCCATTTCACCCTTAGGTTTCTCAATATTATAAAAGGTATTCATCCTTTTTGAAATTTTAATGACGAGGTAGCAGTGTTGGCATGATACTAAAATTTCAAACTAAGGAATACGTCTATGCAGTCCCTAAAGGTGCGTTCACACCGGGGTGTCAGATGCATCGAGATCACATTGAAAGCCCTATGGTGACGACGTTTTTGTCTGTGGCGTCCAGGCGGCGCGAATCTGGCATCAGCGCGGCGCATCTTGAGCATCCAGGCATCTACACATCCAGACGCCCAAGCGTCGAACGCCCCAAAAGTTCAACTTGGTTGAACTTCTGTTCAACTTGGTTGAACTTTTGTTCAACTTGGTTGAACTTTTGTTCAACTTGGTTGAACTTTTGAGGCGTTCGACGCGCAGCGTCAACCAATCAGAGACCACGCTCCAGTGATAAAGCAACATCATTCTGAAGTGCTGGAGTCACAAACACGAACTATAGAGGACGTTATCCGCGCACCAATGCGGGACAGCAGGTCATCAAACTGGGCCTAGGTCACTCGAAAATACCGCTGGAAGCGCTGATCACCCAGACAGAGCTCCTGGAGCAAGTGATGAAACTCGCCAAATACCGAACGCCTCTGAATTATGTCATGAACCCGGACACATCGCCGCCGAGCCGATCACCTCTGTTGATGACTTTTGTGCAGTAAATACACCAAAGCTATTCTCTCAACATGGTCTGTCATTGTGCACAAAAGGAGCGGGAAAACACTCAACGCTCTAGACGCGCTCTTTGGACGCGCGTCCAATGCGTCTGCCCTCAAATGCACACGCGTCCAAATAGAAGCTTCCAACGCGTTTTTGACACTCCGGTGTGAACGCACACATAGGTCATCTAGCTATGATCCATAGTAAAAGAAGAAATTAAAATCTCTCAACTGGACAAAAAATTGTAGGAGTGAATAATAAGGAATAGACTCGGTAGATTCCAACACCGTAATGATGACAAAAATACTCATTTAGTGTTATTTGGTCTTATTTAGACAATAGAATGTGATTTTCAACATTAAATCGTAGTACTTTCTTTTATCTTGCCTTATATCTCGGCAATCTTTCTGTCCAAGTAGATTCCATAGTGACCCATGGGCGTATACTAGTCTATATGGTCTTATACTTGTTCTGATACAGCTCAGGGTGATTCTAAAGCTATTCAGGAAAGGCTAATTTCTGTCCTGTGAATATGGTAAATGGTCACATTTTTATATAGTGCTTTACACCTTCAAGCACATGTTGTAGGGAAAAGTTACTATTCTTGATGAAAACTAAGCCATTTGTGAAGCTTGGTGAGTTTTGAAATACAGAAAAAGGTTTATTCTTTGTTACTGCAGATACAGACAGGGCCTAGGCCTGCCCTGGCCACAGACTGGCAGCCTTTCGGCGTCTCTCCCAGTCCGTCCCAATCTAAGTCCTCAAAGCATCTCGGCTCTAACTATTTATCCCAATGCTACATTGTCTTTCTGCAAAGTAGAGTGACTTTTGTTTCACACCCATGAGATAATGAACTTTTACAATTAGACAGGTAGAACAACAACAAGTTTCCTGTGGGATGGAGACAGAGCACATGTTAGTATTTGGTCTGGGGCTGACAGACTGACACAAATCAAATGCTTTTAAAGGCACAACATGAATATACTTAAATTTCTATCACACACTCCAAGCGCCTTACATCAAGGAACCACTCACCCATTCACACACCAGTGTACGCAGACACTGGGGTAAGGTGGGTGTCTTGCCCAAGGACACAAAGACAGCATTCATTTATGGGAGGTGGAGTCCCATCGCCAGCCTGTGGACCAGTGTATCTGACCACTCAAGCAATGATGTTTATGTCGAGAGAGGGATAAGAACCGCCAATCTGTCGCTACTGTCGCTTCTGTGACTTTTTAGTATCCATACCTGCTCAAATGAGTATCTAGTTTTGATACTAGTTTTAGTTCAGTTAGTATCTGGTTTCTGATACTTACTGACTTACTTACAACGCTAGTAGCACTGCAGAGGCAAATATGACAGAAACATTTGTGTGTCACGTTTTTGGTCAGTAAATTCAGAACCATAAACAGTGTGGTCACAGAAGAAAAACAGTGCTTTACAGATGCCAATTGTCACACTGTTCAAAAGCATCTGAATTAGTTACGTAACTTCAACAAAGAGCTATCATCAGTTCATTATGCCCTTCTGGTAAATCATTGGCCTCTCACTGGGGGACTACAGTGCTTAAGCAGTTCCATTGGTGCGGGTTTCGCTAATGTGTCAGTTTTGGAAGCTGTTAAATGTTATTGCGCATTTTAGTCCAATGGTTCCGATGCAAGCAGTCCAAGAATCTCAGACTGTTCAATTAATCAGATTTACAGTCGAATAACACGGTTAATAGTTTTCATTTTTAGATTTTTCTTAAAGAACTAGTTTGATAGATTGTGTCAAGTTGACTTTTATTTTTTAATTTTTATTAACTAAACCTTTTTCCTCTCTGCTTAGTGCATTGACAAAGCCAGAGACTTGCTGGATGCCGAGTTGACTGCCATGGCTGGAGAGAGCTACAGTCGGGCCTACGGTGTAAGTATTCTTCTGAGACCGCCATAATCGTAAAAGATATGGCTCTTTGAAGCATCTCATCTTCACACAGCTCATTCTACAGCTGCAAAACCGTATTTATGCTTAAGTTTACACCATAACACTCACTGATCTTTGGTCTGAATTATTCATGTCTCTCCACTTGCATGTATCAGAATTAACTTTCAAATTAGTTTTAGATCATAAATTATCACACGCTGTCTTGTATCATCTGCACATCATCTCCAAAGGCAAAGTAGCAGACAGTGTATCAACACAGAGCGACAGAAAGCCATTACGTATGTTTTCACAGTTGCCTCGCTAGAGAGGTTGCATGTAATTCCTCTTTTGTATTGCTCATATATTGTCTCATTTACTCGCAGCTGTGAATCTAATGGCGTGTGTAATGTTCTTTTCCAGGCCATGGTGTCTTGCCAGATGCTGTCGGAGCTGGAGGAGGTAATTCAGTACAAGCTGGTGCCCGAGAGGAGAGACATCATCAGGGAGACATGGTGGGAGCGGCTGCAGGTACTTACACCTCATGATCAATGGGCACACAAAAGGCCCATGGGTGAGCTCTTGATGTAAGACTAAAGAGGTTGGAGACAGTTAATAGTTTAATGCATCACGCGTCTTTAAAGGTGCACTATGTAACATTTGTGACGAGGGATGCGCCACCTGCTTGTCTCCACGGAGGTATTGCTTGACCTGAAATATTCCACAGTATGATAGCAAACATTTGTATTCTGAATTTATTATATTACATTTTTATTGCCAAAAATACCTTGAACAACATGCATTCTTCCAGTGAACAGGATTGCCTCTACATGGATCTGACCTGTAATTTGGTGTGGTGTCCCTATCTGCTTGTCTGTATGGAGATAGCCATGTTTAATGCCATACTGTGGCGCTTTCCAGGCAAAGTGCACTTAGTACAGGTATTTTTATTTTGTGGCATCTGAAGGTCTATGTTTCAGTCTTATCTGGAGGACATGCTGTTGTGACCCAGTAATATGGCTAGTTGCAAAAGGAACTAAAACCAAAACTTCATACAGCTGGTCCACATCTGGTGGTCCACATCTGGTGAAAATAAAGGTTTTGACCAGTGTAGTCAAAAATATATAGAATTACTATAATACTTATAATAATTCATTAATAATACTAAACTTCAACATTAATTAAAACTTTATTTGCCATTACCTTCTGCGTGTTCTTACCTCACAGTTTATTAAAGTAGAGAGAAGACAACTGTTCAACTGTTTTATGATGAACTCCGTTGACCCATGTTGGCTGTCAGATTGTCAGTACAAATGGCATCACTTACTTTGGTAAGCCACACTGAAGCCTCATCCTCATTCCTCTCAGGACTGATTATGATTGCTCTCATTATGATCATTAATAGTCCATCTCTGTCTTGTAGTTGTTGTTAAATGAGACTAGGGAATGTTTGGAGGGACCACAAAGCCAATGTGTGCTCAAGGAAAACTCCACAGGCTGCCAGGGCTTTGATACTCAAGACATGCCATCCCATTTGAGATAAACCACCTCATTTAACATTTCCTTGTCAGAGCAGATGTAGAGCTCAATAGCCTTTATACATCTTGGGAAAGTTGGTTTGGGAATTTAGGTCTACCATTAATCCAGGCGTCGGTGTAAATAAGCAAAACAAAACACTTCTGTATTGTGTATGCATTCTGTCGTGGAGAGATCAGAGAGCACAGGGATAACCAAATGACAAGCAAGTATTCACTCTAAGTAATTGACCCATTAACCTATGTGAGCATATGAATGGGAATGCCATGGCTATCGCTCTTGTTTTACTGCCTTGGTTAGATGAAATGGACAAACGTGTTAGCATGCCAAGCTAATATTTGCCAGAAAAGAACAGCAACATAGCTAAATAATAAATTATGAGGGTTAGTGAGATTACAATATTTGATTTTGATTTGATTTTCATTTCCTATAATTCCATCCTTTTGAACTTTTGCAAATTGCTATACAGATTAATTTTATTTTTTAATTATGTATGTTACAGAATTTTACATTTATAATTCTCTAATAAACTTTGACTTGTAATTTAATTTGTGCACAGATATTAACAGTGGAATGGAAACGGTTACACACATTCAGATTATGCTATTAAACACCAAGCCTCTTCTTTTTCCATTCATAAAAGTGTAGGCAGGTCACAGAGGGTACATGGATTTAAAGGGTTCTCCCAGAGCTTGTAGGTCTGCACTGCAGCAGGTTGCTCCTCCAGGTTGATTTATGGAAGTCTAACCTCCACACATCTGTTAAGAAGTCACTCGCTCATCAAAGCATTAGGACAGCTCCAGCTTACCTCAGGCGTGTAAAAGGACCAGCCTTGGCTTGTTTTTGTTTGGATTTGGAAAACTTCTGCCCTCTGGTGTTTAGAGCTTGTGTATTGTAAGTGAAGTAAATATTATGGAAAATTCAAGTAATTTGGTGGTTCTGTCCCAGTTTTTGTGCATAAAGGATAGCTTGATCGTTCTTGAAAATAAATAGACCATGAAGTTACTGTGATGTTCATTATACGTTTTTATTTTGTTTCATACTAGGGTTTGGTGATATGCCATTTTTATTTTTATTTTTTTTACCACAATTCCTGTTTTCTTAGTATCTTTTATACTGTCTTCACAAGGTAAAACTAGCTACTGGTAAAACCATCTTCTAAATCTACTACTATCTACATCTTTCTTAAAGTTCACTCTTTACTGTGATTGGTTAAATCCACCCATCACTCACTTGCCTGCCTGATGGAGGCTGACTAGTGGAAGGTGTTGATAGGGAAAGTGTCTGTTTTTGAGTGTAGAACTGCATTAAACAAAAAAGCAGGGAATCGGAATATGGCGATTTTACGAAAAGGCAAGGCAAGTTTATTTGTATAGCACAATTTGTACACAAAGCAATTCAAAGTGCTTTACATAATGAGAAATACATTCAAATCACTATACAAACAAATAAAAACATAAATAATCATCATAACATTAACATTAAAAGAGAAGAGTGCAGAGTAAAAAACTTTCAGTCAAATGCACAGCTAAACAGAGACATCAAAGTAGAAGCCTGTCTCACATCTTTACAAAGACTGTTTCAGGTTTTAGCTGCATAAAACTGAAACACTTTTTCCCTGTTTAGTCCGGACTCTGGGCACCAGCAGAAAGCCGGTCCCTGAGGTCCTCAGAGTGCGAGATGGTTCACATGGCACTAACATGTGGGAGATGTACTTTGGTGCTAGGCCATGGAGAGACTTGTACACGAGTAGACTTGCTTTAAAGCTCATTCTCTGCGTAACAGGAAGCCAGTGTAGAGACCTGAGCACAGATTTTATGTGCTCGTACTTCCTAGTTCTAGAAAATAGTAGATCCACACAGGGATGCAATTGCAGTTTGATTTTTGCCACTATTACGCCTAGCCATATATATAACTTTATGATTGGCACTTTTTGGTTTGCGAAATGGGACAAGGTGCACATGGAAATACAGTTAGTCACTATTAAGAAATCTGAACTTAGTTAGAACATTGAAACAAAATCACAATTGTGCATTATTTCCAACCTAGAGGGGAACGGTAAAACTAAACAAAGGGACACTGATGTAACATTGAATCATCCATCCTGCTAAAGGGAAGAGTCGTGAGTTAATGGAAAAATCAGGCGCAGATGAGTTCTCAGGGTTTTCAGAGCAACAAAACAAAACTTCAACACAGAGCACCAAGTCAAATTTCCTTTTGATGGACTGTGCAGTTTGAGGACCGTGTCATTTTTCTCTATATTTTCCAAAACATTTCAGGTCAGACTTTTTGTCGATTAAAGCAAGAAATTAACTTGTTTATCAGCGGTCTTATCTTGTGCAAGTGTTGAGATGAGCTAGACGTTGTTTGTTTTAATCATGCAATGTGTGAGAGAGAAAGTCTGTGCTATTGTAAACTGAGGATGAGTTGTCCTGTTTTTACATCCACCCTTTTTAGATAATATAATCCATGCATGTCTGCTGGACAGTATCTTGACTGGAAATGTTGAAGTCTGTCTCATTATGTTAACAAATAAAGATGAGACTAAACATGACCTACTATTACAAATATTGAATACTAATTGTAATCCTTGCACATATACCATGAAGCACAAGGAATTTTGGGCCCCATGCCAGTCAATCACACTGTCTGCTGTTGATGATACCATAGAACAGCGTTGTCGAACTCATTTTCACTGAGGGCCACATCAGCAAAATGGTTGCCATAAAGTGTGTATCTGGTCGGGGCACACTTGCTCACAGACCTTCAGCACAGCTTCAAAAACAGACTTTTACACCCTAATTATTGGACATTTTGCTAACTTTTGCGTACTTAGCTCTGTGTTTGGTGTCAAAATGCCAAAGTAGATTGTACTTACAACCGACCCTGCCTCATAACACAAAAAACATACAGGTTTGTCTCCTTGAAGCACAAACTTGGATTCACCTTCACCTTTCTTGAAACCTTCCATCCCGAAGATTTTCCTCTTCTTGAACATTTTGTGATCATTATTTGCAAATATTTGTCAGTTCCACTTGTTAAGATAAGATAAGATTGCCTTTATTAGTCCCACAGTGGGGAAATTCCAATTGTTGTGAAAATCTCATTAGTTTATGGTCGATGCACACATTAAAGCAGCATAGACTATCTTAAAATGACAGTCATGCCTTTTAATTTACCTTCTCTCGGGCCACATAAAATTACATGGCGGGCCACATTTAGCCCCCGGTTCTTGAGTTTGACACACGTGTCATAGAACAACATGTACACAACCCCTGCTCAGTTATGCTTAGCTGTCCAGGACAGGTTCAATATATACTACTACACCTAAGAAAAAAAATGGAACTTTGCTATCTAACCCAAAACTTGCTGCGGTGTGCGTTATTATGTAAAGCAGGGCGAGATTTTTTTATTGTGAGTTTGAACTCTCAAATACAAAATAAGAAGGTCATGGCTAACATCAAAAGTGTGGTATAGGCCTGTCACTATAACAAATTTTGAAGCACGATACAAGAAATATCATGATTAACTATATTAATAACGATAACTACTTTGCTACTGCCACTGACACAAAGCAGGATAATCCCAGTAAAACTATTTTAAAATTACTAATTCCACCCTCTACAGCTCAAATCTCATCATATTACAACAAAAATAACCAAAATCTCCCCATTATTGCAAAGAAAAAAATGTATTGTTCTAGCTTTCATGTATTGAACAATAAGTTGATGCTGTAATTATCGTGACGGGCCTAGTGTGGTATACTGTTAGTTAGGTAAGTACCACCAAGGCAACGTGACAGCATTGAGATGACTTTACTCATATGAGCTCACTCACATGTGACAGAGTTTTACAGACACTGACTGCTGCTGGTAGTAAAGTCACCTGTGAAGTTTTACAGCACCTCTTTGTCACGCCTGGTCATTCTCGCAGCTTTATTACCTCTGTTTGAACTGCACACGTAATGCGTTTGACCCCGCTCTTCATGTTTGTGTGTTCTTAGGGCTGTCAGAGGATCGTAGAAGACTGGCAAAGGATCCTGATGGTCAGGTCTCTGGTCATCAGTCCACATGAAGACATGAGGACATGGCTCAAGTATGCCAGCCTCTGCGGCAAAAGTGGACGTTTGGTTAGTTATCCATCTAAACTACAAACTATTCTTTTTTTTTTTTTTTTTTTGCATATTAAAGAATATTTTGAAGGGATTTTTAGAAGATCTTCACTTTTTGTAACTAGAAATGTAGTCTGGCTTATTTTGTACCCTTACTATTAACTACCAATTCAACATGTACTTTTTTGATAAATAGGATTGGTTCCTTTTGATTCTAAGTGGGTCACATCTGAAGCCACCCTCTTGGTAAATTACAATGATTAATTAGATAAACAATCACATTTAATCAACCTCAAAGTGTGATATTTCCACATAACTACCATACATATTAACACTAATCTTGCCCCATGACTCTGACCTCTCTGGGATTGTAGTCATTTAAACCAGCATTCTGATTATGTTACGTTCAACTGTGAGCCCCAGCCACCAAAGTCAACCGTATCTAAAATTGTTAAAAATGTGTCTAGCCCAGGAGCCTAATCACACTGTTTAGAAACATGAGCACCCCCATAACTTTTCAATCAAAGTGCAATTTCGCTACCTCTGCTGGGCTGTTATTGTAATTGATTGCAAGAAATCTGTGACATTTATTCTCCCTACCCAGGTTTATGTTAACTAATAACAAATCAGATTGGCCAACACCGCTACCCAAGAAATGTGAATTGCCAAAACCTGGACAAACAAGCTTATATCAGTATACCTACCTTTCCTTGTCTCTGGGTTGCTCTGGTTTTGATTCAGTTACCCCGGTATTTATTGTTGTAGGAATAGAATAATGTTGTTGTTTCAAATTCCCGTGTTGACCTTTGAACTTTACCTTATCTAGGCCCTGGCTCATAAGACTCTGGTGCTACTTCTCGGCGTTGACCCCTCGAAACAGCTGGATCACCCGCTGCCCACGGCGCACCCCCACGTCACTTATGCTTATATGAAGTACATGTGGAAGAGCACCCGCAAGGTAACAGGATCCACTCATTTGTCAGTCAGTAAGACGTGACAAATGCAGTTTTCCACGTCAAGTTACATTTTGCTGGTTTTGTTAGTAAATTTTCGTTAAAAAAAATTCAATAAACCATTTCAGTTGGTAATTTGTAAAGATTGTGTACAGTCAAAATCAGTTGAGTATTGCTGTAACAGTTTAAAGGGCCTATATTATGCCATTTTCAGATCTAATGTTATAATGTTGTTTCCTCATCAAAAACAGACCTGGAGTTGTTTTTTGTTTCATTCACACATGTTTAACACACAAACCTTATTTTAATTTAAGTTGTGTTCCTCTCTCAAATGGAAAAACTCTGTTCTGCTTTGTGCTTTGTCATGTGGTAATACAGGAGTATTAATGCCATTTTTTATTATTGCCATTTTTTTAATGTACTAAAGGTAAAATATTTGTTAGCTTAAGCTACTACTATATGACATCACAAAGTAGAACAGAGCATTCTCCATTTTGGAAATGTAAACAGACAAATAAACAAGGTTTACTCAAATGAAACAAAATACAACCATGGGTCTGTTTTTGATGAGGTAACGACATTATAACCTGGCTTGAAGTTCACAACAATCCATTTTGTGTAATATGGGACATTCACATTTTTTCCCTAAAATGAAAGTTTACTTTGTTTTTAGTTGTACTAGTACAGCTTTAATTGACAATATATATCTAAACAAAAATGGGCAATTCTAAAATACAGAGTAGAGTTTTCACGTATTATTTAGGTTAATTTGTCATCATAAGAACATTAATTCCAGACCTTTTTCTTTGGCTGAATTGGGTTGCTCCCTAAACTATGCCCTCTATCTGTCAAAGCAGCGGTGCATTTGTATTAAATAAGTGATTATGAAGTAATTTTGAATGCCCCTGTCACCACAGTGTGCACACCCTCACATAGGCCATTGTACTGTGAACCAAATCACACTGAAGTCGTGCTCTGCTTTTATTAGCACGTGTTGAATTATTTGTTGAAAGGATTCTGTGCCGCTTTCATTAGAGGACTTAGGTAAGTGTGACTGTAGGAACAGCTGATGCCTCGCCCAGCTGCACCTCCCAGCAGCGAGCACAGAGTACAAAAATGTAAAAACACAACCAGGGGACCGTCTTCTGTTTCCACTGTTTTGTCTGTCACTTGTCATTCCCGCTGTTAAATTAATAGTGAGCTGTTACTGAGCAAAAACACTGTGGTATCATCTTTATGGTATTTGCAGGACTTTGGAGATCAAAAACATATCTGGGGTTGTGTTTTGTTTAATTCACACATGTTGCTGTTACCCTTTTATTATTAGTCTGTCTGCATCCCCCAAGCCCAATATGCTCTGTTCCAACTCGTGATTTTATAGTAGTAGTTTTCCAGTTAACAGTTACCTTTTACCTTTCGTTCAGTATGAATTGGCAATTCCAGGGCTGAATTCAAGATGTACAGAGTTTAAAAACACAGTGGAGGAACATAGTGTTTTCCGTTTGTGAAAAGAACTCTAAATACACAGGGCTTGTGTGTTAAGCATGCCTGAATGAAACTAAACAAAACTCTGGGTATGTTTTTGACGAGGAATCCACATTATAACAGATCAGAAAATAGCATAATATGGGCCCTTTAACATTGAGCAAAATGGTTAACATCAATTTCTCTTCTGCTACTCATTTTCTTCCAGAGGTCCCCACATCAAATGTATACTGTTACATGAGCGAGTTTGCAATGTACACTCGATAGCCTCTTTAAACATCAGTTGTCTTGTTTTGGTATAGGAACAATTTGTTGTGGTTTTGGCTTCTCCAAAATCCATCCAGTAACACCATGATGCTGTCAAACTACTAAATGTGAACGGTGAAGTCAAATGACCACACTACCACATATATTATATACATATGGATGTTACAAGTGATATGGTTCAATGATGGGAGACCTTTTAAATTGCTAATAAACAACTATGATATAAAAGTATTCCAAAGAATTGCATATTATACACAAGTCTACCTAAAATCATGTTTGAACTAGTGCACAAAAAAAAAGGAATTTGCAAAAATATCATTCAAAGGCACAAAAACATAATGCAATTACTATAAATCTCTAGCTTGGCTGTTGTAATAAATGCCAGTCATTCCTACAGTATTTAAAAAAATATTTCAAAACTTTTTCTTTTTTTTTCCAGATCGATGCTTTCCAACACATGCAACACTTTGTTCAAGGTATGCAACAGCAGGCACAGCACGCCATTGCCGCCGAAGACCAGCAGCATAAGCAGGAGCTCCACAAACTCATGGCCAGGTGTGGAACGTTGAATCTCCCTCAGTGCAATTCACTTAATAGTGTTGTCTCAGAGATCAATCACACACAATTTTGAATGTTTGGACATAAGGATTTTGGATCTAAAATTACTGTCTGCTTTCATACTTCCTCTTATCTTCCCACTCGGATGCACCGATAGATTTGATTCCATGGCCTTGGTTTTCTTGGCATTTCTCTTTGCGACACTGCTCCAGAGGTTATTCACAGTCTGTCAGATTTACCAGAAGTATTGCCAGTGCGTCATTATGCTTCTTAGCTGTGCTGCAGTGGTGTAAAGCTCAACACATTCCAGCTCAATGGAGAAAACAGTCCCCAACCTGCTCAAGAGTGGAAATGAGTGTGTTTGGTGCCCTTCTGTTGTAAATAGTGTGGGTCAGGTACAGTGCATTCTGTTCCTTTCCATCTCACTGACCTAAGCGTGCATAATTTTTCTACTGTCTCAGCTCACACCTTTTAATTTCAGTTAGCCTTGACCACTTACTCTCTAAAATATGGCAAAACACTTTTAAGAAGAAATATTATTGGGTGAGAAATGTGTTTTTGGCATCACTTTATACATACGTTATGCGCTTTTTTGTTTTGTTTAGTTTGTTACACATTACATAAGATACGCGATTACAGATTACACATACAAATTTCTACTTGCAACCCCACTTGCTACAGCTACTATTTTGTCTGTTAAAAAGGCGTGAGGAAAAGTGAGATGATGGAAAGTTCAGTATTACATCAAAATGACTGGAGTTTAGGAACATCAGCAGTCAGCATTGTACTTGGCGGGATCACTTTTGTCCACTATTTTGTATCTAGCCAGTGCTGTTGGGCAATGCATTCCAACCTTAACTCTCCATCTGTTTATCACATCTTGATTTATTAGTCCTTGGAAGTGTACCTTAAACAACCTTTGGTTGATATCTGTCATGAAAGTTTGGTCATGTCCACTAAGTATTTTAATATTGTGCTTGTGTCGTCTGTTTCCAAATAGGAATGAATAGTACTCAACAAAGAACAATAATGGATTTACTGGTGCTCACTGATGGGGTAGTGGTTTAAGGTGTTGCACGTATGTGGCCTCTTGGCCTTGCCTGTGGAATATTTCTATTTTCTCTTTTCCCATTTCACACTGTAAAGTACAGTACTTCATACAGCATAGTTTTCTCTTGATGGTGGTTAGTGCTAGTCACAGCTGCCTTGGGGCAGAGACAGAGATGTGGCATTAACCTTGTCTCCAGCAAATACCTGGATGCTGGAAATGTTCTGCGCTGCAGCAACAGTATGCAACTTCTTTTACTTACTAAGTAAAGTTGTAGTGGTAGTATTAATATAGCACCAACAATACATTTACAATGTAATGCAGAGCCTGTAGTTGACCCATGGCTGTCTGCTGCAGCACATGGTTATAATCATGACTACAGTAAAGTGTACAGTAATCTCCTCTGGCCAGTGCTCAAACAAGCAGCAGTCACGTGCGCCTCTCTTCATAAATCATACATGACAACACACAATTGTGGCATGGCCCAAAGACTTTGTTTTTGTAGACTATGAGTGTCTGAAGAATGCATGTCGGGAAACACCTGTATGAAGTGCAGCAGTCAGTCCAGACAGGCTGACACACTTTCTGTATGTGGTACGGAGCACACCTGGCCAATCTACAGAACTCAGAAATACAATTCAGAAAAATATATCTGCTGCTACTTTAATGATACAATATATTTACACGGGAAAAAGTCTCTGATCTCTCAAATGCATGGTCTTTCTTGCATTTAACCACATTGTGCCTGTTAAAAGCAAAACATCTATGTTTTGAGATTTGGTATTAACAGTTAAGTTATCTGGCTGCAGTTGTCTAAGCTTGGCTCTGAACACTGTCCTTAAAGCCTCTTGTATCCAACTAACTTTAGTGGATTGCCCTTCAGAGTTGTTGTTGAATGAATGGATGAACATCCTTATAAATATAAATGAAAAAGAAATATTAAAAATGTTCAGAAAATGAACAGTCTACGCCATTTTTCTGTAAATGTGCTGCCTAAAAAGTACACTAGAATGGAAAATCATTCAGAACCGCATACACAACCTAACTTTTAATAATCCCCATCCAGGCTGTGGTCTAGACAAAACAGTGTAAGCCAGTGGGCCGTGGGTTGTATAGGGCTGATTGTAAAGATAGAGGCAGACCAGACTGTTCCGGCTGTTTCCCTCTGGGTATCTGTGCTTTATGGGATTATGGATAAATTCCCATATGTGGTGCCACAGAGCTCACTGTCAAAGTAAGTTGAAGGAAAAGTGGTTGGGATAATTTAATCCAGAATTGATCCCAGAACCTTTTATATGGCTTATATTTATATTCAGTTAACTGCAGCATTTTTTATTGAATACCCGTTTTGATTTCGACCTCAGACAGGAATAATATTTATGGTCTGCCTCATGACGATCTTTACGTTTTGCATAATTGCCAACACATACATTATGTTTTATTGAAGTCCTACTCATACTTACTCATGTTACATGGGTTCACATGGTTTGCCATCATTAGAATTAGACATGCCGATTAGTAATGCCATCCGCTACATGTCATTTGTAGCTTCTTGATATTAGCAAAGTTTGGATCCATCATCACTGCAGTACTAGTGCGGTTTTAAAAATGTAGCTATCTGAAAGCACAGGGCTCTGACTAAATGTGATGTATCTATTTGGAATAAAATGTTAACCTTGAGTAATCTTTCTGTGACAGGTGCTTCCTGAAGCTGGGCGAGTGGCAGCTCAGCCTCCAGGGCATCAACGAGAGCACCATACCCAAAGTTCTACAATACTACAGCCATTCCACCGAACACGACCGCAACTGGTACAAGGTCAGCCCTGCCCCCACCACTCTCACCCCTGACCCCACCAGTGAACTTAAAATCCCAGCTGTGTGGACTGAAAGGCCCAACACTGACACTTATTGTTTTATTGCCCATCATGAGAACTGTCAAAACATTTGTATTTTGGGCTGAGCATTGGTATTTTTTTCCACTAATTGGACTTTGGCTCTGTAATCTTTTAAACATATGAGGTGATGGAAGAGTTGAAGATGTTTTTGCATGTTCCGAATAATTCCTACACTCCAGGCTACAAAAGACATGGCTATGATCTCCGTATCCATCTTCACTACCTCCTATAAGGCTTTCAACTTTCTCCAGTGTTGCATAACACCATAAACCACAAATGCACATGTTTGAAGTACAGGACTTTCCCTAGGGACACATCTTTTGTAAATGTTTTTAGAAAAAACAATAAGTCAGACTTTTATGCAGCATGAAACCGAAAGGTTCTGTTAAGAGCCTTTTGCCAAATTCAAATTCAGAAAACTTTATTTATGCCATGGGCAGTTCATTTGTAGCTCCGCAGCCGTGCATTCTATCATCAAAAACATACTAGTCAATGGACAACAAGTCAGTAATAATAATAATCTACAACAAGTGCAATACATTAAGAAGGGTCACATCTGTGTTTAACTGCTTAGTCACCAAAGGTAAAAAAGAGTGGAAATAATCATTTGTTTTGGTTCAAGGTACATTATAGCGCCACCTGAAGGCCATCAAGAGTGTGGACACAACTGTGTGAACAGGACTATGCCAGTTTAATCATTTACTTTGCAAAGGCAGTCAAGAGCTATTTTTATTTTCCTCCTTTGGCCTTAAATGTACACTTGAAATTCTTTGCTTCATGTTTTCCTATCATATGTGTGTGTGTGTGGTGTGTGTGTGTGTGTGTACATATATATATATATATATATATATATATATATATATATATATATATATATATATATATATATATATATATATATATATATATATATATATATATATATATATATATATATATATATATATATATATATATATATATATATATATATATATATATATATATATATATATATATATATATATATATATATATATATATATATATATATATATATATATATATATATATATATATAAATAATTAATTAATCCTACTGCACCTATTACCTTTATCCTACTACAATTGAAATTTGAGGATCAAATCAGTCAGACCATCAGACCGACTAATAAAATACCGATCTTGCATTTTTACAACACCAGTATGTATCAACGCACCATAGACAATAGTTTTATTATGTGGTCTATTTGATCTTAACTCTTTCTCCCTTGTTTTCTGCAGGCCTGGCACGCCTGGGCAGTGATGAACTTTGAGGCCGTACTGCATTACAAACATCAGAACCAGGGTCGAGATGAAAAGAAGAAGCTGCGACACGCCAGTGGAGCCAGCGCCAACAGTGAAGCCAGCAACAGTGATAGTGAAGTGGACAGCACTGACCACAGCCCTGTGCCCTCTCCAGGCCAGAAGAAGGTCAATGAGGTCAGACTGAGGACACATATTTAATTATTAGTCAAAGTTAATTATATATTTTTTCTTTCATATTCTGCATTGTTTCTATGGACAAATGCATATGTTGTTTTGTTTGTCATGTGATATGAAACATTTATACAAATAGGTGACTGGATAAAGCTACACACCTTTTAATAATAATTGTATGCTGTTGTTGTTTTGTAAAATATCAGAAAAATTATACATGTTTAATTTACGTTAAAAATAATTGTAAAAATATTACTATAATAATAGTAATACATTTCTTGTTGATTATGGTATTTTCCAGGACCTCTCAAAGACACTACTCCTATACACCGTTCCTGCAGTTCAAGGCTTCTTCCGCTCCATTTCTCTGTCCCGAGGCAATAACCTGCAGGACACACTCAGGTCTGCTCACACCACTGTTCACATGTTCACCTTTTACACTAATGACTGCGTCTCATACATGGGATATGGTGTAGTGAGCAAAAGGGGACCCCTAGTGGCTGATATGTTTATATTTGAACAGCCACTTCATGATGACAAGTTTGGATTTTCACATGTTTTCTCTTTCAGGGTTTTGACGTTATGGTTTGACTATGGTCACTGGGCTGATGTGAACGAAGCTTTGGTAGAGGGTATAAAGACTATTCAAATTGATACATGGCTTCAGGTATGACATATGTGCGCTATTATTAATATTATACAATTACCAATAGATTATTATTGATTATTTTCTATGTTTGTAGGTAATCCCACAGCTTATTGCTCGCATAGATACCCCCCGCCCACTAGTGGGCCGTCTCATTCACCAGTTGCTCACAGACATTGGAAGGAATCACCCCCAGGTAAGGTTTAGAAAGAAAAAATACATTTGCACATTTACATTATGATTACTTGTCTGTTAAATATGTATTTATTCTTTTTTTGTCAAAAGGCATTGATTTATCCACTCACAGTGGCCTCCAAGTCTACCACAACAGCTCGCCACAATGCAGCTAACAAGATCCTGAAGAACATGTGTGAGCACTGCAACACTCTGGTGCAGCAGGCTATGATGGTACAAGTCCAATTATTTTTCCCCTTTCACAAATGCTCACATTCGTACATTCATTCATGCCAGTATATGCAGATAGGAGTCTTGCCTAAAGACACAAGGACAATGCACACTGATAGAGCAGTATTTGAGCTATTCTTTGAATTAGTGTCTGAAAACTTTATCTACTGAGCTACTGCCACACAAAAGAGAAATGACAATGATTAGATGAAATGGTTTTTGTTAATTATAATTTTCAAAGTTTGATCTTGAGCTAATACTTTTATAGTTCTCATTCTCTATTCTTACAAACTGGAATTAAATTTATTTCACAATCTGTTGATCTATTAAGAATAAGTTACACTTATTACACTACCAGTTTTTTTAAGTTAGCTGAAGGTTCAACTGCAATCACTAATAATGGACTTGTTTCTTCAGGTGAGTGAAGAGCTTATCCGAGTGGCCATCTTGTGGCATGAGATGTGGCACGAAGGACTTGAGGAGGCATCACGGCTTTATTTTGGAGAGCGTAATGTAAAGGGCATGTTCGCAGTGCTCGAACCTCTCCATGCCATGATGGAGAGGGGACCTCAGACGCTCAAAGAAACCTCATTCAATCAGGTATGGCACCACGCTGGTAAGATCTGTGTCCATATACAGCTCTACTCAGGTTTTACAGTATGGACCAATGAAAAGTAAATGATATAAATATAACCACCTGTGCATCTGTGAATGAAATATCATCTTCAGTTTTTAAGTAAACGTTGAATGGTTCAGATAACTTTTATATGTATTGTGTTACTGCATGACGTACATGCTTTTATGTTGTAATATTTTGACTGTAGAAGCCAAAGAGCATATTTAAATGTGCATTTCTTCAGCTATCATTGTCACTTATCGTTCTACAAAGTCTGGTAGAAATTATCTAACACTGCCAATTGCATGTGATTTTATGAGGCAAAAGTTATATAACCACTACAGCTTCTTTTATATAACACCAGGATATCCCCTCCAGATGTAAATAAACTGAACAATAAAATAAGTTCAACTCAGGACAAGCTTTAAAAAATCATTATTATTAATTTAACTAGAGTATAACCATAAAGACGGGATTATTTTGATAGCCATGTCTCCGGGCAGACTGAATGAACAGATGTGCACCATTTCATTTGGGATCCTTAATAATCCCAATTGGGGTGGTGATGTTAAAAGCTTTGACATTTATTTTATTGTCTGGTTTTGGCTGGCTCTGCTTATTTAGCAGTGACTGAGTGTGTTTGTGTTTGTGTTGGTGTAGGCGTATGGCAGGGACCTAATGGAGGCGCAGGACTGGTGCAGGAAGTACATGCGCTCTGGAAATGTCAAAGACTTGACACAGGCCTGGGACCTGTATTACCATGTGTTCCGACGCATCTCCAAACAGCTGCCACAGGTAAGACCCAGAGCGGACGGTGGGAAGAAGAGGTTGAAGGGACAGTTGCTCTAATATAGACTCTAATATATGGCCAGCACTCAATAGCTGTGTTGTTTATCTTCAGGAAACTAATATTGAAAGTCGTTTTTATTTGTTTTTATTAGGACAAACTAATAAAAAAAAAAAAATCTGATTAATAAATATGATGGGGAAAATCTGTAATGGTTTAACTAGTCAACAGTTTGTCCAGTTTACAGATTGAACCTTTTTTTTGCTATAGACCCTATTTGGTGATGTCAGTGTATCTCAAGCTTTTCACTCCAAGTCCCACCAAAGAATAGATTTGGCTTTCCGAGTACCCCCAGATCTAAACCAAGTTCATAACAGGTCTATTCCAGGTCTAATCTAGGGCGCAACCAGGTATAAAGGTGGTCTACAATGTTTTCTCTGTAGTTCTAAACAAGAAATGACCCAAATGAGGACAAAAAAGTAGATAAAATGAACTCTTAGGCAAATCCACATGAAGAGCTGTCCAAGTATCACCTGAAGGAGCTTGCATACCACCAGTGGCACGTGTACCACAGTTTGAGAAACACTGTATGTCATTACAGAAACTGCATTAAGTTCAACTCAGGGCAAGTTCTTGCTTTGTAGGGGCCCTGTGCAGAATATTGAGATGATCCCCAACAGTCCTCATCTATTAAACCTTAATCTGAACATAAATATTTTTCACTTAAGTTTTTAGCTTTTTAGTAAATAGATTTCAACATTTCTGCTCAGATTTGGCTGCATGCTTTAGAGGCCTCGCTAGTTTGTAGGGGGCCCTGTGCAAGTAAGTTTATGGCTTGAATGGGCTCAGATATTAGTAATCTTGAAATTCTCCCAATAAAACACCAATTTTTATAGCCTAGATTGAACCATTTACACCCGTAACACATTTGCTTTTATTACTACTTAAACACATCTGTTTTTTACATTAATGACAGACTCCTTATTACAGCACTTTATATTAGCTTGCTTCCAATATCTTAATTAGTATTTTTGTAGACCACCGTAACCTTTTCTCTAAACAAATCCAAATATTTAATGAGTCCATATTACACTATTTTCTGATCTATAATTTCCACATCAAAACATACCTGGAGTTTAATTTCATTCACACATGTTTAACACACCAACCCTGCATATTTAAGCTGAGTTCTTCTCTCAAATGGAAAACACTCTGTTCCACTTTGTGATGTCATCATGTGGTAATACAGGAAGTGCTCCACTGTGTTTTTAAACTCCATACACCTTCACCAGAATCATTTGAATGATTTCAGCCCTGGAATAGTCGATCTCTACTGAACTAAAGGTAAAATGTAGCTCATGACTTGAAAACTACCACTATATGACATCACAAGGTGGAACAGAGCATTTTGAAGTTCATAGATGTAGACCAATTAATAATAAACGGTTAGTCAGACATGTGTGAATGAAACAAAACACAAATCCAGATATTTTTTAAGTGGTAATAGCATTATAACATGGCTTAAAGCTCAAAAGAATGGATCTTGTGTAATATAGAACCTTTTAATATATGTTCACGCAATATTTTAACATGCAATATCAGGTCATTACTGTGTTCGTATATTTCTTGTTTTCAATGTGAACTTTTCCCATTGTAAACATAAAACCCATTTGCCTCTTCCTCCATCCCGTTCTTCCTGATCTCGTCTCCGCACAGCTCACCTCCCTGGAGCTGCAGTACGTCAGTCCAAAGCTGCTGATGTGCCGTGACCTGGAGCTTGCCGTACCCGGGACATATGACCCGAACCAGCCAATCATCCGCATCCAGTCCATCGCCCCCTCCCTGCAGGTCATCACCTCCAAGCAACGCCCACGCAAGCTCACCATCATGGGTAAGGCTATTAGCAGAAATCTATGCCAGCCTTGTGGCTCCCAGAGCATTAGAATAGAGAAATAAATTGGAGATTGCCTTCAGCTCTTTTGCTATGAACAAGCATCTACATTAGTGAAGATTTAATAGAATTTATTAACACACAACAAATTGCTGCAACGCCAGTTCCTAATTATCATGATAAGACATTAGAGTGTAGATGAGCAGAAGGAGATGCAGATGGGAATGCTTTTTTTACTGCATGGAAAGTAAATACAGATGTATAGCAAATAGATGGTGTATACTGTCAGCCACATAGAATGGACCAATAGCTGTTTTTGCCTTATGTTGCCCAAAGAAGGATTTTTTTATCATTTATTTTTCTATTGAAGTGTAAAAGATGGCTCAAGTTGTTCATCCCGCTAAGCTGTTTTTCACCAGCTGCTACGTTTTGTGTGATCAACTTTCTGAAAGAAGATTCAGAAAATATAAAAAAATAGTGGTAAAAGTAATTTGAGAATTGAGAGAAGATATGAAAAAAAATAAGCCATTAACACTACTAAAGCTGCTGCAGTTTTGGTTGCTCTTTCTGTGTTGTTGAACACAGACCAAGTTAGAGTTTGAAATTTTAGTATCATAACAACACTATTTCGATACTAAGGCATAGACTTGGTACTCAATACTGATTCTGAGACCACGATGATAATTAAAAACACTCTTTATTGAGACAGTAAAATGTCATTTTCAACATAAAATTGTAGCACTTTCTTTTATCTTATCATGTGGTCTTATATGTATGTAAGTCCTCAGTTGTCCAGATAGGTTCCATAGTAGTCCATGGGTGTATACGTGTCTATGTGTACTTGTTGTAATGCAGCTCAAGATTATTCTAAAGCTATCATGTGAGTGTGACTTTTTAGTATCTGCTCAAATGAATATCTAGTTTTGATTCTAGTTTTAGTATTGATTAGTTTCTGATTTTCAATACTTTTGACAACCCTACAAGTACCCTCTTGTTCCATTGTTGTCTATGGAAATCGCTGAGAGAACGATGAATAGATCATTTAAATTTTCGAGAGAAGACATTTTATGCTGTGTATTGTAAACGTCCGTAGTAAATTGCTTGTAAACTATTTTCTCAAAGCAAAGCACTACTCTTTAAAAAATGACTATACAGAACATCAGCATTCCTCTCAAACCCATTCTCTACTGCTCTATTGGCAACATGGCTATAAACTATAGTGAAATAAATGTGCCATTGCTACACTGAAATCTGTCTCAAATGGCAGCGTACTTTAAAGTCACCTTGTCTGGGAGCCAAATTCGTCTATTATCAATCACAAATAGCTCACTTCTCTGCACACCTCTCCACTTGACAACATGCTGCCTTGTTCCTCTGTATCCCATCAGTGCTACACAGTGTACTCTGTAAAAGATGATGGCCAATAAATCAAATGACCTCCAGAGCAAGAGCGGAGATTAAGAGCTGCCACGCACTAGACACTGAGATTTAAAGTCACTCGAGGGTCCCCAAGCAACACACAGTGCTCTGATACAGGGGCCTGGACAAACTGGACCACATATACATTTACTGCGTCACTGTTTCCATGGGGATGAGCCACTAACTTTATTAAATGGAAGATGACAACAACAGGTTATAAAATCATTGTAATGGAGTTTGTAAGTTAGCAGAATGGTTGTGACAGCAGACTTCAGACCAATATATTACATGAGAAATAGCTCTATAGCTGTGTTATTTATGTTCAGTGTGTTGTAATTCATAGTGAAAGCCATTTTTATTTGTCTTAAGAGAAAATCATAATAAATAATGACATTTTGGTTGATCAATATTGGGGAAAAAAATCTTTAAACATCTAATTAGTAGTGTTTTTGGCATAATTCCTAGGAAGCAAGTAGTATCAAAACCAGGTATTCATACCAAAAATGTACTCACTCTAACCAAATGGCAAACAAAATCCAAAAATATTGTAATACTTCTAAATATAATATTACAGTGTTAACAGAAGAAGTCTTCCACAATTTGATCATTTTTGGAGAGTCCACATAATGACAACAGCATCTGCAGAAATAAAATGGTTGATATCATATTTACAGCCTGAGATTCTGCTCAGAAAGAGGAGGTAACAGAGCCATCTGTAGAGCAGCAGGACAAACGGCAAGAACTCAACTCGAACTTGAAGCTCAGATGTTTTTCTAATGTTCTAACACTTAACTTAATGCTCTTGTGGTGTGGCTCCCTCTACAGGCAGTAACGGCCATGAGTTCATGTTCCTGCTGAAGGGCCACGAGGACCTGAGGCAGGACGAGAGGGTCATGCAGCTTTTCGGACTGGTCAACACTCTCCTGGCCAATGACCCCGCCTCTCTGCGCAAGAATCTCAGGTAAGTATACTCTCACATGGTAAAGTGGGCTTATTCAAAAGACGGAAGTTGGACATAAAGTATACAGTATACAAATGGCACAAGTTCTGATGAAGAAATAAAAACTATTCCTCCAGGACTAAAAATAGTTGTTTTTCACCAAATAAAAAAAAAATTACTGTTGATTTGCAAAATAACAAGAAACACAGAATCCAATATCTTTTTCTCTCCAATATCCAGTAAAGTTTATCAGAATTTTAGAAGTTTTCATTGCCTTGAATCTACATCACACACACACCGCATAACTAAATCATTCTCTAGCTAGATTTTTATTATTTATACACCACTAAATATGTAACTGAATTGCTAATACGTAGCTGACAGAAGTTAAACTTGTGCATCACTTGTGTTTGTGTAGTATTCAGCGGTATGCAGTTATCCCTCTGTCTACAAACTCGGGTCTGATCGGCTGGGTGCCGCACTGTGACACCCTCCACGCTCTCATCAGAGACTACAGGGAGAAGAAGAAGATTCTGCTCAACATCGAACACCGCATCATGCTCCGGGTGAGGAACACAGCGCCGACATCCACTGTTGCATCAGAAAGTTTAGTTATACCATTTGGAGCTGCATTTCTTCTCATGACATCTCCCTGGTTTTCTCATCTTGCTAACTCTTGCCACTATAGGCCTCCGGTTGAAGAAATTAGTAGTTTCTGTAAGTTCTTTAACTTATGGAAGTGTTAGAAGTTGATCACATTGAATTAGAATTCTATTACAATAACAAACAACAAATAATATTTACATCTAAACTAGAAATACCTTATTATTATTATTTTTTTCCCCCTAAATCTAAGGGGGCTACATCTAAACAAAGAAAACAATAGGGCTAGCCAGTATGCTAATAGGTGTGTAATAGGTAGGGACCTGAATGATTATTCTAAATATGACTCATGCAGAGTTCATTAGACCTAGCCTACAAACAGAAACTGTAAACAATAGGTGTGTAACGTCTGTGTAATCCCTCAGTCATACAGGTCTGATCCATAGCAAAAGACGAAGTTTAAATCTGTCAGCTGGACAAATCATTGTAAGAGTGAAGACGTGCTCTGATCTATCTGAAGAGAGGGGCTAACCACACTGGAACTATAAACAGCTATTGTCTCCAGTTTCAGCTGAAACTACCCTATTCAACCCTTAACGACCCTGCTATTGTTCTCATTGTTTTGGGTCTGAGGATGGAGTTATAGATGGGGGAGAGATTATGTCTCAGGCCCCACTTTCCTGTTTAAGGAAGGTTTCTCTTTCCTAACATAAATAGCTTATTTAACTCCCCTCTCAAACCATTTCTTTTCTCTGGCTAAGATCTGAACTTCCCTATCTTCAAAGGAGCAGTTAGTGGCTTTGAGATGGAGATGTACGGCAGACTGGGGTCCAGAGGAACTCTCACTCTTGCCACTATAGGCCTCCGGTTGAAGAAATTAGTAGTTTCTGTAAATTCTTTAACTTATGGAAGTGTTAGAAGTTGATCACATTGAATGGTACATCCTTTTATAAGAGCATGAGTGATGTGTCCAGTTGACAGATTTAAACTTCATCTTTTGCAATAGGTGTATAAGTTTCAGTGTAGTTAGCTCCTCTCCCCAAAGGTATAAGGCAGTGTCCACCAGCATTCTGACCAGAACTGAAGAAGCAGCTTGGATGTGCAGTGAAACGTCTCTAGTCCTACAACCTTTTTGTCCAGTTCACAGATATGAATTTTTCTTTTACTATGGACCATACCTGGATGACTGAGGGATTACACAGACATTAAATTCTATTCTACATTCACACTCGCACATAGACCATATCAAAATTAGGACTTAACTGGAACTAAATTCTGAACTAATCCTGGACTAGACCTGGATTAACCCAGGACTAGAACAGGACCAAACAAGGGACCATCAGGCATTAACTGGGCTCAAGCCGGGACCCAACAAGGACAAGTGTGACCGCACCCTTACATTCAGATTTAAATTGAGTTAGTAACTAGTCACTGTAAAATTCTCACCCTCTCCTATCTAAAGATGTATGGTTTTGTCAGTGGAGAAAACTACCTCTTTATCTCTATCCTCTTTACTACCTCTGTATCTCTATCTTTACCTGTTTATCCGAGGCTGAAATCAACCTTGAATAAGTTTATTTGATATGTGCACAGAGGAGGCAGGGGGAAGCAGGGTTGTTTGAAATGTCTGAACAGCATAATGTCTCACTACTGTTTGATAGAGACATGTTTTCAATTTGACACCACGGACTTACAAAGAACCGCAAGGCCACAGACAAAGCGAAGCACCTCACCTCATTGTTCTATTGTAACCACAGCCCTGACAGGATTCACTGGGTATAAAGACATGTCTTGAGGGTCAGACTCTGAGTAAACATGGACTGGTGTTGTGCTTCTTTCAGAACAGAAAGAAATACTGCAGTTTTTCAATTATGTCACTTGAAAGAATTAATTTATTTACATTATGGACAATTATCAAATGCTATAAAAGTAAAAATGGGAGAATGCACTCACTTGCGAAAGACTTTGCTAAAACCTATGATTAAGACATGTCCTGGTTGTGTTTCAGATGGCCCCGGACTACGACCACCTGACCCTGATGGAGAAGGTGGAGGTCTTTGAACACGCTGTGAACAACACGGCTGGTGACGACCTGGCCAAACTCCTCTGGCTCAAGAGCCCCAGTTCAGAGGTGAGAGGTCACTGGAAGCACTAAATGTGAATTCAGATGAGTTTTCCTGTTTGTATGTGTGTGTTTCTGTTCTGTTTTTGTTTTTTAATTGAATGCTTTCCTCTAAAATCTGAATATATTGTCCTATATAGTTTACAAATTAACTAAACTATTTCAAAGTATGAAGTAGGAGTTGTGATCAAAATTATATATATATATGGTAGCACATTTTAGAGTCCACATTTTAACTTCTAACTGGCTGCTGATTGTAATTCAGTTACTTTTGTGTTCATATGTATTAGCATCAGAATGATAAGTCATTAATAAGGTCTGAAAAAATAGTAATAAACCACTTACATGTTTGCAAATTAACAACTAGCTATATACCCTTAAATAAAGTGTAACCATAAATATAATATGTAACAGTTTAAATTGGAGAAAACACCCAAAATGATATTATTCAACTCATAGCATCTTATTTATCCCAAAAGAACTGGGTTAGCAGCCTCTGTGGCCTACTTTTAAACCACTAACTTTGCAGGATGTTGTAAGCAGCTTTCAAACAGGTCCTTTTTTAGCGCATTAGCCGCCTGTATAACTCATGTGGAGCTGTGCGAGCATGTATCAAACAGCCTGTCTGTATCCTCCACTCGCTGCTATATCTTTACTGACATTTAATCATCTTTTTTTCCCTCCAGGTGTGGTTTGACAGGAGGACCAATTACACGCGCTCCCTCGCCGTCATGTCCATGGTCGGCTACATCCTTGGACTGGGAGACAGGTGTGTGAATCCTCAAGAGTCGAAGCTATTTTAACACAGTGAAATTAGGTTAAGGGTAATTAACATAAAAAGCTATTAACCAAGAGATGATTTTTTGACCCGTTAGGCATCCATCCAATTTGATGTTAGACAGATTAAGTGGGAAGATCCTACATATTGACTTCGGAGACTGCTTTGAGGTAAGTGAAAAGGCTGTTAATGATACAAGTAGAACTTTATGAATATGTGAAACGGAAGTTGATGTTCATTGGACAGGTGGCAATGACCAGAGAGAAGTTTCCGGAGAAGATCCCATTCAGACTGACCAGGATGTTGACCAATGCTATGGAGGTAAATATTATTTATTTAAATATAGGCTAAATCAACTTTTCAGAGCTTTTAACCATGTTACAGTTGATTCCCTTTCTCATTTACCCCCTTGAAGTTGTATTTGGAGTGATTTGTGCATGTTAACCTTTAATCGGTTATTTTCAAGATGCAATATTGCCAGTCAACCCCCGTTTTCACTGCCACCAGCATACGCCCTCTGCTGTGTACTGACGTCATTCTTCAATTTAATTTTCTTAATCGGTGATACGCACAGGATTCGGCAGTATTGCAGTGTAGTATTTTTTGTACTTACTCGCTAGTGTGATCTGCAGCTATCAGTCTGAGGTGCTGACAGCTGCATCTTTGTTGTGATGACATGGAAGTCAGCAGACTTTTAATGTTAAAAGTTGTAGAGTTATTTTTTGAATATTTTTGTTACAATGTCTTGCAGAGATATCATGACATGAAATAACACATTATAACAAATTATATGGGGGAATTACAGCTTTTGTAAGGCACAAAAAGGAGCACATTATACTGTAAAAATAAAATGAACAGGAAATAAAGGACTTGGGACACTGAACATGACCTTTTCTTGGCACAGACAGATTTAAGCACTTTCAAGGAGGAGTAGAATAGTTTAAATCCAGTCAATTCAATGCTCAGGGGGTAGAGTATCAATTTACAACAGTAAGTGTGGTATTTAGCCAGTAGAAAAATAATAATAATATTCACAGTGTCAGATATGTTTCTAGCCACATCATTCACAAATATCAATTTGCATTTAAATTGGGGATTTTGAGAGTTAACCACCCACTAATGTCACGCCAGAATTTCTTAGACAGGATGCATTTTGTGACAAATGAATGATTTGAATTGTGTTTCTTTTACTTAAGGCAGAATTAGCCATTTAAGACATTTTGCCTTTTCTATCAGATTTTTTATTATTTAAATGCATCTGTAATAAATTTGTTGTCACATGTTTTCTCTAACTATTTGAGACGATCCATTTTTAACCCTGTAACATTGTAGCATTGCCATGAACAATGGTATTTGGATTAGGTGGGTCTAGGCTGTTGGAATAGCTTGATAAATTTTGTAAAATTCTCTGTATGTACGGAAGTCAATGGCCTTGTTTCTTTTATAAAATCATTTTAGATGAATAAAGCAAATTAAAATGTGTGAATTCTAACATATTGATCCCCGGGTGTTATATATATTCTCTAATATAGGCTCAAGGACAATATGTCTTCTTTAATTGTTATTGTTACAAGTAGGAACCAAATGTATACAGAATGAAAATAAACAGTCTTGAGCCAACATAGTATAAACTATACATTATAAATACTGTTGTTCAATAAGGATGTACACAAAAGTTGCACTATATAACTTTTTTATGCCACCTGTTGTCTCTATGGAGATGTTGTTTTGCCTGGAATTTAAAAAAAAGTTTGGCATTGATAACGTCTATTGCATCATGTGCTGGAAACAAGCAGATGATGCCACCAGACCAAGTTACAGGTCAGATCTGCGGAGAGGTGAATCCTCTCACAGTAAGGATACATGTTATTCAAGGTGTATAGCCTATTTAAGAATAAAAACAATGCAATAAATGCAAGATTGATATGATTAATGCCATGATGATTCCAGGCAAAGCTATAACATCTCCATGGAGACCCCACCATCACAAGGTTACATAGTGCACTTTTAATTTTATTGTCACACTATATGTTTTTGTTGGCCAATTCTGTTTTCATTTCTCCCATAACGGTGACTATTAAAATGTGATGAAGTCAACTGATGAAGTCAAACATAGTACTTCAGCTCTCGAGCTGCTCTCTTGGTCCCGTCCTCACCACTCGTCCCTGTGTTGTGTGCAGGTGACAGGTCTGGATGGCAACTACCGCATCACCTGTCACACGGTGATGGAGGTGCTGAGGGAGCACCGCGACAGTGTCATGGCTGTGCTTGAGGCCTTTGTGTACGACCCTCTCCTCAACTGGAGGCTCATGGACAGTAAGATTTACACACACATACACACACACACATATATGTATATATGTATGTATACACACACACATACACACACGCACACACATACGTGCATATATACATACATATGTGTGTGTGTATACACACACACACACACACATACGTGCGTTTTTAAAACGTTTTTTAGGGTAGGCTCTTTTAAAAGTTAGACCCAAATGACTCGGCCTTCAGCTGCAGTTTTGGGGAGTGATGATCTCTCTGAAAGGTTAGATCGAGTCAGAGATCATCATCTACCACTTTAAATCACTCACGTCAAACTCAAGGAAAGTGGGGCAAATGTGTCTGTCTACAATCTTTTACCTTGCACAAATCAGTTTGGCGAGCTATTATTCCAGATTAATGCGACAGGTGCAATGACACTGACAAAATAACAAGAAAACAAATTGGCAGTGTTGGTGCTCGCTGTACAACCCACTTTGTAAAAGCTGATGGAATCAGGGAAGTGTGAAGCATTACAATGATCTGCAGACATTTTGTCATGATTTGAAATGAATTATTAAAAAAGTAAGTATTCACTATGAATCATTCTAACATTTATTTTATTAAGTTTTTAACCTGGCAATATTTTTGCAGTGCATTTTAAACACAATACATGTTAACACTGGAAATATGTTACTGACTTGACCTTTGACCCACAGCGAACACTAAAGGCACGAAGCGTTCTCGCACTCGGACTGACTCCTACACGGCTGGACAGTCTGTCGGTCAGTGTACCATGAGCTCAAATACTACTACTATTTCTACAACACTGATACTAATATGTATATAATTCATAACTCTCTATATTTTGTCCCTGTGCAGAAGCGCTGGAGGGAATAGACCTTGGAGAGACCACCCACAAGAAACCAGGCACCACCGTACCTGAATCCATCCACTCATTCAGTCAGTGCATCTCTCCTTTCTTAATAATTTGGCTGCTGGAAAATGCTTGCGTTGTGCTGGTTTTTGGTGGGTTTGGTGCTGCCTGCTGTCAGGAGTGATGGCTCTAACTGCTGTGTGGTTGTTAGGCAGCACTTTACCCGACCGCGTTTCACATGTTGTGTTTTGGAAGCTGACAGGTGTTTGACGCCTCCATGTTTTGTTGCAGTTGGAGACGGCTTAGTTCAACCTGAAGCTCTCAACAAGAAAGCTATTCAGATCATCAACCGTGTGAGGGACAAACTGACAGGTAATATTCAGTTTTACTTTCTCCTGTACAATTTAAGTAAATATTTTGCCAGCTAGGCTTTGCAAGTTGATTTGTTATGTCTAAATGATTTGCTTAATAATGCCTGTTATCACAGTGTAGTGCAGTTTAACTGAACTTGTACGGTAACTGCTAAAAATACATGAAAACTATTGATTTTAATGGATTATATGCATATTTGAAGAGGTGAGTTGTACTGAGTTACATTTACGCAAGTACATTTACTGAAGAGTAACTTTTTAATACATTGTACCTCTTGTGGTAGACGGCATACTTTTTACTCCTATTTGAATAATATATTTTATGGTGTAACAGTACTCTTGAGTAAAAGTTCTTTCAGCTATATACGGTTTTCTCAGTTATGGTCTATTTTTTGCAAATGCCAGATTTTTAAAATTATTTTAAAATGTATCCTTTCAATTCCATTAACTTCAAATTATAAATCAGATTATGTCAGACATAGGTGTGTGACGATATTGAAATTTGGTATCACAATTATCATGGCCAAAATAATTGAAATTAATGTTTATATCACAATAGTTACTACATTTGCTGACAAAAATTTTATGAATTTGAATAATTGTAATTTTAATATTATAAACCGATTCCATGTTTGAACAACCGTTACAGTACTTTACTCGGTTATAAGTGAAAACAACAATAATCTAAAAGAAATAGAGGTAGTTTTTCTCTGCCTATTCTGGCGATATAATGGCCATTCTCTTGTTGACTATTACTATTATGATTATATGAATGTTGTAAATGTTACTATTGTTTATTGTCCCATTATCAACAGTTACTATTAGAATTCCTCTTCCCCAAATACTTCTTCACTTCTAATTTCTTGGACCACTACTTTGTACTTCTATTTGAGTAATATTATTTTAACTTGTTTAACTTATTTTTTGACTACTCTACCACCTCTGCAAATGTGTTCAGCTCCAGTCCATTTCAGCTACACTTGCACAATAGTAGCTCAACTGTTTATGCTTTGTTTAATAATTGTGGGTGAAGCTAATTTGAATACAGCAGTATGTATTTTAATGTTGTTTATTAAAATTTAATGAACCCAAATTACAATAGCCACCTTTTGTAACCCCTCTGTTATTTCCTCCCCGCAGGCCGAGACTTCTCCCACGACGAAACGCTGGACGTGCCGACACAAGTGGAGCTGCTGATCAAACAGGCCACCTCCCACGAGAACCTGTGCCAGTGCTACATCGGATGGTCAGTATTATCTTGTATGTGTGTGATGTATTGGCAGATACAGCACAGGGCAAGAATACATCATCGCACAGTGAAACGTAACCACAGCCAGCTCTAAGATCAAGATGTAAGGACAGAGCCAAGGTCAATGCTGGATCAATAGAGGCTGGCAAGAACACCTGTACTAATGCCTGTTTTATGGCTTCATTAGAGGACTACTGTCTACCACTATATTTATACTCACATTCATATTCCTTGCTTATCCCATTATCCACACCAAAGCACCCAGAGTTTATTAATAGATATAATTCATAACGCTGGTCATCCCAGTTAGTTCATTTTGTTCCTGGTAAAAGGTACAAGTAGATACTCAACATTTTGTTGGGCTGTGGTCAATAAAAAATGTTTTATAAGCTTGTACAACTGTATTAGAGCCAAGAGAATATAGACTATGTAGTGTAATATTTAGATTTAGTGCATCTTTTCAGATTATGAAAAGAAGAGAAGGGATTGTTTTCAGTGCTGCTCCAGGAACTACAAGAGGCTTTACTTAAGTTACGGCCACAATATGCAACTTTTTTGACCAAAAAAGACTAAAATAAGAGCTTGTGTTTTTTTTTCTAGTTTGGTCGTGTTTATTGCACTGACATGCATCCGTGCTGGTATCTCCACAAACCTATTTTTTGGCCTGGAGGAGGGACTCTTCCTCCTACTTGTTTCCATGGAGATGTTGTTCCTTTAGCTATTATCTTCCACATTATGGCTTAAAACGTATCTAGAATGTTCCATAGTATGGTTTTAACTTTCTATTTCCATGGAATCATGCAGGTAACGTGACATCTGCAGAAAGATTAGCTACATACTGTACCTTTAGGTTAAATATTGAGCAAAATTTACTTTTTAAGTTTAACCACGTTCTACTGTTTATCCCTCATGAAAACTTACTAGTTGTGTTGTGTTGTTATTCCTGTTTCTCCAGGTCTATTTAATGCTCAAACTGCCTCCACCACAAAGCAGGTCTTGCCAAAGGCTAGCACTGACAGATATTGTTTTTAGATTTATTTATATTGCTGTGGACCCTCTGCAGTGACTTTGAAATTAGGATTGAATTATGTATACACCTGTCGACCATGCAGTACATATTTTAAGTTATAAGACCTGAAATGCCAGTGGCGGGTGATAAAATGTAGAAAATGGCCAGAATAATGCCCAGTAATGTTTTTTATGTTATTTTCATGGCCCTAGTCAACTGCATAAATAGTGCGCTAGTCAGACATTTACATTGTTTTTACCTGTTTGTTTCAGGTGTCCATTCTGGTGAAGCATTGGTGAATGTTTGTCTTTGCAACCCACTCGTCTGAAACTGGCCAAACGGTGACATTCAATGGACTTGAACCCCAATATTGTTAAGTTTAAAAATGATCCAAGGAGCTGTTTTATCTAATTTAATTTAAATTATAAATGTTGTCACATCTTTTTGGTATTTGCTTGCTTTCTCCTCGTGGCCAAACTGTAATAAGCAATGCTTTTTATATAAGAGTCCATGTTTTTCCAGTCTGCTTTAACATTGTGAAATAATGTGAGACTTTTCAATAACATACTCTGCCTTTGACTGCTACACTGTTGAAGGATGTGGACCTCATAATGTATTGTATGAGCATGAAGGTGCCAATAAATCTGTACAGAATAGATGACAACTGAGTGTTTTATTAAAGCTCTTAATCTTATCTCTAATGTTAGAATGATTTGTGGACTCTTTTGAAACTACAAAAGTTGGAAATTAGATTAACAAATTAGGGAAATACTAAATCCTAGCCGGAGTACGTCACAATACTTTTTCGTAGTGAAATAGCCATTCACAATATTACATTTGGAAGACATTTAGACCTTAACAATACATGAGAATTGTTTATGGTAGAGGTGTCTAAACTTTTCTCATTAAGGGTCACATATAAAAACACAGACAAAGCTGAGGGCTGATTGAGGGTCATAGACTGGTCGGCAAGGCATGGCAATTCAAAGTGCTTTACAGAATAAGAAAGACATTAAAATCACACAAATAAAAAATAAATACAAATACACACAAATAATCACAAATAATAATCATAAAAGTAACATTAAAACAGAAGAGTGCAGATTAAAAACCTTTCAGTCATATGCACAGATAAACAACTGTTTTGAGACTGGATTTAAACATGTCAAAGTCGAGGCCTGTCTCACATCTTCAGGAAGATTGTTCCAGGTTTTAGCTATATAAAACTGAAATGCTGATTCTCCATGTTTAGTCCTGACTCTGGGTACCAGCAGGAGACTGGTCCCTGAAGTCCTCAGAGTGCGAGATGGTTCATATGGCACCAACATGTCAGAGATGTACTTTGTACCTAGGCCATGAAGAGACTTGTTCACAAGCAGAGCTGCTTTAAAGTCTATTCTTTGAGCTACAGGAGCCAGTGTAGAGAGCACAGGACTTATGTGCAATACAGTGAATACTTCAAATCTGCATTATTATTACAAGTTAGACTGAACCACTAGACCTTTGTTCATGCTTACATCCTCAATGGGACACATTAAATATTTGATACAGGCTTGTTAAAGTAGATTTTCAGAAATGTACAGTAAACAGTACTGTTTAAGGTAATATGGGCTAATTCACCTGGAAGCTAGAGGGCCAAGAAACACTGGTCTGAGAGCCGCATTTGGCCCCCGAGCCATAGTTTGGGCATGCCTCGTTTATGATTTATACAACACGCCAGCATCCAGGTTGATTTCAGATGGCATGCCTTTTGTAATTGGCTACACGTTTTTCTCTAAACATTTTTACCGTACAGACTACATTCTTTCCCGGTAACTTGAATAATATGCCTCGTTTTCCAAATCTAATTTAATTACTTGGTAAAGCAAATGCTGTATAAAAAATGGTGCTAGAATGCATATTATATACTATACTATTATTTGCAGTATGATTGGCAGTTTTGATCTAATTTGTCAAATATACTTGCAAAATTAGCACTTTCACTGTGGCATGTCATTATTGAACTGCTTAGAATGATCAACTGTTTGTGTCCCCAGATACGACGTAAACATGCTCAAATCAAATATAGATTTTACTGATCACACAATTCTATGGCTGATTTATTCGTAATTACAAAAACGCTGAAAATAATATCCCATTTATGTGAAAGAATTTGTTATTTATCTAATCAGAAAGCAGAATGAGCCTCACATGAGTCTCTCATTTGGGTTGCCAGTTTGAATGCTAAAATACAGCTGGCTTAAACCTAAAATCCTCTCTGATCTGAATCCTCACTACCTGCTGTAAACCCCAGCACCTGCAGCCAATCATTAAACAGTGCTAGTGCATCCTGTGGTGTAGGTTCAGAGCTTGCATATGAGGCATGGCTTTCCCATATGCTGAGAAAAACTTAAGGTTCAGTTGTTATTGTAGTACCTTTTTAAAAACTGTAAATGCACAGGCTAAATACAGTTCCTTTAAGAAAAAAAAAAAAAAACATCTTTCTTATAGCCCTACATGTGCTGCACTTTTTTCTAATCTTCCACCTACAGAGGGCAGTGTTCCTCCTACCAGCCGTACCTCCTCTCTGCATCCAGATTTTCGGTAGGTGTGCACACAGCACAGAGAGCGCAGCTACATTTCACATTTCTGCCTTCGCTTTCCAATTGAGATGAGAGTGCTTGTTCTCCACTATATTTATCCAGGCTGCAGACCACGGGGAGGTAGTGCACGGCGCCTCAACCCAGTGAGAAATCAAACTGAACAAATTGCAGCAGCAGAAGCAGCCCAGACAACTATTAATTCACTTTTATCTAGTGGGTGCAAGCCAAGGTATCTACGCTTCACTCCTCCCTGTAGCACATTGTTATTCCGCCACTTATTCGGCTATTTATCCCCCTCTGCTTTCTCCTCTGAAGGTTAATTACTTATAGATAGTTGGGGATTACGGATCAACAAAAAGCAGCCCATTGATCGCTTCCCCGGCGTGCCCACCTCTGCAATGTCACACTCCGTACACTGGGACATGTGATTATCTGTTCCCATCGACCCGCTCCTCTTTTTGTTTTTCCTCTGTTCTGGCTCGCACTCCTCTACCTCTGTCACTTCCCCGATGCTGCCCAAAAGCTCATTATAGAAAATGTGACTTCTCATCGTGGCCATTTGCTCCCCTTGTTTCTCTAATTTGTTTATTTTTTGTCTCGCTCCTCTCTGTCTCGCAGTTTGAGTCAATAGCTGCAGTTAAATAGACGCCATTGATCGGTTGGAGGGATTTAGCTGTTTACCAAGTGTGGAAATGAAAGTAGAATGCAGGGGAAAGGTGTATGTGTGAGGGAGCGGGTAAATGGTGATGAATGAAACTCATCAGGAGACAAAGGACAGAGGTGATGATGCAGGGAGGTATGGTGAGGCTTGGAAGACATTGGCTTATGTCGATTCCCACATGAAAAGGCCTAAACTGGTAGCCCATGGCCAGACATTGATGGCCTACCAGTGTGGTGCAATTAATTGGATTTTAATCAAGATTGAGGTTCAGTCATTTCCAATCGTGAAAGATCAGCTTGGCTCGTTTTAATCAGGAGGTTTAAAGTCAATACAGCATGTGGTTTGGAGAATAGGAAGAGATTTTTGGCGTTTTTTTCTGACAAACTAAAATATCAGAATCACATCTCGCGGCTCTGAATTTCATATCGAAATGGTCAAGCTAATTGGCTGAGTTCCCTTGCTCAAAACAAACGAGACGGCTCTCAATTCTATTCCAAATGACAGATAATCAATAGTTTGGTTCAATTATTTAGTAACAGAAACCCAGGATTCATTACTTAAAGTGAGCACAATCTGAAACCAGCATTTTCATATCGGCTTGCTATGTCCAAAGGCATGCATGTCTGATCGGATTGCCACACAGGGACATTTTGGAGATGGAGCAACAACAAACACACACAAAAACATCTTTTAAGTTTTCTGTTGCCTAACTCTTGTAGAATAAATGAACCAGCTACATAGTGTAAGAAGAGGAGGGAGAGAGGATGTCTAAAGCAGAAATTTATTTAGTATGGAACCCGGAGATTTGAATGCGCAACGAATTGTCGTGTTGTCCTTCCAAGACGTAGCCCAAATATCAAGGACGGAGCTGGCATAGAAGTGCAATTTCAATAACAAATCACACTTTTTCCTGTGATGTATTTAAAGGTGCACCATGTCACTTTTTGATGAGATGTCTGCTACCTACTTGTCTCCATAGAGATTTAATTTGTTTCCCTGGAATTTACTTCATCATTTTCTTCTTTAAAATACCATGAAAGAGGTACCTTTGACCATCCTTTGACTGGACTTTGATGTGATTTAGACTAGTGGCATTAAACAGTGCAACATTCCAGGCGAGGCGATAACAATAACTGAAAAAAAGTTGTGTAGTGTACCTTCATGCAATATTACCAGTGGTCTAACTTGTGACTGACTACATCACAGTTCATTCTTCTTTCCTGCTCTTCAGAGAACACGCTTACCCGTCACCTCGGGCATGGCTAACAGCTGTGGAGAAGAAAACACACTTGGAGGCCATATTGACGTGAGCTTGCGGAGTTATAGCCGTTGAGCGGTTTGAAGTGGTTTTGCAGTTAGAACAGGCTGTCTGCAGTGTGCTGTGAAGCCTGTATCGATGGAGCTGACAGCAGTTTAGCCCTTTGTGAGATGGCCGCTCCCCTAGGACTCCCCGGTACATACCCCTCCACAGCTCCAGTCTTGTTTACCGGCCGTTAATGTTCCCCTGGGCTGGGCTTTCAAGAAGACAAGACGCCTCCCCTGTATGGCATCATCTGCCTGGTAAAAAGAGGTAAGTCACTTTGGTGTTCAGTTTGTGCACAACTTTCTGTAACATTTATCTGCATTGCCATTTAAAGGTGCTCTATGTAACTTTTCTGATGGAGGGTCCCTCACTTCCTTGTCTCCATGGAGATGTTGATGTTGAACTTTTTTTTTTTTTTTTTTTTAATTACAGCTGTTTTATTGCTCAAAAATACTGTAAAAAACTTGCATTCTTACTGTGTCGATGGAATGTTCCACAGTTTGACCTTAAACGCATCTAAGACATTTTTATTTAGGGATTATGAAAACACTAGACTATATTTTGTACAGAATGATGTTACAATATTAAAAGGTTATATGAACATTTTGATGGCAGGCAGAGAAACTGAAAACACGTCAAAGTTTTACTAATCAGATAAACATAAGGTGACTCATCCTGTGGCTTCAGAAATGATCCCTGATCCCTAAACCCAGTGCAGTACAGAACCAGCCATTATGCACAACTGATTATTTTGGAACGCTAAAAGCAGTAGGTTATGTTTTTTTTTTTTTGATGATGATGATTATTTATTTATTTATTTATTTATTTACTTATTTTTGAATTCTAAGTCTATTTTTATTCTAGGCTCTCCTGGCAAATTAAAGAATCACCATGTAACCCGTCGAGTTGGGGGTTCCACATTATTGCATTAAACTTGTCTTTAGGCTTACTGCATTTTTTTTTTAAGTTGAAAGAACATGGTGTGAGGAAACACGCCAAAGTTTGTCTTGTTAATTTATCTGAACACGAGGGCTACTGTAGGCCGTAACCCATGCCAAAACAAGAGTAAAACAAGAGTAGTCTCAACTCCCAGAGCCAGTCTCCAAAACAGACCAGTAACTGATCAATACAACCAAGTGTCACTAACAAAAGCAGTTACATTAAGAACAACACAACAACAGTTACAAGAACAACAAAAAGTGTCAACCCTGAACTAAACACAAAATACCAGATCATTATAATACTTTCTTACTGTAAACAGAGTTGCCTCTCCACAGTTCTGATCTGTAACTTGACCTGGTGGTGTCCCCTGCTCGTCTCCATGGAGATTAACAGGTTTATGGCCTTAAACCTGCCCAGACAGAGTGATACCATCTCCATGGAGACAGGCAGGTGAATCATTTTTAACACAAATGAATGATGCTCACATTCTTAAATGTCTAATGGCTCTTTCACCGTTGACACTCATCTTATTTGTGTAAGTAAGTCATGACTAAGTACTGTGAGTGTACAGAGCCCAGCGCCATGTAAGATAAAAGTTATTTGTCTGGGATAACGAGTGTGTATCAAAGCCCAAACAGCCTCACAGTCGTTTCTCTCAACACAAACCAAAGTAGGACACGTAAATGAGAAATCGGCAGCGCTTTGAGTCCCGGTGTTTTGCTGCTGGCTCCCAATGAAAGCGCGCGCTAGTTAACTGTTTGAGGAATTACAAATTTAATATCAAGTGACATGTGCAAATGGCACGCAGTATGCCAGTGTTTGTCTGGAACTGGAAAGCGCCGGGTTTTTCACAGTTTTTCACGTTGTGTTAGACTCTGGAACATGGTGGGCACAGTGGCACTGCAGCATCCAATCACACAATTAATGAACTTCACATGCTCTGAAATGTGAGGGGAAAACATGTGAGTGTTCCTTTCTGCAGTGGCGCCTGTAGCCTGTGCGCAGCCCGCAGCCTGTCTCCCAACGTACGCATGGAGCAGCGCAGTGATTATTGGCCAAACTGCTCACTTCTTTACTGAGGGCAAGGCTGTAAAACCATTAAAACCTGATGTTTCTGACAGTGGGTGCGCACGGGAACTAGACGAATCTTGGATGTCTCTTTCTCCCTCCTGCACCAGCACGCACCAGACGCACCACCGCGGGCTTGTTTGAAATGTGCGTGCTGTGTACTGTGAGCGCCCTCTTCTCCTGGTGTCACCCAAACATCAGCCCTGTGGGTGCCACGAGAACTCGAGAACAAGTGCGCACCTTCAGCTGTGTCTCGCTCCCGCCTCTGCGCCTCTGTCGGCACATCTGTCTCTGCGCCTCTGTCTCAGCGCAGCAGGGCGCGCACCCCGCTCCGCATAATCAAGTTTGAATTCCCTGTACGCAGTGGGAAATCCTATAGGTAACGTCAAAAGATGACGTAAGCTTATTCAGTAAACTCAAACTGAACAAAGGCTCTTTGGAGAATTAAATAAAACGCTGCGCACGTCGTATGAGAGAGGAGCACGGCGAGAGAACAGAGGGACGCGGACCTCCAAAGCCCCGTGCCTCAGGTGTGTGGAGATGTGCGCACAGAGAAAGGAGACTGAGGGGAGAGCACGGAGGAAACGCACTGAGGAAGGGAAACGAAACGGAGGGACAACCTGGGAAAACGTTAACACCGGCCTACTGCGAGTCTAGAGTCTGTCACTCACTTGGACCGGGGGTATGCCCTTTTTTTTTTTAGTCTTTAAGACGCCTATGCTAAACTGATAACTTACTGTGACTTCTCTTCTGTATTTTTTAAGTCCTTAGAAGTCTAATCTTGTCAGTGCCCGAATTGCTCCCAGTTAACAACTTTGATAGCTACTATGGCGTTTTGCCCCATACAGCCTGCTTTCCACATTTCACTGTGTTCCAGCAATGCACTGAATTAAAACAACAGCAGGAAAATGTTGCAGAAAAGATTAAAAGGCCTTAACCTGATTTTATTCCCAGTGTGTTTGAGTAAAACTTGTGTTGCCCCAGTACAGATATATTGTATAGGCAGCTCTTGAGGCTAAAATAAATTCACTGTGTACTGTCTGCATCTAATTATGAAATCTGAATCAGCGTTACCCTCACTACAAAACTTCACTATGATCTCTGAGAACTGAGAAAAAAAGCTCACCTCTGTTAATAATTTGGATGCTCTCGGGGTGTATAAGGTAAGTGAGGAATAACTGTGGACCATGGCAAACTGAATATAAAACAGGTGCAGCACATTTAAGTTACATATGTGCATATCCAGAAATGATACTCCTTTACAATATATGGTTTCAACAGACTTTTCCCCACATTTTTTTTTTTTTTTTTTTTTTTTTAAAGATTTGAACAAACTAAATATCAAAACACCAATTGCATCTTCTAGTTTATCCACAAAACAGAAATGATCCTGGCAGTGCTATTTTCGAGAGTGGTTATTGTTGTCTCCACAGATGAGTCTCCAGGCTGGAGCTCAGTCTGACCCCTGTCTGACCTCTCTCTCTCTGTGCGGACGGTACACAGCTACTCTGCACAAACACTGCCCAGCACATTGTAATCTGTCAACATAAACATGGGATATAATTATGATCGCCAATATATTACTTTTTACTACGTGGGTGAACAGGGAACTTGCGTCATACCTGCTGCATTGACCAAAAAATAATGTATTATTTTGGAACTAGGGTTGTCAAAAGTATAGAAAATTAGATACTAACCAATACTAAAACTAGTGTTGAAACTAGATACTCATTTGAGCAGGTATCGGTACTAAAGAGTCACATTCAGAGGACAGAAATGTACCTTTCCTGAATAGCTTGATGATGATGAGCTGCATCAGGCCAATTGGTGGCCCAAAAGTCACTGACAGTTGAAAAAAATGCATAACTCTTTTGTGTCTAAATATTTTTCTTTTATTTTTCAGAGCATTTAGAACTACTTTTTCTGACATATAGCACCGAGGAACGAACCCTCATTTTACAGTGGTACTTTGAGTCACATGCAGAGGTGTTACCATTGACATTTTAATACCAGAGATGCTCCAAGCGTAAATGCCATTAAAGGAATAATAAGTCGTTTTCAAAGACAGGGGGCAGTATGTGATCTCCCGAGACCTGACTAGTCCCGATTTCTTCCTGTGGAGCTATCTTAAAGAAAAAGTGTTTGTGAAAAATCTCAGACAAAACGACTTAAAATGTAATATCGAAGATCAAATAAGAGCCATAAGCCTGGAAATGCTTTTGAATGTTATGTAAAGTGTGTTGGAAGACGGCCATTCAGTGTGAAACTGAAAAGGGTGGACACTTAAAAAACATTAGGTCATTTTTACTTCCCCTAGTTTAAGTAGTGATAAGTTCAAGTGTAAGTGAACAATTCTAACCGTAGATATTGCCAAAAATCTCGTAAGGTTCGGTTTACCTGCTGCTAGTAAATTTGGTGAGTAAAACTTAAGAGTTATAGGAGATTCTGAAGATTTAAAGGCCACATAAACAAGTATGCACTCATGGACCACTACGGAACCTACCTGGACGATTGATGTATGTTGAAAATGGCACGCTACTGTCTAAAGAGTGTTTTTATCATGGTATCGGAATCGGTATTAAGTATCAAGTCTATAGTATCAAAATCGAGATAGTGTTGTCATGGCTGTCAGTTCTGACACTTGCCATCACGGTTGGGGACAGGATGCACAACTGCCATCTACTGGTAAAAAAAAATCAAATATCATCATTATAGAAAAGTTTCAAGAGAGTCAAGTTTGATTATTGTAGCACATTTGAACAATATTTAAGCTTATCTGAACACCAGTTAATGAGCAGAGACTCCTGCAGACAGCCCAAAGAAGGTGTGATGAATGTGGCCTGACTCGAGTCTGGAGATGTTGCTCTAACCACGGTGAGGACAGAGATGGATGTGTGTGAGCAGCAGCTGTGAAGTTCACCATAAAACCCCACTCTGCAGAAAAAGAGGTTGGCCCAGGGAAATGCACCAAATATAGTACATCAGTCTTTACCAACTATTACCATTATATTTTGCTGGCTAGAGTTAGCTAGGTTGCTGGTTATTTATATCATAAATCTTGCGGATCCCTTCTGCAAAAATAATAACTGAGCCCTCATTTGGGACGCTCAGGTTTTTGTCTAGAAGGCAATCTGGAGACCATTTGGGACAACTACCCTGGTATATAGTTTTGACAGATTGACTGCCCATCCCAAAGAATCAAATAAACAAAAGTCTCAGCCAAGGCCACTGACACCATGTCCATTACACCAATTTAGCAATGAGTCAATCAAAAAAGTGTTCTGTCCATATTACATTTTGGACACAGTGTAATGTCTTGTCCGCTGGAGCCAAAGTGTGGATTTGCTGCCCACTATACTGCATAAACGGTATGGTGGCTAGCACACTCAGCATTAAGGGTTGATGCCAGAGCGGAGTGGGGGTCTAAGGTTGAATGTCCTCTTATAATATATGAGTGGCATTTAGGGGAAGTGTCAAAAAACTCCCGCACATACCGCAATCACTGCTCTGGCTTCCTGTTTTATCCTGGATTGAATACAAAATCCTTCTGCTGACTCATAAATGCATCACTGGTCAGGCGCCACTGTAGCTGCAAGACCTGATCACTTTGCAGACTTCAAACCGCACCCTCAGATCTTCAGGTAGCCTGCTCCTTCGCAAACCTTCAAACTTCGGGCTTGTGGCTGAGTGCCGTAACGACTGAGCCACTGTAGATCATGTAGAAGTCATGCCCACAGCTGTAATGTAATGTACCTGTAATGTGCCATGTTCCATAGATTGTTCTGGTCTGTTTTCGGGGGTTTTTTTGCCGCTGCCCTGTCCATTCGCACCAGGTCATCTGTGAGATCCACTGCTTCGGTTTTCAGACTGATGCACCACTTTGGCTTTGTTCCGCTCCACTGTAAATCTACTTTGAACTCAACTCTGCTACGACATGCCTCCTTGTACGCTCCCACCAAACACCATAAATGTGCTGTAGTATATCTCCCAAATGTTTCTGTTTGCCGCCATGTTGTTAGTGTACGAGAAATCTCTGAGGGCAGCAGAACCATAACATTTATGTCCATGCACGGTCAAGAAGGACTTTATGTGTTACAATCAATCTTCATGCTAAAGGTTATACGTGCTAGCCAGTAGCACCAAATGAAATAGCCACTCTACGATATTAAAGGTTTGGGCTATGTCGCTCTCAATCTGCATCTTCTCTTTGTACGCTCGTTTCCACTGTCAGCTATTGATTCAAACCAGCCACTCTTTCACACAGTATTATTTTCTACAATTAACGTTTTATGCATTCACATTAAACAGCCAATGTCGATCTAATTCACCCTCAGGAATGCTAACCTATCTGGCTTTTTATGGAGCCCGTTGGCTTAAAAATTAGGTCTTATCTAATTTCCATTAAAGATAATACAGTAAAAGCAGCAGGGTCAAAATAAGACCATTGTACGCTATCTGCATTTTATCAGGCATGAACAAAGAAGTAACACTAGTGCATCGCTGGTAGGCTGGCTTCCAGTTGTTAGCAATGCTCTGACTCTTATAAACTCATTGCAGTGAATATTATGTTGACATTTAAGTTTAGACCGCGGCAAACAAGTTCTGTTTTTCATGTTGTTCAAGTCTTTAAGGCAGTGGCCGCCAGTATTCTGACCAGAACTGAAGAAGCGGCTTGGATGAGCTGTGAAAGTCTCTTACGCCTCTTACGTTTTGTCCACTTGACAGATTTAAACTTTGTCTTTTGCTATGGATCAGACCTGGACGACTGAGGGATTACACAGACTTCAAGACTTTAAATTACTAGCCTGCTTGCTTACTCATATTCCTCCATTTGACCAAGAAACGTCCATGGTAGGAAACGTTTCGAAGGTAGTCATCTGGATACTGTTTTTGAAATTAAGGCGTTTCATCCAGAAGTAATTTTCAATCTGAAGGTATTGGCCTGAGAAGCTAGAATTTACAATGCTCTGACCTAGAATAGTCTGACCCTCATGGAGGAGTTATAATCTGAACGTGTTTTGTCTTTGTTTAATGAGGCAAGTGAGGAACAAAAGACAGATCAGCTTCCTGCCAGTACCTTGAGATTGATTACCTTTGAAGCCTTTCTTACCACTTACTTATTCTTACAAATAACTACTACACTAACTTGGTTCTCTGACAGTAATAACAACAGTAAAAATGCTTTACCACCTTTACGGCAGGTGGGTTAAGTGTCTTGCCCTAGGACACCACGGCAACATTCATCTGTGGAAGCTAGCACCGCGAAATTGTGGGTCACTGGACAAACACCCTGAGCTACTGTCGCCAGAATATAAGACTCTTTGGACCACTGAACCACATTCTCCAAGTTTTATTACAACATTCAATGCACTTGTGACTTCAGCTTATGTACAAATAATGGAAATTGTAAAGACATCCATCCAGTGTCGCACGTATTCAGTCATTCAGTCTAAGTAACTTGTCGTCGAGCGATGTCCTCCAGCTGTCTGGGCGGGCCATCCTCTTGTCTCCCCTCTCAGATTTACCCACTAGAGGGAATAGCTATTTCATCTCCTGTTATTATTTGCCATAAAAATGCTGTGAACGGCTGTGGACGTGGAGGTGCTATAAAAAGCAGCGGGGTGTGCAATGGTGCCGCTGCGTCATCAATCAGATACATGCCGAAACATCAGGCTTCTCCACTGGCCAGCGAGAGAGGAAATTGATTTTTGTGTAAGTCCCAACGATTAGGGTGTGAAAGAGGACCGAGGAGCAGGGCAGAGGAGGAGCTCGAGCAGCAGGAGATGGGATAGGGCTATGAGCGGAACACATGAAGAAAGCAAATGCTTTGTAAAGAGCTTATAGTAAAGAACTCAGTCCAGCTCGAAGCTTTACCAAATAGGGTGCATTCTGAGAAGAGGACGTGTCGATTAGGAGCGGCTTAAAAGATCATGTGCGTGTGGCTAAAAAGGTGCTTCTTGTAGTCCTGGTAGATCATTTTGGGTCGTTTCTGAAGACCTGCATGTTTAAAAAATACTCATATAATTACAGTTGTTCTCACGGTTAATGAAATCGTAGCCTAATTATAACGTAAAGTAAAATATAGACTACTTTATTGTCTTTATTGCCATTTGTCCTCTGCATTTGGCTCTTCAATTCCACTGGGGCAACCTGCCAAGACGCTTGCCTGACCAGCCAGTCCCTTCTACTTTCTGTTCAAATTCACAAGGGCCTGGAACAGACAACAGAGGGTGAAAATCCTCAGTCCTAACATGAAAATAGGACTGAGGACTAATTTGTATCACGTGTCTCTCAGCAATTCTCATATCATTCAGAGAAAAATATATGACTTGTTTTACCTGATTTAAGTAATAGTTTGGTGCTTCGATTGTTGATTCTGCAAACATCTGTGCTGTTTCTCAGTCCTTTATGTTGTTTTCTCCCCCCTTTTTATGTGTAAGCACTAAGCAGCTGTGTTTTTGACGTGAATGGACCATATGTCTCTCGGACTGGTTAATGCACCTGTCAATTTCGCCGTCTGGAACTGGGGCGACATAATACAGCTCCAGTTGTTATAAACTTGTCTTTGTAAAGTTTTGTCAAGCCATATGGTTGTTGCTGGCCACGTGATCAAGATGCAGCACCTAACAAACCATCTATAGATCTTGACCTACGTAATTGGTCAAGACTACAGCAGCACTGTCCTATTGTGCACGTTTTAGGCTCTGACATTGGTGTAACGTGGAAGTAAACTCATGACCTTCTTGAGGTGAGGTGAGAGTGCTAGCCACAGTGCTGTAAGACAAGACTGTAACTTAGTATACTGCTTTTTAAACAGTGTAAAAATGGCTTTGCTCAACCTGTATGCAACAGAAAACAAAACATTTCCTGAAGTCAGATGCTGCCAAGAGATAAGTGTGACCTCCTTTTAAAATATGAGCATCTTCAGAAGTACTGAGCTTAAGGCCGGATTGAAAGAGAGCGTGAAGGTGTCAGAATCCTTACGATAAAGTGTTGTTGAATGTTTCTACAGCAACAGAATCTTTTAGCTGCACTGCTGACAGGAGGCAAGGTCACTTTGAGAAGGAGCAAGTTTTGTATTCAAACCACATGAAACTTGCAAAAGCAGAGATTGACGGAGAGCGTTCCTAGAGAGTGCCATTCATCAAAACCACAAATCTGTTGAAATGTTTTGGGCTGCACTCGGTGAACCCCCCTGTGACGGGCTGCTAAATGAACTATATAGTCTTTACTCAACAATTCTTCACATTTTGTGGGTATTATTTTATACATTATTCTGTTATCAAATATAGGATATGGAACTTTAAGGTGAAATGGATCTAGATCAGGGGTGGGCAAACTTTTTGACACACAGGCCACAAAGGGTTCTAAAATTTGATAGAAGGGCCTGGCCAGGATATATATGTATATATTACAGAGATTTGGCATGTAACATTCCTCAGTGCTGCTCTGGTCCCACTGCTCCTATCTCCATAATCTTGATGCTTTGGTCAGGACTGCCATAGCTAGAAGATTCGACCTACTGTGCATGTTTTGGGTTGATGGGGAAAACCGGAGAGCCTGGAGGAAACCCACCCAAACACGGAAAGAAGATGTAAACTCTGAACAGAACGGCCCAGGTGATCCGGCAATCAAACCAGAAACCTTCTTGCTATGAGACGTGAGTACTAACTAGATACCAGATGTTTTTTTGGTTTTTTTTTATAAACTGGTAAGGGTCAAATGCTAGTACAGCTTGATATGCCTGGGCCGTTTTGTGTATAGTGACAATTATTATGCTAATGTATGCTAAAGAGTCAGAAGACGAGTTAATGCTGTCTCCTTTTGCAAACATGTACAACCATTTTCTTTTGGTACTAAACTAATTCATGTCTCTACTGAAGCTCGCTAACCAAAATATAACCAACTGGAGAAAAAAAAAAAAATCGCTTTGTGTAATTTGGCTTTCAGGAGGAGCCTTCAGCCTTGAAAATTGTGATTCCCAGCCCCATTGGATCTGCACACATATACAGACGGTAGATGTGTGGCTAGCTTTGCCAAGTCGGTGCATTTCTTTGGCCTTATCTCACATTCATTCTCCATGCATCATCCGCGCTCCCAACGCCACTGTAAGCTATGATTCAGCGCACTATTCTTATCATGCGCTGACCCCCTCGCCCGCGTCTCCAATAAGCATAACCGTATCTGACAAGGCCACGGCTATTGAAGGAGTGTGGATGCTAGTAGCCCTCCTCTGGATAGCTCCTCGTCCTTCTGTTCTCTTGGCCAATTTCCACCAGTGCTGAGGCCTCCTTTTGCATTCCTCGCCTTGGAGCTTATTTGGTTTGCTTTTCCCCTTTTTTTTTATCCTCATCCTGGAGCATTCCCCATCAACAGGCAGATGAGTAAACACTAGTATTTGAGTAGTAGTGTTGCCAGATCTGTCACTTTGAGAGCCCGAGTTTTGGCTTTTACACTTATTTTAAGAGTTAACTAGGATTTTTTATAATATGTCATTCAAAATCTACATTTCTAAGTGAGAGATGAAGTGATAAAAGGGCTCAAAGGGTTGAAATTGAGGATTGGATTGTGTTTGTCATCTGCCTAGCCTCTTACAATGGTTATTAGAGAAAGTAAATATGCCCTTCTGTCATTTTGTCAACAGAATGGCTATATATAGAGTTGGTGTGATCCTGCCGATTTGGAGCTAACCTCAACAGAAGAAGCAACTCAGTGATAGTTGCAATTAAAGAGTACTGACTAAATGTGCATTACATAAAAACGAGCTGGGGTCTCGTTAATGATGGGCCTATGTGACTTTCTGTGGCTTTCCATGTTAAGTTTGTGATCTATAAACAGACAACCTGACGTGGGCTGACCGGATTTACAATGAGCAGTTCAGCGCCAAAACTGTGAACTTTGTGTGTCAGGGTTTTCAGAGATGAGGCAGAAGGCGATTTGAGTTCAGAGAGATGAGCAAGCCACTTTGATGTTTTGTCCGTACATACATTTTTGGTAAGAATTCCCTGTAAAGATTTATAAATGGCACCCCAGATCTGTGGATTGACAAACATGCTCAAAGTAAAATTATAATTATTGAAAGTAGTTTTGAGCAAGAAATACTCAACTGTAACTGAATGAATACAAGATACTGTAAGTTTAATGCCATGCTGTGGAACAGTCCAGGAAAGCTATAACATCTCCATGGAGACAAGCAAGACTCTAAAGAGAAGTGACCAAACTCTTTTTTATTGAGGGCCACATCTCAAAACATATTGAAGCGAAGGGCCACAGACCGGTGATCAATACAGTGCATGCTTTGACAGAGCCGCTGTGTATTAATAAGGCTTGAAACACAATCATTTTAGGTCTGTATCACACTGCAATGTGATGTTTGAGATTTAATTTGCTGTTAAAAGTACTGCTTATGATCAATTAGGCCGGTTCAGCAGGAGGCCTGAGGGTCAATAAAAACTGGTCTGAGGACCGCGTTTGGGCCATAGTTTGGACATCAATGCCCTTAAAATAGTGCACCCAACTTTCCAATTTATTTGCACAGGCATCATGGCTATTAGAGAAACAGGCAAAAATCTTGTGTGTTGAATAAATTAGCTATTTACGATTACCCGTGAGCTTATTGCAATAGTATTTAAAATACTGATTTCACCCAAAAGGACATATAGGCTTTAGCACATAGCTATGCATAATGGATCTGTGTATGAAGCAGCTGGATGCACGTTCCAGGCTATGAGCTCGTGTTATAGTGAATAGCCTACTAAAGACCGCTGGGAGGCCTACATCGAAGCATCCGTTTACAGCCCACTCAGAGCTCTCCGCTGTTCGTCTTGATCTGCAGAAATATTGTGCACTCTGTCCTTATCCCACAGAGGCTCCTGGCGAGGCATGAGTTGTATCTTGTCTGCCTGCTTTTCATTTAACAAAGTAACATTGTCACTTCAGTGTATGCAAAACACCTAGCATACACCTAGGATACTCTTTTCTTAACATTTTTTTGTTCTTTATCAGAGACTTTTTCTCATACTGTTCATCAGCCCGCGGGACACTCAAACAGCCCATCTCTGAGGATCAATTAGTCACTTCTTGCAGCGTGGAGTTGGCGGGCATAGTGGAAGCCGTGGAGACAAAAGCTGCGCAGCGGTGTTGGCGCGTTGTGAGGTGATACAGTGAAACGCTGCTTCCTTCCAGACCATTAGCGTGACAAGCACTCGTGTCCAGGGAGAGGTGGGGCTGACGGGAGAAGGGTGCCCGGCCAGGACACAGGCAGAGAGGGAGAGAGCTGACACACTTTTATTCACTGCTCTTTACTCCTGCTGTTTTTGAACTCCATCTAGGTTCTCTCCCTGGAGCAATTCCGCTCTCCCTCACTTTCTTAAAAGCAGTCCTCTATTCTTTTTTCGAAAGCTACACTCTCTCCTTCACACGCAGCAATGTAATGTAAGTCCTTCTGCTTATGGTTATGAGATTGACCATAATCAAGATACTTAGAATTTTCGGTATTTTCATGTGTCGCATCAAAACAATAGGTAAAAGCCTTCAGCTATAGTTGTCCTGACCAAGCCAAGCTCAAGATCTGGAGATGGGTCCCAGAGTGCTGTGCTGCAGCAGCTCGCTGCTCCTGACAGGCTGCCCCAGCGGCATTGAAGTATGGGTCAAATGAAGACGAATTCCCCCCACAAAAGGATTGATAATGATATCAGAAAAACCTGAAATAAAACATAATCTTTTAAGCAAATAAAATTTTCATGTGACTATTACACATTTAGATGAAGCTCAGACACATTTTCATCATCAGATTGAAAAAAAAGTGTTTAAAAAATACATGACATGTCCACATTCTAATGTGACTCCTTTTGGTTGCAAGTCTTTTTGATTTAAACATATACTCTCTGAGTGCTTTGTGACAGGCTCATGCACACTCTTCTATGCATTTCCCCTTGCTTGTTCTTAGTCCACAGGAGAATGTGGTAGGATGCAGTCACAGCAGGACACAGCACCAGAGGCAAACAGCTATTTCAGGATCTTGTCTGGGCTGTTTGTTCTTCAGAGGTCAGGGGCAGAGGTGAGTCTACCAAAGATTTTTCAATAACTGTTTTTTTTAAAGGCAATGTACCTGAATTTTACAGTTGTGAAACCTAGAACTACTTCACGTTAAATGGATTGCAGTGGTCCACAGTTATTGATCACTTACATTATGCATTCTGATCATCCTAATTATTCTCCGTGATGAGCTTATAAGCGTTTTTCACAACTTTCAGAGACAAGAGCTGTGACGGTAAAATTAGAAACAATTAACATGCTAGCACTGCACTTCCTGATTCTCAAACAATAATTGGACGCAGGCAGAACACAGAGGTCTTATTTAATTATTTCACATTCAGTATTACCACCTTAAGAGCTGCTTATACGGCTTATATGATATAATACTCTATTTATTGGGGCAAGACACATGCTGGGTACAGGCTCTTTGATCCACTATTTTCAAGAGGAAAAAAAACATCTCTAAACACTAATAAGGAAAAATATGGTAGAATATTCAGCAAACAGTCAGAATCTGTTGTCAAACAGAGGATTTTGGCTCCGTCATTATTTGTGTCCAGTGAGCTGTTTTGGACTTGCTCCGGCACTTTTTGTAGTCTCATAATCCATGTCTTTGTGAGCCAGACTTTATGATTTCTCTCTTGTGCTCATAAAAGTCATAAACAAAGTGTGTGTCCATCGGTGCGTCCAGTGGATCTGCGTGAAGGGGGAGTATGCATGGACAGTCTTTATTACAAGGGGCATATCACGCACACATACGCACACACACACACACACACACACACACACACACACACACACACACACCCAATAGCAGTGATGTTTGGAGGCTCTCATTAATTCTCCTGGCTCAGTCCACCTCGGTGAGTAAAAGTGTTATTTCTGCCTTTATGGGGTTTACTCAGCGCTGCAGGGATGGTTTTTACTGGACACTGAGAAGGATGAAGTTGGAGTGCTGTGGTGGTAAGACTTAAAGGTCAGCTGACTTCATGACCACTGTGCCTCAGATGTGACTTATGCACACTGATCTGAATTATGCTGATCACGCTACACTGCACCACTATTACAGGGCTACAACTCACATTTCTGACAAAATCATCTGAAAAAGATTTAGTGGTTTTTTTTTGGAAAGAATGACACTGACAAAATGTATAGTATACTTTCCTTCATCATCAGAGATGTAGTTTCTTTGCCTAGAACTGGAATTATGTCGCATGTATTCAATAATGGGTGTTTAATTGTTCAAAACTACATACAAAAACATGGATTTTTCACCATCACCATTTATCTCCATGGCGATCACAATGGAACATTAATTAATCATTGGATTTTTATAGCTCCTTTCAAGACATCCAATGCGCTTTACAGTGCATTATTCATTCATTCTACACTAAGTGGTGGTAAACTACTGTGGTGGTGGCAGACTGACGAAAACAAGGCTGCCAACCTGCGCCATCGCCCCTCCGACCACATTCCAAGCAAAGTAATCACATCCCCATCTGGAGACAAGCAGGTGGTGGACCTTCCAACTGAAAAGTTACAAAGGGCACATTTAAATTTTTGTTGCCAGCAGGGCTGTCTTTAGCTCAGTATGTCATATGTTAAAATGTCACCAGATTAGACTAAATATTCAGCTTTGGGGAGTCTGTATGTGCCTGCTCTGCTTAGAAATGGCCCTGAATACATTTATACACCAAAAAATAGCCCCAAAGAACAAGTTAAAATACTTTGGAGATAAAAGGCAAAGTAGGGTATAACTCCCATGTCCCCGTCCAGCTGTGTATCTGACCTTGACTCATTCAAGTAGTGAGTGGTTTAGAAATAGCAAAAGCACACATTTGAAACTCTATTTGTATTGTACCAAGAGTGTGTGCCTGGTTTTACAGTGGGCCATTCCAACTTGATAAAATACCTTTTTTTCATTTTCTCAGACTGAATTTGAAAGTATGATGAAGTTCCCAAAAGCACATATGGTAATGCTGACCTAGAAAACTCTTACAAGTGCTGTCAGAATTGTGACCAAAGACCAGAGACACCCATTTGTAATATGAATCCTTTGTATTTGTTTGAATGAGAGAATTTGGAGAAAGATGAATATTGAATTAGGAATTATAAACGTACTACTTCAGAGACAAATTTTAAGCCAAATGTTTTGTCTTCATTTAAGGCCCAATATGTAACTTGTCTGGGGGAGCGTATGCCACCTACTTGTCTCCATACAGGTGTCATTGCTTTGCATAATGTTCCAGAGTATGGTATTAAACACTAGAATACCAGTGTGAAGCTCCATACAAGTGCCACACACAACTATAATTACAGTCATTAAACATTCATTTGCTGTCATCATGCAAGCACAATAAGCATCAGAATTACTCCTGCTCTAACCCAGTGCAGAGACGTTAGCTTCCACGATATGGAAGTTTGAGCAATGTGACAATTAAAAATTCAACATGGGGGATATTTTAGGAATGGCTTTGTGTATTTTTAGACTCCAACAAGACTACTTCAATATTTATGTTAGGAAAAGTCATATGCCTGGAAGTGCTCATTGAGATGATCTGATCTGGGTGAAATATTGCTTTAGTTAGAAAGCAATATTTTTGGAAAGGGCGAAGTAGGCACTGGTGGTATGAACAAAAACAAAAACCTCAAAACAGTTTTTATTACATTGATGACAATATTCAGACAATATTATATTAGAAACATGCCTGTAAATGTCATAGCTGACACACAAAAAGTGAATTGTGCCGGGTTTTACACAAATGGGGGACCTACATGCATTACTGCACTTAAAACATTCTTTAATAAAAACCTTAACGAAGACTAGAAGTTGAACCAAAAATAAAAAATCCAAAATGGTAACTTACAAGACATGACACTGACAATGGACCACAGAGCACACACAGAGCAACGAGACATCAGGGTGGGGCAAACAGTCAATATGACACGGCTGCAGAAAATCCAAAATCAAACCAGGTTCACGGTAATGAAATAACTCAAGGAAAATGACCACCATGACAAATTAAGTACAAAATTAACAGCAAAAGTACATAAAAATTACTAGCCCTGTTTATATAACTGTGCCTTTTTGTTGGCAATATTATAATTTATAATTTAATTCATCTCCAACCGCTAATTAACCAGCAGCTTCTGTGTAAAACCATACATAATAATAAGAGATTTCACTGAATAATTCCACTAGACTGGATCACACTACCCAATCATAGAATGGTCTCATTTACAAATCAACATCCAATGCAGCACAAATCTACATGTTTCCTCTCTGCAGTTCTATGCTGTTCTCACAGACAAATTGTTGGGTATTTATTCGGCCAATCTTTTACTCCCTGGTTAGTATTTAGCTTTTTTTCCCCTGTTTGTTTTGTTGGTGTTAAAATGCCTTTGTTTTATCCCAGGACTTTTTAAACTTTTCTGAGTTGCATTAAAAAGATTCTGCAGCGCACCACCCACTAAAACCTTATCAAATTAGACCAAATATTTTCCTTGTCTCTGGGACTCTTTGCTTCTTTCTGTTTGACAATAATGATTATTCAGAAGTTGCTCAGAACATTCCAAAATAACAAATGATTTAAAAGTGTAAATGAACTTTTTCAAGTTTTGAGGTGCACCTGGCAATACCTCAAGGCTATTTCCTGGCACACTGGTTGAAAACGCTGGATGTTTTGTCCTTCCAAGCCTGACAAAGCATTGTAAGTCCATTCTATAAACCTTTTCCTGTTCGTGGAGTGATCCCTTTAAAAGTCCTGTTTTATATAAAAATGGTTCATGTGAGCTTTAAGCCATGTTATAATGTTGTTACCTCCTCAAAAACATACCTGAAGTTGTTTTTTCATGAACACATGTTTGAGTAATCCTTTATTATTAGTCTGTCTACATCCCCAAAGCTCAAAATTCTCTGTTCCACTTTGTGATGTCATGTAGTGGTAGTTTTCAAGTTAACTACTACCTTTTGCTTTGAGTAAGAGACTGGCAATTCCAGAGTTAAATTATCCAAATGATCTTAGTGAAGATGTATGGAGGTTAAAAGTGGAGCACTGTATTACCACATGACATCACAAGGTGGAACTGAGTGTTTTCAGTCCGAGAGCAGAACTCAGCCTAAATATGCAGGGTTTATGTGTTAAATGTGTGAATGAAACAAAACAAAATGTCAGAAAATAGCGTAATATGGGCCCTTTAAGCCAAATCAAATTAGCTGTCTTCTAGCTTCTAGCACTGATTCACAAATCTTAAAAAGTGTTTCCCTGCCAGTTTCCCTGCCACAGTAGCGCTTTACAAAAAAAAGTAGGATAGCACAACAAAGGGTTATACTAACTTCTGCTTTATAACCATCAAAGCCAGAGTCAATGTTGGATTGTTGAAGTGTTTGAAGATATCTTTGCTTCTGTCAAAAACCTTACTTTACCTCCGGGACTTGAGTTGTAAGGAGGCCTCTCTAAGCTGCTTACATTTGTGTGTGTACATTACTCACAGCAAGAAATCTCATTGTTGGTTTATAAAGATGTTGAGAGAGAGATTTATGCTTTTTACAACAGCAATTCATGGCTCAGCTTGCTCGTCTTTTCGGTCCACACATCTCCGTCCGTGTCCTCCGCCCCTTCACGCCGCCGTGACAGCTTGGTCACAAAGATGAATTCATCGTCAGCACTGCAGCCAAAACAAGTAATTTGATTGCCCCAACCACAAATTAAGTTAGTGTGATTCAATTTTCCATTTGGGCCTCTCCTGCAGCCATACATCAAGGGAGACATATTTCATTACGCAGCGAAACAGAGGCGGGGTTGGTGGCCGGCCCGCTCCATGTGAACGCATCATGGGAGCATTATGGCAGTTACTCAATAGCCCTGCAGGAGGCTGAGGCCGTGTGCCGTTTAGGACAGGGGCGGTCTTGTTAACCGCAGGACAGTGAGCCCACGAACGCCTCGTTTAGGATGGCCGCGTGCTAAGCAGAGGCAATGAGCTGGCATCGGCACTGGCCCTGTCACCTCAGACACACAGCTCGGATGACAAGGTGCTACGGCCGATTAGCATAACGTCGTGCTCAGAATACATCTGGGTCACCCAAGGACAATCTCATTAACACGAATTTGAGCTAGGAACACATTCACATAATGGCAGTTCACATTTTATTGTCAAAGTCTTGGGATAATGTAATCAGTCAGAGTCTTGGACCAATGCAGAATGTGTTGTAAATGTAATTAGTGCAGTCAGATGTGATTCCCGTCTCACCCTTGGACTCACATGCTGTAATTATTAAGGTTATCTACAAATTGCCATGTTTGATATGAATCATGGAGTTGGGATGAGCTTGGGGGAGGTTCGTTAAAGATTAGGATCTTTAATTGCTTACACTGCGCCAAACTCAGATGCACTGTGGCTGAACTGTTTGATAACAATAAACTTTTCTTTTTATTATTATGGCACTTTTTAACTGCAACTGTGCTTTGGTTGAGGCCATTGTATATTATAGCTCCATTTGGATTCCTGGTATTGACTTTGTAGCTGATGCCATCTATATTCTCTGGGGGGGGGCGATGCTAACTGGTGGCCCTATTCTGTCTGAAGGTGTGTTATTCAATTTTAATCTGAGCTTTGTTTTAACATAATCTCACCCTAAAGAACTGAGCTGGAGTCACAAAAGGTGAGCTGATAAAAAAGTTGTTCTCAAAAAATATTATAGTCACAAGCTATAGCTAGCATTAGACAACACTTTTTCAGTTGGTGAATCACCTTTTTTGTTGAACATCAAACATACTTTCTTCTTTAAAAATGCACTATGTATTTTTTCTGGTGGATTGCACTTAGAAATTTCCACAGTAAGGCATTAACCTTTTCTATCTCCATGGAGATAACCAGGCGATGCCACCAGAATGTTTTAGATGAGATCTGTGAAGAGTTCTCTCCTCTCTCACAAAGAATGCATGTTTTTCAAGGTATTTTTTTATTTTTTTACTTGAATTAATGCAAGAGAGACATAGTTAATGTCACACTGTGGAACATTCCAAAGCAATATCATTTCCATAGAGACAACCCAGTACAAAATGCTGAAGCATTTTCAAGTACCTGCTCTTTTGTGTGCTCTCATCCTTCGACCATTATCCCAATCCTCTGCTGATTCAGCCCTTTCACCACAGCCACTGTACTTAGTTTCCGCTTCTACTGGGCTTTTCCGGATGTCATCTTCACTAAATTGCATCGTGGAAAGCATGCTCCATCAGTGACTGCTGCTAGTTCTTCCTCCCCCTTCTCGTCCTCCTCCGGCCCACGCACAATTCCACTACAATCTCTCTTGGTGTTCTAATTAAACAGCTCACTGTTGGTCTGTGTAAGCTGAGTTTGAAAGCTGTGAAGTGAACGCCTATTCATTTAGCCGGGTCTGAAGAAATGTGGTCTAGAAACATTAGCTTTTTTAGAATCGACTGTGGACTTTGTGCCAATGTAGAGGGATGTAGCACAAATTAGCTAACTGTTGTGTTCATGCATTACAAGAAAAATGTCTTTAAAGCAATGGAGCAGAGATTCAGTCAAATGTGGTCCCTGCAGTTAAAGGTAAACTTTGTAGCTTTTATGGTCTTTTGCTTGTCTCCATGGTGACTTTATTGCTTTTACTGGAATATTCCACTGCATATCATTAAACACATCCATCTTGCATTCTGTTACTTTCTTCTGTTACAGCTGTTGTTAATGCTAAACATGGCCTACCTTAAATACATACTTTGAGCAGGGTTGCTTCAGGTTGGATCTGACATGTAACTTAGCCTGGTAGCTACCGGGCGGAGATAGATATGTTTAATGCCATACTATGGATCATTCCTGGCAAAGCAATAACATTTCCATGGAAACAAGCAGGGCGGTGACTCTCCTAATAGTCTCCTGTCTGACAAATTGCAAAACCATATCTTTCAATATGACTTTTCAGAGAGGCCTGTGTCATGTTCCAATTGTGTGAAGCAACAAGGAAATAGAAATTGACAGAATTCACTAAAATAAAAATCACAAAAGCATTTCCCAAAATATTGTATTCGGTGTAACTTTATGATATATTGAGAATGCAGAAAGTCCTGAGGGGATATTACCCTTGTCCTGTACAAAGTTAGGGTTGACAAGCATTATGAATGTTCAGTGTTACCAAGCCCCTGGAGAGCTGCTTCCGTTGGGCCCAAAATTCCTAGCAGCAATTCTTCAGGGAAAGTGTCACGAAGCAGACAAAAGCCATGACTACCTTACTAATTTATTCTTCTATTTAATTTCCCTAAGGTTCCACACAAGCCTGAAGAGATAAAGTCAGTCTATTGTACATGTATTAAATAATTCAATTGGCTAATGAAGTCTCAGAGAGGATGACATTTACCTGCACTGCGGTTGAATGATCCATACATTTATAGGCTTCATTTGGGAGTTGGCAGTGGTTCAGTCCAGTTTTGTCTACAGGGAAGTCCCGTCTCGTACCGGGTCAGATGGGAGCTGGGATGTGACAGGACAGCCTCTGGGCACTGGTCCCACTAGGATGTGCCGAGAATACCACTATGCAACGACCATAAAGGTAGATAAAGAGATCCCACGTTTTTAAAGTTTTTGAAGTCCTTGGGTTCCATGGACATCATTTTTTCAGCTTTATAGTGTTACCTTGACTACTAATTTGTTAGCAGTTTAAATGTGATATTCCTGTTGCTACTGTTCTATCAACTTCACTCTTTACTTAATATTTAAGAATTATAGGTCTTTAAAAAGAATTTAACACAGCGCTTTAAGAAGAAGTGCTGCATCAGTATTAAATTCAAACAGAACCCAGGCAGTAGTAGCCGATGGGTTTAACTAAAATGTTCTAAGTTTGAGTAAAGGAGTGCCCCAAGGCTCAATTTTGGGCCCGCTTCTTTTAACTATTTTTATTAATTCCATTAGTTACTCTTTAAGAGAACGCCACTTACATTTATATGCAGATGATGATGTTTTGTATGCAAGTGCTCCCTCTGCTGATCTGGTGCTTTTAAACTGCAACAAGATTTTAATAAAACGCAAAATTTCCTCATAAATCTTACACTGTCACTGAATACAAATAAAGAACATTTAAGTTATGCGTAAGCTAGAAATCTTGGTACACTAAATGGTACATTGATTGAAAGAGTCACCAAAATAGGTTTTGGCTTGAGGAAAAATATCCTTTGAAATACATATCTCAGAATTATGTAACGGTGAAAAATTATCATTTTATTACAGAAACAAAAATCGTATCCCAATAAATTACAGAAAAGAAATAGTGCAAGCAAACTTTCTTTCTGTACTGGATTCTGGAGATATGGTGTACTTTAGCCTCTGCTTTGAAAGCGTTAGAGCCACTATTTCACTGTGCCCTTCGTTTTATTACAGGTGATGGATTTGAAACCCATCACTGTATTCTCTATGAAAAAGTGGGCACCATTGTCTATTAGAAGAGAACAGCGCTGTATAAAATGTATCTATAAGGGACTACTTCAAAACCTGCCAAAATACCTTACATGCTCGTTAATCATTGATAATGGAACATTTAATACCAGATCACAAGATGTTTCACTGCTCATTCAAGCCACTTCTTCAGAAATACAATCCTTCCTTAAACAGGAATGGGGGCCTGAGACATAATCTCTCATCAATCTATAACTCCATCCTCAGACCCAAAGCAAAGGAAACAAAGAGAACAATAGAGTGAGCCAGTAGGGCCATTAAAGGTTGAATAGGGCCATTAAGGCTGAAATTGGAGACAATAGCTGTTTACAGTTTCAGTGTAATTAGTTCCTCCCTTCAGTTAGATATAATTCATTGTCCACCAGCAATCTGACCAGAACTGAAGAAGTGGATTGGATGAGCAGTGAAATGTCGTCTTCACTCCTACATTTTGTCCAGGTGACAGATTTAACTTCGGCTTTTACTGTTCTGTTTGTATTCTATTTTAAAGGGCTCCCATGAAAAAGAGAGCCCATGTGCTTTCGTTGGTTTCACCTGACTAAATAAAGATAAAGAAAGAAATATTTGGGCTTCCAAATGTCACTGACTTTTAGGTACATTAAAGCTGAAGTACCCAACTTTGTTAATCATAATTGACTAAATTTTGTTCAATCAATCAAAATCAGACTGCTACATGCTGCCTTCATCTAATTAGAAAATATATTGCAAACTTGTACAAGAAAGAGCTATTTGACACACACTATTTGAGAGCTGATTGGTAATGCAAGAGTGGTCCATCCTGTTTCACTTTTATCTTTGAAAAGGTTATTCTAAAACTGTGCTATTACCAAGCAAAAAGCACCAAAGGGCTTGTTAGGGCTATTAACAAGTTAGATAGATATAAATACCCTCCTCCTCTCACAGTTTGAAAATCAGGTATACCAGCTTTAATTCACAAATTGCAGATCTGTGAACAAAAAGAATAAATGCATTTTGTGCAAACCTAAAATACTCTCTCTGTAGCCCCACAGCTGGCTCATGCAAGACAAAAGACCAGATTTATAATGCGTATCTGCATTTGTATAGTTTAAACCTAAGTCACAGGGTCCATATGCAGTCTTATAGATAATGATCAATGGTAAATGCTCTACCCACTGAGCAATAAAACCCACTATAACTACATATTTCAGCCCAAATAGCACCAAATGAAAGTCTACAGCCACCTCTTGATCACCTCTAACACAATACACTGTGGGAAACAAAAGTCTTGGCACCGGTGGATGGTCGCACAGTATATTTCAGAGCAGTAACTTTGCCAAATGAGAATCTGTTGTGTCTCTCCTCCAGAGTGGGACTTCAAATTACAGCTGTAAATTCTGCCGCTCTGCTCTATGCCTGATTACCCCGATGTGAGCGCCCTCTCCTCCCTCCTCACCGCACCTCTGTCGACTTTACTTTGTTCCCCTCAGCCTCCTCTAGCTCCTTTCCAATTCTTTCGCTCTTTATTAGCCACTGTCTGTGCTAATGCGTTTTTCATTTGCGTTGCCTTGTAGAGTGAAAACAATCTGCACACAATGGTTACCTGCCTTTTTGGAAATGACAGCAGGATATTCTAATACAAGGGAGAATTGGGCTGCTCTGTTTAAAATTAGGTGGTCATTAAGGGTGCCATATTGTTTCACTACTAGTGAATCAGAGAGGGCGAGCTGGAACAGATAAAGGTGAATTATTGGAGCCGTTTTTTTTCCTCATGTTCTGAAAAAGGAGCACTGGTGGGTAGATTAGATTGTTTCATATAGTCTCTAGGTTTATTGTATTTTAAAAGAAGTATTAAACTATAACATAGATTATGATTTTACATCTTGTTCATTGGAAACCGTAATATTGATCTAAAGCGACCTAATAATAGAACCAGGTTTATAGACTTATTTCAAGTCTTTCAGCTGCACAGACTTAAAACTGCAAAAATGAGACGCAGCAGGGTTTCATTACCAGGAGTAAATAGAGAAGTGCATGAATGAATGCATGAATCAATCAGAATAAAACTTTGAGTATGCTAATGATGAGGTAACACCATTAGAACAAGGTTAAAAGCTCATAAAAGCCAATTTGACATATTATAGATCATGTATGGCAAACTCAGGCCCGGGGGCCAAATCTGGCTCACAGCACAATTATATTTGGTCTGTGTGATCATATCAAATGTGAATTAGAGCTGGCCCAGCGGAATATAACGCATACACCACTAATAGTACAAATCCCAGAATGCTTTGCAAGTACGTTGGCACGCAGTCAAGACCAGCGAGCGGCCCCTCTGTTGACATTCATTAGCAAACAAGCTACTAGTCACCTCAGCCAAATGAATTACTACAGAGAGAGACATAAAATTTAATTTCTCTCTGTTTGTAATATCAAGCTTGAGTTGTTCCAGATTTTGTGCTTAAGCAAGACTAAAGTTTGTTTCCATATGAAAAGGTTAAACATTACATATCAGGTGTAGGCAATTTTTCAATAAATATTGAGTTTGGCTTGTGAATTTGCCTTAGTTTTAAATTTTGGCCCACTGTGAATTTCAGTTTGACACCCCTGATATAGATGTTTTGATTTTCTTAAAGCAATTAAGGCTGATAAAACTGAATATGTAAGGATTCCTCACCTTCCTTCCTTCTTATCGCACAGCTCTTCCAGTCTAGACCTGCACTTCACCTCACATACATATGTTCTTGCACGTATGTTCTAAATGCTTGTATTTCGTGCAGTTCAAGGCCTCTTGGTAATATGCCTGCGCAGCACTTTTGCAGACAGCTCTTGAATTATGTGCCTGCTGGCCATTCTGCAATTCAAGCGGGAAGCAGTCCTTCCCTGAAAAGAAATGGGGGTCACTTGTCATAATGGTGGAACACTTTTTTGCTAAATGAATGCTAAGATTAGCACTGCTGCAAGAAGATGAGTCATTATCATAGCTGTGCAAAGTAAAGGAGGCTGCATTTCCACGCTCAAGGGTCCGGGGGTTCTGATTGCAATGACAATAGGTAGGAGTTGGAGTGGGAGCTGAACAACATGGCAATGGTAGAGTCGGCTTTTCACTGGAAGATGAAAATGATGAGTTTTTAAAGCAGAAATTTGAATGATTTTTTTGGTGACCTGGAGTACACAATATTTAGATAGGACTTTTGATAGGACTCTAAAGAAGACTTGTTGGTATACAGTTATAAACATTACTTTCAGAAACCAGGAGTCACAGAGGTTGTTTTACTTTTTCTATCACTGCCATTTTTAACATTTCATTGTACACTTTTAGTTAATTATACATAGGGTTTAAGATTTAATTATTCATGTCATACTGGTGCTCTGTAACTTTTCAGGTGGACGGTCCACCCACTTGCTTGTCTCCATGGAGATGTTTCTGCTTTACCTGGAATGTTCCCTAGTATGGCATAAAAAATCTTCAGTTACAGGTGTTTTCAAAAATACCTTCATAAACATGCATTCTTACTGCGAGCATTCTTGCCCTTTTCCACATATCTGAGTACTAATTTGGTCTGGTTGTGGCACCTGCTTGTTTCCATAAAGAGAAGATGTCGATACCGATTGTTCTGCATCTAGGGAAACCAATTGCTGATAGGCTCTGCAGATATTTTTGGACTAATATGTCAGACCCAGTTTGATTATTTCCCCCAAAATTTGTAATTTAAACTCACTATAAACTCACCCACAGCCCTGTTTTAACATAAGCCCATAAGAAAGCTGTGTGATCACATTTTGTGCAGTTATCTCTTTGCACTTAAGTGTTCAAATAAAGTATGTGTACTCTTAAAGCAGCAGGTTGGCCAAAACAACAAATTGTCCTGTGCTGGAGATCTAAGGTCGATAGCTGATGTGCTAAAAAGGGCAAATATCTATCTCTGTGGAGACAAGCAAAGTTACATAGTGAACCTTTAATAGGCTATGATTGCGTTATGCTTCCAATAGCAGTAAAAGTTTGCTCTAAGTAAATTACGGTCCACATAGATAAATCTTCAACCTATTACCCTTTTTAATACAACAAATTATTCTGAATAGATTCCCACCCTTATTTTCTATAGTATTAGTATTTCGTTTACTCTTAAATGTATGTGTCTGTGTGTGTGTCTGTGTGTGTGAGAGAGAATTTTAAGTTAAAGGGCCCTTATTATGTTATTACTACTCAACAAATGGTATACCATAGCTGTTAACTACCCCTTCATGACATCACAAGGTGAAACCAAGCATTTTGAGCTTTGGAGCTGTAAACAGACTAATAGTAAAGGGTTACTCAAACATGTGTGAATGAAACAAAATACAACTCCAAGTATGCTTTTGATGACGTAACACCATTCTAACATGGCTAAAAGCTCATCAAGGTCAATTTTGCATAATATAGGACCTTTAAGAAATGCAGATACTCATTATAGGCTTTTGTGACATGTTTGATTATTCCCTTGTACTTCTAAAGTTAACATCTTTATTCTTCTTCCTTGTCTCCTGCTGGTGATTAAGTACATCTCCGGTACAAATTACAAACTGTGAAAACTCGCAGGGACTTTTAATATCTGCATCGATCAATATCCGCGAGCGTTGCCGCCACCTGTGCGTTCATCTATTTGGGACTAAAACGTGCTTCTGGGTTTATCATCAGCACCCTTCTAACTCTGTCTGTATTTAGTGCAGCGGAGGTAGATTTATCAGCCCATTGGAACTCCATGCAGCTGCCTGGAAATGTGTTTAATGAGAGCCAACCAAAGCAAAGTTCTGGGCCATAAAAAACACAGAGCAACAGTGAGAGGAGCCTCTGATAATTACTGCTGTGGTCACCATGACGAGGATATGTACATTAAAGCTCTCCTCTATATGTGCCCCGCTGTCTGCCCAAGCCCATGGACAGGCCCATAATGTGCCGCTAAATGCCCTTTTATGTCCTGATGCACTGCACAGTAAAATATGCTAGATTCAAAATAGTCCATTGTGGATATTGCGGGATACATCTGGGACACATTTAGTAAAGGGGTATTTGAGTGAGATGGCCTTTAGCGGCAAACTGCATGGCCATTGTGACAATTGTGAGGCACTTGAGGAAAAACTCGTACTAAGATGTGGGAAAACACTGTGTTCATTTGACTGGTTTGTAAAAACATGTGGATAACACTTGTCTTCTCCAGTACTTTTGCAAAGACGCATAGCTGGGCACCAGTGTTATCGCCTCGAGTTTAAATTTGCAGAAGTTACATGTGGATTAGCCAATAAGGGGCACAAACAGTCCAATAATACACAGTGGAAACCAGAAGCACATATGCTTTTTTTCTTACTGTCTTACATGAAATCAGACTAAACCTTTTCTGTTTTAGATCAATTAGAAGTAGCAAAATTATTTGTATTTGCTAAATGACAAAATAATGAGAGAAGGATTTTTTAAGACTTTTTTAAAAAGAATTTTTCATTACTTTCTTCAAAGTCGGTAGTTTACATACATTTCATTAGTATTTGGTACCATTGCCTTTTAAACTGTATGACTTGGATCAAATATTTTGGAAATCCTTCCACAAGCTTCTCACAATAGTTAGCAGAAATTTTGGCCCATTCCTTCTGGCAGAACTGATGTAACTGAGCCAAGTTTGTAGGCCACCTTACTCGCACATGCCTTCGCAGATCTGCCCATACATTTTCAGATAGTGAGAAAAAAAGCATATGTGTCTTTTTATATAGTGTATGTAAACTTCTGGTTTCAACTGTAAATCCACTGCAAAATGTCTCTATTAAGTTTCTGTGTGGAGATTCAAAATCTTTTGTTATTGTTTACATTTTACAACTTATCTGTAAATGCCCATAGACTGTTAAAATGAAAACAGTTGAGGATAGCAGTTATAGCAGCTAATCTGCAACCAAAACCCATATACCCCAACACAATTAGAGAGCCAGTCGGGAGCATGGTTGTTAAAGATACTTCCCCCTTCCCCTTTCCCGCTTGCACTGTTACTTTGACAGAGGGCAGGCGCTAAGCAGCATTGTCAATTAAACCTGTTTCTAATGTTAAAGAGAGCGAGCAAGCTTCAGGGTAAGAAAGTTCCTGATTGGTCTGTTATTGATGTTGATATCTTGATTTAAATACAAAATAGTGAAATAAAAATACATTTACAATACAAACATTACAAGACCAAAATGACTAGCCTGATAGCAGCAGTTACAGAGAGAGGGGAGACCATTTTTCAATAGATAGTGAATTGGAGCCAGAACTGATGGAGTTGAATTGAGACCATACTCACTTCCTATTTGGAACACGGTGGCTAGAGGACTCTTAAATTATGGTATTTTACAATACTTAACAATGCAATACTTTTGTTTTGTTTTTTTTGCAGTAATCTGAAACAATGGTTTTAGCCACAAATACATGCTGTTTTGGTGGTCAGAACTCTGCTTATTTTAGGCTATTAAAGTTTTGTCAGAGGTGAAAAGTTTTAGTTCTCAATTCTAGCCCTGGTATGCCATTGAATTGCTAAATCCATAGAACTTTGCACTTCCCAGTTCTAATCAAATTTAGTTTTACTTCCCACAAAACCTTGACTTGGCAGTGTTGATTCTTCGATAACCCCAGGGACACCTTTTACAATACTGTCCTCACTTGCTGCGTCCCCATTTCATACAAAGTGCAATTTCAATGGTGCAGATGAAATTACTGCCTTCGTCCCAATGGCTCTCACACAGACAGATGGCTTTTAAATTATGGTTGAAAATCAGAAAGATCATCAAAGTGTTTCTTATTATTCAACCTTTTATGGAAGAAATGAATCAGTGGCGCCAATAAATTTGACGTGTTAGAGGAAGTGGGAGTCACAGAGCGCGGCACCTGCTGGCCTCTCCTGCTGTGCTGGAAATATGCTCTGTCTTTGGCCAGAGAATATGAAAAGTGAATGCTACTGTGAGCAAGACCTTTTGGAATACTGGTAGACTGAAAACCTTCATGAAAGGCAAATCTGAAATATTATGAACTGCTGTGACCTAAGATGGCTTTTAAAGTGGGATTTTCTGGAAAGATTTTGAAAAGTGGACTAATCTGAGTTAGGTTAAAAGTTACGATATTTTAGTGCAACTATTATTGGATTTAGCAAAAAAAATCAAAAAAAAAATCTCAGTGGCCATTTTAACGGTTTAAAATTTTACTTGATTCTAGCAACAATGTTTTACACTGGACCAAAACTTCTCTAATGGACACAGAAATTATTATTTTACCAAAAATGTATCAAAAAAAGAAAAAATAATAATAATAATTAAAAAAATCCTTTCATAAAGTGAGCCTAACTTTTGAATAGAATTCTTCCTAGTGTGGTATCATCAATAAGTTTAGAACTCTCTACTTGTAATTTTAAAACATCTTCTTCAACTTTTTCAAGCAAAATTGCATCTTGATCAGTGTAAAAGTATAATTTGTATTTACAACAGGTATTACTCCATCAACTTCGATCAAAATTTGAGAATCATTAAAACCTGTCATACACACTTTAATGCAGCAAATATGGCCACTTTTTGGACAACAGACTGAACAGAAATGACTTATTTTTGCATCTCAAATGGTCATGGTTTCTGTTTTAGTCCTTATGATTATTTGGTGACCTGCATAATCATGATTACTGATTAACTGTGATTGTGGCTATGCATAAGACAAATAGTTATTATAAATCTAAGCAAGGATTAGATCTATACCATGTTAACACTCCCAGAGCAGTCATCCTAGATAGTGAAGTGCAATTAGTCTGCTTACTTTATTTCTATGTTATGATCTTGATGAAATAATTCAATTTAACTGAGATATTCTACCCTTAATCAACCAAAATTCTATGGCACTGCCTCCCCATGGGCCAGAAGGGAGCAGTCAAAATGATGCTGGGGAGTTCTAGTAGTTTCAGAATTCTAGGAGTCCTATTGTTAAGATTGAGGTAGGATTGATTACACATGGATGATTCGATAATCAGCATGACTTCCAGAAGGCATAAAATTACACACATTAAAAAGATGATGAAAGTTTAGCCCTTAATCCACAGTTCTTCGTTTAAAGTTTTCTCCAAGTATTAGCTGCAGCCTTGGTCAGGCTCCTAACTCATAACAAAGCGCCAACTTGTAATCCTTTGCAATTATCTCATTCTTACAAAGAACAGTGATGCAAAGACCTCTTTAAAGCCATCACTTCTTCTAATCCTCCACACGGCGAAGTCGGCCGATAGCTTAAACATCTGTAACTTTGCCATTCAAGCTGCTTTTCTCTGCTGCCCTATATTTTGCAACCATATTGTTTGCATTCAGAGGCAGTGCCCACACAGCTGGAGGACGTGCCAGGCCTGTGCACAGATAAAGAACATTCACCATCGCTTGAGCCCTCTTTCCATTTCCTTCTGTCTGCCAGGGTGTCAGGGGCTCCTGGCCACAGCTGCAAGATGAATAGTGCCGCACTCCTCCACTTTGTCATGGTGTCCAAGAGGCTGCAAATGGCATTGAAACTCACAAAGGATGGGTGCAGCCTCGCATGTGTCGAGCAGACCTAGTTTTTATGTTGTATTCGGCACGGTATATTTGGCAAGACTCTTATACTGAATGTTAAATTGTATGTTGGTTTGTATGAATAATTTATGTGCTTGAAACGGTTTCAGATGATCCACTGGCACATACCAAATTCAGTTTTACTATTACTTTGATGTACCCATAAGCTTGCAACCTGTAGTGTATACATAAAGTTGTATTGCTTTCTTTGCTTGTTTTATTCATTTTCTGTCACTGCAGTTGTGGGTGTCTGGAATCGATTACCAGGCAAACAATCAAAGCTAATTGTACAGTTATCACTTAAAATTCTAATTCTACCCAAAACTTTGAGACTGATTTACATCAGAGAGGCTATGCCCTCGCTTTAAAGTGGTTAAATTAGGGCATACTTAAAAGCAGTTTCGAAAATTGGGCTATACAGTTAACCTATTTTTCAGGTGAGCACACCATACATGAATGAGTGGCAGAAGCTCAGCTGTGTGGACCTTTGCATACAGCCAGTGTGTCCTTGAGCAAGACACTTTTGCCTTGCCTGTGTATGAATGTCGTGGTGAGTGACTGATGGTATTTGGAGAGGCAGATGGCAGAGATTCAGCCAGTCTATTATTTTTACATTTCAGTATAGTCTTTTTATGAAAAAGAAAAGATTTCTTACTGAGGACAGAAACTTTCAGAACTCCTATCTTCTTTCTTTTGCTTCCTTTTATCTGTATGGTTTTCATAGAGGGTGATTCAGAATATGTAGTGTAGCCTTTTGCATGCAAGGTCATTTGAATAGGCTTTTCAGTTCTTAAACCCACAAAAAGCAAAGCCCCCAGCTCTGCCTTCTCTCTGATCACTGTGGCTGTTCCTTATGCTCCGGGGGCGACAACACCTACCTGTGTCGTGTGCTGTTCTCATGGAAACACATGAAAAGGAGTCAGAGAAAGTCACTTCGCTGCTGTACCGATGTTCTCCTGATTGTCCCTGTTGCTTCTGACAGTAAGCTTCGCTCGCCTTCCCAATCTCCCATCGGAGGTGAATACCAAAGGAACACGACGCTCTGCTGCTGCTGGCCTGATTTAATATTCCAGGCACCTCAGTCACCCACTCAAACTGCACAAACAGCACATATTTGTCAGTTTCAGGGTATGCATATACATATTTCAGCAGTATGAAGGTGTTCTGCAGCGACTAGTTTATCCGTTTGATGAAAGTAGGGCTGACACATAAGAAAACCCGCGGCCAGAGGAGTCTAGAGCTCAGGCTGAACCAGAGACACCCGCACAAAGCTACAGGCAGAGATTCCATCAAGCATTACTGATGAAATGTGAGGTGACACTTGGAGATGGGACTGAGATGGTGAGATGGTGAGTTCTTGTCCACAGAAGATACGACTGAAAGAGAGACGGCGGAAGACAGACATCACAGTGTCTTGTATAATGGATGCACAAGGATAAAACTGTGTCTGAACAAATGGAGCACGTACTGCAAGACATGGGAAGCTAATCTTTATCAGCCAACCTACATTTAGAATGCTGCAAGCTACATCAATCGATTGTCAAGTGCCAAAAAGTAGCTTGCATGACCCATCAGACCCCGAAGCAAGTCACTCAAAGTGCGTGGGCAGAAGGCTGTGCACCAGTGCCAAATCAAAATAGACAACAATTTCTCACAAATACAAAGTAGGAGGATGATTCATGGAGGTGAAAGTGATTGGACACATTAAAGGTCCTGTATTAAAATTGACTCCTTTTAAATGTGGTCACCTCATTAAAAACATAAGTGGAGTTATGTTCTATTTCATTCACACATGTTCGAATAACCCTGCATTATTAGTCTGTCTATATCTCCAAAGCTCTGTTCAACTTAGTGATGTCATGTAATAGTAGTTTTCAAGTTAACAGCTGCCTTTTACCTTTAGTTTAATAAAGATTGGCAATTCCAGGGTTGAAATTATCCAAATGTTTCTAGCGATGGTGTGTGGAGTTTCAAAACACAGTGGAGCACTTCCTCTTTTACATGACATCACAAGGTGGAATAGAGTGTTTTCTGTTCCAGAGAAGAACTCAGCCCAATTATGCAGGGTTTGTGTGTTAAACTTGTGTGAATGAAACAAAACACAACTCCATGTGTGTATGTGATGAGGAAACATTATAACATAAATCAGAAAACAGAGTAATATGGGCCCTTTAATATATACACCTAATCCAACCACAATGTTGATGAATGCAATAAAAAATATCAGAATTTAAATTATAACCTTTGATATTGTAGTACGTGCACTACTTAGCGGTGACGTGCGGTGAGGTTCATAGCTGATGTCATCACAATCAGATTTACAAATATGTAAACCAAGTGTCGGCAAGTACATTTCTCTCCCAGTAAGTGAGAGAATAAAAAATAATTTTAAAAAATTTCAAATTAAAAGTCCCAAAGTCCATATGAAATAGCTCTAATAGTATGAAAAAAGCTGGTTTTGTATTTTTTTTTATCCTTCTCCTGGTTCCCAGTTTTCAATGGATTGAAATCATTAAATTTCTTACCATTTCGTACCACTCTGTTTGAAAAGAGCAAGTCTTTTGTCTCGTCGTCTGGAGCAAACCATTTAGCTCCTTTAGCGTTGGTCTTCCTTTAACAGTTTTTTACTGTCATTAATATGTAAATATGTAAATATGTGCATATGTACGAATGTTGTAGGACCTGAGGGCACTCTGTAAACGCCAATGAAAATTAGCTGTGCAGCTAACTTCGGCACATTTACACGTGTATTTTTTTTACTGGTGATTATTAATGTGCGTTGTCCCTTTTAAATAAATAAATAATAACCTCCTGCTTTGTCCGAAAGTCCAGTTTAGAAAACAGCTTGAGCTTTAATATGTAATCTTCCTCCATTAAAAAGTAGGGCCAGACATGAAGAAAAAAGTGAACGGATTGCTAAACTTGATTTGCTAACTCTAAATTGTAGCTTGCTGTCACCATTCTGCGGCCCCTATTCTGCGGGAGTTACATGAATCCCTGGGCTCACTAGTGCCCCCTACCATGAGGCCAGATAACCACGTGTCTCACCCGGCGCCTTTTCACAGCCGCTTAAAGCAGCAGCATCACTGCTGAGCTACAGCACAGTCAGTCCATGTGAGGCACAAACGGCTGGTGCCTCTCTGCACGTGTCTTCTCAGTATCTCAACGGTAAACGTAAAACTTCAGCGATTTTGAATTAAAAAATATTTTTAAATTGCAAAGTAAATATAAAATAACTTTATAATACAACTCATTGGATAAATATAACCATTTCATTATTTTTTTCTCTGTGATGACAGGTGATGGCCTCGCCTGCCTCCCCTGACTGCACGTCACTGCTACTTAGAATGCATTTAGCCTGCCATAACATCAACTATCCCCACTTTCAAATGCCAAGATGAAGCTAGGGAATGAAAAGAGTTACTTGCAAGAAGCATTTTCCTTTAGATTATATTAAGATGCTAAAGGAGTGTAAAATTGCACCACTAGATCTAGGTGAGTCTTTGCAAAGCGCCACATCACTTAATAACCATAATAGCTACATACGGTAATGGTACCATCACAGTTACATGTGCCTGGAGTGCTAATGGTCCTCCATTCAGATAGGCTTTTGGAGTAAAACATTAATGTTCATTACAATCTCTTTCTTCTCCAGACCCCCTCTGAGAATAGCTTCCTTGCAGTGCTGATACAAGTGAGGATTTTGTAGGCCCTCTGCAACAATAGGCAGCTGGCAAAGTGCCTAGTCCAGTCTTTGAAATCTCCAACACAACAGTTCCTCTCTGTGCTGACAATATGGTGAAGGCTATCATTTGATCCAGGCTATAAAGGAAATCTGGTCCTTCAACAGTAAGCTTTAAAATGTTTGGCTGAGACTTCATTATGTCCAATTTCTGAGAAGATAAAGAAGAGAAGATGGTACTTAATGGCTTTTAGTGACATTTGTCATGTACACAAAGAACAAGTAATCTAATGCAGAGAACATGACCATTCTAGATCAATAGAGCTAAACTAACATCCCTTCTCTTAGTAATTTCACTGTTAGGGCACAAATATAGGATTGTTTTGTGTAATGCCTCATTTACCCTCAATACAGATCAGGTCCGGCATGTATTTGGAGCAGTTTACTTAAGAACTGCATGTTACACAAACTTGTCTAATTGCCGATATTAAGAGCTGAAGTGCCTGAAGTGCTCCAACGTTGAATTGATGGATTGACTTGAATGACTTTGGATTTCATAGGGGATGCACCCACGTGGGTCCAGTACGGTACCTGACTGTATTATGTGTAAACCTGGTGTAAATGATGCTAAACATTATTATTCTAAATGCATGCTGGTGATTATAAGGTCAAACGGATATTTATGGTTTCAAAATGTTCAGTTTTAGAGATTAGTGAACCTTTTAGTTAACCAGCTGCAATGAAAATCTGTGAACAATCATTCTTACATCCATGAATCCATCTTCTTGGGTTGCAGAGGCAGCAATTTAACTCCCAGACTTCCTTCACACCAGACAATTCCTCCAGCTCCTCCGGCGGGACTCCAAGGTGATCCCACATTCATTCATCTGTCTTCCGATTATGTTTATAGGTCTTCCAAGTCAAATAATGTTCTAATAATTATCATCAGACCCGTTTTTATGCATGCAAAACATTTTAAGGTGTGATTCTTATTTCATCAAGTGGAAGCTGCAATCATCAGAATCGCTTCAAATGGCCTTTATCGATGCTATTATCACACACTTTAATCTGTCATCCAAAAATATTTGTTTCATGTATTCATGTATTCTAGACATCATCAAAAGTCGAGCATTAACTAGAGCGGTGGCAAACTTTGTGGCGGGATTGAAAGTCTCACCTAGGAGGATTTAATTAGCGCCTTGAATGAATAACATTTGAGCCATTTCTCTCCGTGTCCTTGGTAATCAGTTCTGGCCCATTAATGAGAGGATGACTATCGACTGGCGGAGCGGCCTGCTGATAATTGAATGTGTAGAGGCCATTAAACATTCCTAATCAAAAACAAACACTCCAAAGCCACAGTTCTCGCCGAACAATACGGGTCTCCGACAAAGCACTGAAAAACAGAGAGGGAACCAAAATTAGTTTCCAATTGCTTTTAACGCGTTTGCATTTCGTCTTTGCTAACATTTTGGACCTGACAAGCCAGAAAATAAGCAAAATTTCCCGGGGCATGACACAGCTGTTGTGAAAGAAAGAAAGAGAGAACACATAGTAATTGAAATGTTCTCAGAGGATTTTTCTACACATGCAAACAGATCGGTAAATCACCATCATTGACCATGGGCTGCTGCTGGAAATCACTAGTCCTCTATTGACTCAGCAATATTGATTTATCTTCAGCACCACCACGCTTATATGAAGTTAGGAGCTCAATATCGCTAGTTAACCAACCCTTTGCCTTGTGTACATGAAATGAATTTCTCTAGATTCCGTCTGGAAATAGTTACCATGAATTGACTTGAGCCCAAGGTCTTCATACATGTGACTATGGATCTGTATGTGCTAATGGCAGGTCAGCATATCAATAAACCAACACCAGTTCCTTCTTGGGACAGACAGGCAGATAATGGGGCAGCTAAATAGATTTGTAATTAAATAAACAATAGCTAGGCCAGTCCTTCATTTGTGTGTTTGGGGCTGTTTGTTTTGAGCAGAAATCAGGAAATACTGACATGTAGTTTAAATGGCATCTTTTTCTGAGAGTAGTTTTACATGTGCTATATAATACAAACCATTTTTATACACCACATGTCTATAAGCGGGCCTGCATGTCAGAAAAGAAAGCCGACGACCCATTATAACTTTTGTATTTGTTTGAAACTTGAGTTCATTTCTGTTCAAAAAAGTGAAGATCTACTTAAGCTAACAGAGTGCTCTTTATGTAAGGAAATCATGATCATATTGGACTGATTTAGTCATATCTAATTAATCAAATATAATGCACACAATACTAAGACGTAATGCATGCAATGCTTATAATATGCAACCCTTTAGGGACCTATTAGTCTTTTATGATGCTCAGGGAAAAAAAAAAAACAAAACTGATTGGGCCTTGTGTTTGGAAGAAGAAGTGTAAAAGCCTTGACTAACAGGATGAATCACTGCTGTGTACGCCTGCCTCTGAAAAAGGAAAGTGCTTATTTATGTAGAATGTCACTGTTAATCTAACCTTTGTGATGGCTCATTATGGATGCACATGCATTAGTGTGTACGGGCACATCTTGAAGGTGCTCACAGATGATCCAGAAGACGTCTATCCAAACGGGGATGAATCATTATGATGGGCAACGTTGCATTTCAGTAATTGCGTGAGGGACCTTGCTGTTGTGCTTTGAATTTGTTTGTGCTGTTCCTTCAAGGTCCACTGCCCCTCCAAAGGACAGCCACTCCTTTGGCCCCTCTCCAGTGGCTCCACAACATTCAGCCGAGCAGAAAAAAGGGGTCCAGTCCCTGTCCCGGCTGACTGGGCACGTCGCTCGCAGTGTGTGGATGGATGTGACAGAGGGGAGTAAACACATGTAACAAATAAGCAGACACTCATGTGGAACATGGGCACTTATTTAGAATGCCACAGGCAGCAGCTATGCAGTACTGCTGCAGGGGACACAGCTCTCATCTATTAACACATTACCTTCATTTACTAATGAAAGCAGCAGCCTTTTTATATGTTTAGCTCCAGGGAAAATATGGATTTATTTGACTAAAATACTGGGAAGTAACTTAACTTTTTTAATTAATACCCCTCAAATAAAAGCACTTTTGAGTCTGTGACCAAGACAGTGCTTGCAAATATTTAGTAAAATTTCCAATTTTATATTTAAACTGATATTTATCACAAAAGAGTAACCGTCAAAACCAGACAGTTTAAGAGTTTACTTGACCCTGAAAACTTTGTATTTGTATTTTCTTTCTTCAGTTCTGTTTTACAGCCAGGCAAGAGCAGTTTTAACTCAGCACAACAGCTGCTCTTATTTATGAGCAGTGAGAAGTATTTAAAATCAATGCTGTTCCAAGGCCCCAAACAACACATGACACCAAACATTTCCTCATATACTCTTCAAGCAGCCATGCTAATGCTAACTCAGCAATGGCTGTGGCTACAAATCCAGACAAAATGGAACTTATGCGTTGAGAGTTGATGGAATAAACACAAGAGACATTCAAGGAGACCTTCTTGTGATGATTCTGTCTATTAACTGTCATACTGTCACTACTAACCTGCTACTTTACATAGGGAATGCAGTGTTACACCATTTTGCAAACTTGTCTATGGCCTATTAATATTATTGATTGTTTTGACTTTGTGATGGGTG
>JAIEZT010000084.1:20792071-20838649 GCA_019594935.1 Periophthalmus modestus | reverse complement strand
TCTTTAAAAGTGCACTATTGTATTTTTTTTTGGTGGATGTTGCCACTTAAATTTCCACAGTAAGGCATTAACCTTTTCTATCTCCATGTAGATAACCCGGCCGATGCCACCATAATGTTTGAGATGATATCTGGTGCAGAGATCTCCTCCTCTCATCACCAAGAAGTCTATGTTTTTTTCAATGGTATTTTTATTTTTTTTTTTACTTGAAATTAATCAAGAGAACAGATGTTAATGTCACACTGGTGGAACATTGCCATCAATATCATTTGCCATAGAGACACCCCCAGTACAAAAAAATGCTGAAGCATTTTTCAAGTACCTGCTCTTTTGTGTGCTCTCATCCTTCGACCATTATCCCAATCCTCTGCTGATTCAGACCCTTTCACCACAGCCACTGTACTTAGTTTCGCGCGTCTACTGGGGCTTTCTATTTTTTTCCGGATGTCATCTGCACTAAATTGCATCGTGGAAAGCGATGCTCCATCAAGTGACTACAGCTGCTAGTTCTTCCTCCCCCTTCTCGTTCCTCGTCTCACTCCGGCCCACGCACCAAGTCCACTACAATCTCTCTTGTGTGTTCTATATAAACAGCTCACTGTTGGTCCGTGTTGATAAGCTGAGCTTTTGAAAAAGCTGTGAAGGTGAACGCCTATTCATGGTTAGCCGGGTCTGCAAGAAATGTCTGTCTTAGAAACATTTAGCTTTTTTTTAGAATCGACTGTTGGACTTTTGTCCAATGTAGAGGGATGTAGCACAAATTAGCTAACTGTTGTGGTTCAGTGCATTACAAGAAAAATGTCTTTAAAGCAATGGAGCAGAGATTCAGCTCAAATGTGGTCCCTGCACGTTAAAGGCAACTTTGTAGCTTTTATTGTGGTCTTTTGCTTGTCTTCCATGGTGAACTTTTATTGCTTTTAAACTGGAATATTCCAACTGCATATCATTAAACACATCTTGCCATCTTGCACATTCTGTTACTTTCTTCTGTTTACAGAGGCTGTTGTTAAATGCTTAAAACATGCCTTACCTTAAATACACATAACTTTGAGGCAGGGTTGCTGCAGGACAGGTTTGGATCTGACACTTAACTTATACCTGGTAGCTACCGGGCGGAGATAGTATGTTTTAATGCCATACTATGGATCATTCCTGGCAAAGCAATAAACAGTTCCATGGAAACAAGGCAGGCGGGGTGACTGCTCCTAATAGTCTTCCTGTTCTGGACAAATTGCAAAACCATATCTTTCAATATGACTTTTCAGAGAAGCCTGCCTGTGTCAGTTCCAATGTGCCATGGCGCAACAAGTGTGTGAAGCAACACTAAAAGCAAGCGAAATTAAACAGAATTCACTAAAATAAAAATCACAAAAGCATTTCCCCAAATATTGTATTCGATGGTAACTTTTATATAATATTGAGAAATGCAGAAAGTCCTGAGGGAGATATTACCCTTGGTCCCTGTACAAAGTTAAGGTTGACAAAGCATTATGAAATGTTTCAGTTTACCACAAGCCCCTGGAGAGCTGCTTATGTTGCCGGTTGCCCAAATTTCCTAGCAGCAATTCCTTCAGGGAAACTTGTCACGAAGCAGACAAAAGCCATGACTACACCTTACTAATTTATTCTTCGATTAATTTCCCGTAAGGTTCCCACACACAAGCCTGAAGAGATAAAGTCAGTCTATTGTACATGTATTTAATAATTCAATATTTTTAATGCTAAATGAGTCTCAGAGAGGATGACATTTACCTGCACTGCTGTTTGAATGAATCCTACATTTATAGCTTCATTTGGAGTAGTTGGCAGTGGTTCGTCCAGTTTTTTGGTCTACAGGGAAATTCCCGCAGTCTCGTACCGGGTCCGATGGACAGCGCTGGGATGTTGACAGGACAGCCTGCTGGGCACTGGTCCCACCCCACGATGTGTTGCCGAGAATACCACTATGCAACGACCATAAAGGGTAATAAAAGAGATCCCCACGGTTTTAAAGTTTTTGAAGTCCTTGGGTTCCATGGACATCATTTTTTTGTTTCAGCTTTATAAGAGTGTTACCTTGACTACTACCTTTGGTTAGCAGTTTTAAATAGTGCTAGATCCTGTTGCTAACTGTGTTCTATCAACTTCACTCTAACTCTTTACTTAATATTTAAGTATTCCAGGTCTTTAAAAGAATTTTTAACACAGCGCTTTAAGAAGAAGTAAGCCCCTGCATCAGTATTAAATTCAAACAGAACCCCAGGCAGTGAGTAGGTAGCCGATGGGTTACAGTGTTAACTAAAATGTTCTAAGTTTGAGTAAAGGAGTGCCCCAAGGCTCAATTTTGGGCCCGCGCTTCTTTTAACTATTTTTATTAATTCCATTAGTTACTCTTTAAGAAGAAACCGCCACTTACATTTATATGCAGCATGAGATGAGATGTTTTTGTATAGCAAGTGCAAGCCCTCCCTCTGCTGATCTGGTGCTTTTAAACTGTAACAACGATTTTTAATAAAACGCAAAATTTCCTCATAAAATCGTTACACTGTCACTGAATACAAATAAAGAAAGACATTTAGATGTATGCGTAAGCTAGAACTCTTGGTACACTAAATTGTACACATTGATTGAAAGAGTCACCAAAATCAGTTTGGTTGGCTTGAGGAAAATATGTATCCTTGAAATAACATATCTCAGAATTATGTAAACGGTGAAAATTATCATTTTAATTACAGAAACACAAAAACTCGTATCCCAAAATTACATAAAAGAAATAGTGCAAGCAAAACTTTCTTTCTGTACTGGATTTCTGGGAGATATTGGTACTTTACATTTAGCCTCTGCTTTGAAAGCGTTAGAGCCCACTTATTTCACTGTGCACCTTCGTTTTATATATTAAACACAGGTGATGGCATTTGAAACCCATCACTGTATATTCTCTATTGAAAAAGTGGGCACCATTTGTCCTATTAGAAGAGAACAGCGCTGTATAAAAATGTATCTATAAGGGACACTACTCCAAAACCTGCCAAAATACCTTACATGTCTCGTTAATCATTGATAATGGAACATTAATACCAGATCACAAGATGTTTCACTGCTCATCGATCAAGCCCACTTTCTTCAGAAATACAAATCCTTCCTTAAACAGAATGGGGGTCCTGAGACATAATCTCTCATCAATCTATAACTCACCATCCTCACAGACCCAAAGCAAGGAAAACAAAGAGAACAATATTAGTGAGCCCAGTAGGGCCCATTAAAGGTTGAATAGGGCCATTTGTAAGGCTGAAATTGGAGGACAATAGCTGTTTACAGTTTCAGTGTATTAGTTCCTCCCTTCAGTTAGATATAATTCATTGTCCACCAGCAATCTGACCACAACTGAAGAAGTGGATTGGATGAGCAGTGAAAATGTCGTCTTCACTCCTACATTTTGTCCTCCCGGTGACAGATTTAACTTCGGCTTTTACTGTTCTGTTTGTATTCCTATTTTAAGGTGCTCCCATGAAAAAGAGAGCCCATGTGCTTTCGTTGGTTTTCACCTGTACTAAATAAAGATAAAGAAAGAAATTATTTTGGCTTCCAAATGTCACTGACTTTTAGCTACATTAAAGCTGAAGTACCCAACTTGTGTTATCATAAATGACTAAATTTTTGTTTCAATCAATCAAAATCAACTGCTAACATGCTGCCTTTCATCTAATTAGAAAATACATTGCAAACTTGTACAAGAAAGAGCTATTTTTGACACACACTTATTTGAGAGCTGATTGGTAATGCAATAGTGGTGTCCATCCTGTTTCACTTTTATCTTTGAAAAGGTTATTGCTAAACTGTGCTATTTACCACGCAAAAGCACCAAAGGGCTTGTTAGGGCTATTAACAAGTTAGATAGATATAATATACCCTCCTCCCTCTCACAGTTTGAAAATCAGGTATACCCAGCTTTAATTCCAAATTGCAGATCTTGTGAACAAAAAGATCAATAAATGCATTTTTGTGCAAACCTACAAATACTCTCTCTGTAGCCCCACAGCTGGCTCATGCAAGACAAAAGGTACCAGATTTATAACGCGTCGGTAAGTCTGCATTTGTATATAGTTTTAACTAAGTCACAGGGTCCATATGCAGTGTTATAGATAATGATCAATGGTAAATGCTCTACCCACTGAGCAATAAAACCACTATAAACTACATATTTCAGCCCAAATAGCACCCAATGAAAGTCTACAGCCACCTCTTCTTTATCACCTCTAACACAATACACTGTGGGAAACAAAAGTCTTGGCACCGGTGGATGGTCGCACAGTATATTTCAGAGCAGTAACTTTGCCAAATGAGAATCTGTTGTGTCTCTCCTCCTCAGAGTGGGACTTCAAATTACAGCTGTAAATTCTGCCGCTCTGCTCTATGCCCTGATTACCCCGATGTGAGCGCCTCTCGTCCTCCCTCCTCACCGCACCTCTGTCGACTTTACTTTGTTCCCCTCAGCCCTCCTCTAGCTCCTTTCCAATTCTTTTCGCTCTTTATTAGCCACTGTCTGTGCTAATGCGTTTTTTTTTCATTTGCGTTGCCTTGTAGAGTGAAAACAATCTGCACACAATGGTTACTGCCTTTTTTGGAAATGACAGCAGGATATTCTAATACAAGGTAGGAGATTGGGCTGCTCTGTTTAAAATTAGGTGTGGTCATTAGGGGTGCCATATTGTTTCACTAGTGAATCAGAGAGGGCGAGCTGGAACAGATAAAGGTGAATTAATTGGAGCCGTTTTTTTTTTTTAGCTGTTTTTTTTTCCTCATGTTCTGAAAAAGGAGCACTTGTGGTAGATTCGATTGTTTCATATAGTCTCTAGGTTTATTGTATTTTAAAAGAAGTATTAAACTATAACATAGATTATGATTTTACATCTTGTTCATTGGAAACCCGTAATATTGATCTAAAAGCGAGACCTAATAATAGAACCAGGTTTAGAGACTTATTTCAAGTCTTTCAGCTGCACAGACTTAAAACTGCAAAAATGAGACGCAGCAGGGTTTCATTACCAGGAGTAAATAGAGAAGTGCATGAATGAATGCATGAATCAATCAGAATAAAACTTTGAGTATGCTAATGATGAGGTAACACCATTAGAACAAGGTTTAAAAGCTCATAAAAGCTTTACATATTATATGATCATGTATGGCAACTCAGGCCCGGGGGCCAAATCTGGCTCACAGCACAAATATATTTGGTCTGTGTGATCATATCAAATGTGAATTAGAGCTGGCCCAGCGGAATATAACGCATACACCACTAATAGTACAAATCCCAGAATGCTTTGCAAGTACGTTGGCACGCAGTCAAGACCAGCGAAGCGGCCCCTCTGTTGACATTCATTAGCAAACAAGCTACTAGTCACCTCAGCCAAATGAATTACTACAGAGAGAGACATAAAATTTAATTTCTCTCTGTTTGTAATATCAAGCTTGAGTTGTTCCAGATTTTGTGCTTAAGCAAGACTAAAGTTTGTTTCCATATGAAAAGGTTAAACATTACATATCAGGTGTAGGCAATTTTTCAATAATTATATTGAGTTTGGCTTGTGAATTTGCCCAGTAGTTTTAAAATTTTGGCCCACTGTGAATTTCAGTTTGACACCCCTGATATAGATGTTTTGATTTTCTTAAAGCAATTAAGGCTGATAAAACTGAATATGTAAGGATTCCTCACCTTCCTTCCTTCTTATCGCACAGCTCTTCCAGTCTAGACCTGCACTTCACCTCACATACATATGTTCTTGCACGTATGTTCTAAATGCTTGTATTTCGTGCAGTTCAAGGCCTCTTGTAATATGCCTGCGCAGCACTTTTGCAGACAGCTCTTGAATTATGTGCCTGCTGGCCATTCTGCAATTCAAAGCGGGAAGCAGTCCTCCCTGAAAAGAAATGGGGGTCACTTGTCATAATGGTGGAAACACTTTTTTGCTAAATGAATGCTAAGATTAGCACTGCTGCAAGAAGATGAGTCATTATCATAGCAGTGCAAAAGTAAAGGAGGCTGCATTTCCACGCTCAAGGGTCCAGGGGGTTCTGATTGCAATGACAATAGGTAGGAGTTGGAGTGGGAGCTGAAACAACATGGCAATGGTAGAGTCGGCTTTTCACTGGAAGATGAAAATGATGAGTTTTTTAAAGCAGAAATTTGAATGATTTTTTTGGTGACCTGGAGTACACCAATATTTAGATAGGACTTTTGATAGGACTCTAAAGAAGACTTGTTGGTATACAGTTATAAACATTACTTTTCAGAAACCAGGAGTCACAGAGGTTGTTTTTACTTTTTCTATCACTCACTGCCATTTTTAACATTTCATTGTACACTTTTAGTTAATTATACATAGGGTTTAAGATTTACTTATTCATGTCATACTGGTGCTCTGTAACTTTTCAGGTGGACGGTCCGCCACTTGCTTGTCTCCATGGAGATGTTCTGCTTTACCTGGAATGTTCCCTGGTATGGCATCAAAAATCTTCAGTTTACAGGTGTTTTCAAAATAGCTTCAATAAACATGCATTCTTACTGCGAGCATTCTTGCCCTTTTCCACATATCTGAGTACTAATTTGATCTGGTTGTGGCACCTGCTTGTTTCCATAGAGAGAAGATGTCGATACCGATTGTTCTGCATCTAGGGAAACCGATTGCTGATAGGCTCTGCAGATATTTTTGGACTAATATGTCAAACCCAGTTTGATTATTTCCCCCAAAATTTGTAATTTAAACTCACTATAAACTCACCCACAGCCCTGTTTTAACATAAGCCCATAAGAAAGCTGTGTGATCACATTTTGTGCAGTTATCTCTTTGCACTTAAGTGTTCAAATAAAGTATGTGTACTCTTAAAGCAGCAGGTTGGCCAAAACAACAAATCGTCCTGTGCTGGAGATCTAAGGCCGATAGCTGATGTGCTAAAAAGGGCAAATATCTATCTCTGTGGAGACAAGCAAAGTTACATAGTGAACCTTTAATAGGCTATGATTGCGTTATGCTTCCAATAGCAGTAAAAGTTTGCTCTAAGTAAATTACGGGTCCACATAGATAAATCTTCAACCTATTGACCTTTTTAATACAACAAATTATTCTGAATAGATTCCCACCCTTATTATCTGTAGTATTATCTCTTACATTTCGTTTACTCTTAAGTGTGTGTGTGTCTGTGTGTGTGAGAGAGAATTTTAAGTTAAAGGGCCCTTATTATGTTATTACTACTCAACAAATGGTATACCATAGCTGTTAACTACCCCTTCATGACATCACAAGGTGGAACCAAGCATTTTGAGCTTTGGAGCTGTAAACAGACTAATAGTAAAGGGTTACTCAAACATGTGCGAATGAAACAAAATACAACTCCAAGTATGCTTTTGATGACGTAACACCATTCTAACATGGCTAAAAGCTCATCAAGGTCAATTTTACATAATATAGGACCTTTTAGAAATGCAGATACTCATTATAGGTTTTTGTGACATGTTTGATTATTCCCTTGTACTTCTAAAGTTAACATCTTTATTCTTCTTCCTTGTCTCCTGCTGGTGATTAAGTACATCTCCGGTACAAATTACAAACTGTGAAAACTCGCAGGGACTTTTAATATCTGCATCGATCAATATCCGCGAGCGTTGCCGCCACCTGTGCGTTCATCTATTTGGGACTAAAACGTGCTTCTGGGTTTATCATCAGCACCCTTTAACTCTGTCTATTTAGTGCAGCGGAGGTAGATTTATCAGCCCATTGGAACTCCCATGCAGCTGCCTGGAAATGTGTTTAATGAGAGCCAACCAAAGCAAAGTTCTGGGCCATAAAAACAGAGCAACAGTGAGAGGAGCCACTGATAATTACTGCTGTGGCCACCATGACGAGGATATGTACATTAAAGCTCTCCTCTATGTGCCCCGCTGTCTGCCCAAGCCCATGGACAGGCCCATAATGTGCCGCTAAATGCCCTTTTATGTCCTGATGCACTGCACAGTAAAATATGCTAGATTCAAAATAGTCCATTGTGGATACTGCGGGATACATCTGGGACACATTTAGTAAAGGGGGTAGGTAGTGAGATGGCCTTTAGCGGCAAACTGCATGGCCATTGTGACAATTGTGAGGCACTTGAGGAAAAACTCATACTAAGATGTGGGAAAACACTGTGTTCATTTGACTGGTTTGTAAAAACATGTGGATAACACTTGTCTTCTCTTCAGTACTTTTGCAAAGACGCATAGCTGGGCACCAGTGTTATCGCCTCGAGTTTAAATTTGCAGAAGTTACATGTGGATTAGCCAATAAGGGGCACAAACAGTCCAATAATACACAGTGGAAACCAGAAACACATATGCTTTTTTTTCTTACTGTCTTACATGAAATCAGACTAAACCTTTTCTGTTTTAGATCAATTAGAAGTAGCAAAATTTATTGTATTTGCTAAATGACAAAATAATGAGAGAAGGATTTTTTAAGACTTTTTTTAAAAAGAATTTTCATTACTTTCTTCAAAGTCGGTAGTTTTTACATACATTTCATTAGTATTTGGTACCATTGCCTTTTAAACTGTATGACTTGGATCAAATATTTTGGAAATCCTTCCACAAGCTTCTCACAATAGTTAGCAGAAATTTTTGGCCCATTCCTTCTGGCAGAACTGATGTAACTGAGCCAAGTTTGTAGGCCACCTTACTCGCACATGCCTTCGCAGATCTGCCCATACATTTTCAGATAGATAGTGAGAAAAAAAGCATATGTGTCTTTTTATATAGTGTATGTAAACTTCTGGTTTCAACTGTAAATCCACTGCAAAATGTCTCTATTAAGTTTCTGTGTGGAGATTCAAAATCTTTTGTTATTGTTTACATTTTACAACTTATCTGTAAATGCCCATAGACTGTTAAAATGAAAACAGTTGAGGATAGCAGTTATAGCAGCTAATCTGCAACCAAAACCCATATACCCCAACACAATTAGAGAGCCAGTCGGGAGCATGGTTGTTAAAGATACTTCCCCCTTCCCCTTTCCCGCTTGCACTGTTACTTTGACAGAGGGCAGGTGCTAAGCAGCATTGTCAATTAAACCTGTTTCTAATGTTAAAGAGAGCGAGCAAGCTTCAGGGTAAGAAAGTTCCTGATTGGTCTGTTATTGATGTTGATATCTTGATTTAAAATACAAAATAGTGAAATAAAAAATACATTTACAATACAAACATTACAAGACCAAAATGACTAGCCTGATAGCAGCAGTTACAGAGAGAGGGGAGACCATTTTTCAATAGATAGTGAATTGGAGCCAGAACTGATGGAGTTGAATTGAGACCATACTCACTTCCTATTTGGAACACGGTGGCTAGTGGACTCTTAAATTATGGTATTTTACAATACTTAACAATGCAATACTTTTGTTTTGTTTTTTTTGCAGTAATCTGAAACAATGGTTTTAGCCACAAATACATGCTGTTTTGGTGGTCAGAACTCTGCTTATTTTAGGGCTATTAAAGTTTTGTCAGAGGTGAAAAGTTTTAGTTCTCAATTCTAGCCCTGGTATGCCATTGAATTGCTAAATCCATAGAACTTTGCACTTCCCAGTTCTAATCAAATTTAGTTTTACTTCCCACAAAACCTTGACTTGGCAGTGTTGATTCTTCGATAACCCCAGGGACACCTTTTACAATACTGTCCTCACTTGCTGCGTCCCCATTTCATACAAAGTGCAATTTCAATGGTGCAGATGAAATTACTGCCTTCGTCCCAAATGGCTCTCACACAGACAGATGGCTTTTAAATTATGGTTGAAAATCAGAAAGATCATCAAAGTGTTTCTCTTATTATTCAACCTTTTATGGAAGAAATGAATCAGTGGGCGCCAATAAATTTGACGTGTTAGAGGAAGTGGGAGTCACAGAGCGCGGCACCTGCTGGCCTCTCCTGCTGTGCTGGAAATATGCTCTGTCTTTGGCCAGAGAATATGAAAAGTGAATGCTACTGTAAGCAAGACCTTTTGAATAATACTGGTAGACTGAAAACCTTCATGAAAGGCAAATCTGAAATATTATGAACTGCTGTGACCTAAGATGGCTTTTAAAGTGGGATTTTCTGGAAAGATTTTGAAAAGTGGACTAATCTGAGTTAGTTTAAAAGTTACGATATTTTAGTGCAACTATTATTGGATTTAGCAAAAAAAATCAAAAAAAAAATCTCAGTGGCCATTTTAACGGTTTAAAATTTTACTTGATTCTAGCAACAATGTTTTACACTGGACCAAAACTTCTCTAATGGACACAGAAATTATTATTTTACCAAAAATGTATCAAAAAGAAAAAATAATAATAATTTAAAAAATCCTTTCATAAAGTGAGCCTAACTTTGGAATAGAATTCTTCCTAGTGTGGTATCATCAATAAGTTTAGAACTCTCTACTTGTAATTTTAAACATCTTCTTCAACTTTTTCAAGCAAAATTGCATCTTGATCAGTGTAAAAGTATAATTTGTATTTACAACAGGTATTACTCCATCAACTTCGATCAAAATTTGAGAATCATTAAAACCTGTCATACACACTTTAATGCAGCAAATATGGCCACTTTTTGGACAACAGACTGAACAGAAATGACTTATTTTTGCATCTCAAATGGTCATGGTTTCTGTTTTAGTCCTTATGATTATTTGGTGACCTGCATAATCATGATTACTGATTAACTGTGATTGTGGCTATGCATAAGACAAATAGTTATTATAAATCTAAGCAAGGATTAGATCTATACCATGTTAACACTCCCAGAGCAGTCATCCTAGATAGTGAAGTGCAATTAGTCTGCTTACTTTATTTCTATGTTATGATCTTGATGAAATAATTAAATTTAACTGAGATATTCTACCCTTAATCAACCAAAATTCTATGGCACTGCCTCCCCATGGGCCAGAAGGGAGCAGTCAAAATGATTGCTCTGGGAGTTCTAGTAGTTTCAGAATTCTAGGAGTCCTATTGTTAAGATTGAGGTAGGATTGATTACACATGGATGATTCGATAATCAGCATGACTTCCAGAAGGCATAAAATTACACACATTAAAAAGATGATGAAAGTTTAGCCCTTAATCCACAGTTCTTCGTTTAAAGTTTTCTCCAAGTATTAGCTGCAGCCTTGGTCAGGCTCCTAACTCATAACAAAGCGCCAACTTGTAATCCTTTGCAATTATCTCATTCTTACAAAGAACAGTGATGCAAAGACCTCTTTTAAAGCCATCACTTCTTCTAATCCTCCACACGGCGAAGTCGGCCGATAGCTTAAACATCTGTAACTTTGCCATTCAAGCTGCTTTTCTCTGCTGCCCTATATTTTGCAACCATATTGTTTGCATTCAGAGGCAGTGCCCACACAGCTGGAGGACGTGCCAGGCCTGTGCACAGATAAAGAACATTCACCATCGCTTGAGCCCTCTTTCCATTTCCTTCTGTCTGCCAGGGTGTCAGGGGCTCCTGGCCACAGCTGCAAGATGAATAGTGCCGCACTCCTCCACTTTGTCATGGTGTCCAAGAGGCTGCAAATGGCATTGAAACTCACAAAGGATGGGTGCAGCCTCGCATGTGTCGAGCAGACCTAGTTTTTATGTTGTATGTTGTATTCGGCACGGTATATTTGGCAAGACTCTTATACTGAATGTTAAATTGTATGTTGGTTTGTATGAATAATTTATGTGCTTGAAACGGTTTCAGATGATCCACTGGCACATACCAAATTCAGTTTTACTATTACTTTGATGTACCCATAAGCTTGCAACCTGTAGTGTATACATAAAGTTGTATTGCTTTCTTTGCTTGTTTTATTCATTTTCTGTCACTGCAGTTGTGGGTGTCTGGAATCGATTACCAGGCAAACAATCAAAGCTTAATTGTACAGTTATCACTTAAAATTCTAATTCTACCCAAAACTTTGAGACTGACTTACATCAGAGAGGCTATGCCCTCGCTTTAAAGTGGTTAAATTAGGGCATACTTAAAAGCAGTTTCGAAAATTGGGCTATACAGTTAACCTATTTTTCAGGTGAGCACACCATACATGAATGAGTGGCAGAAGCTCAGCTGTGTGGACCTTTGCATACAGCCAGTGTGTCCTTGAGCAAGACACTTTTGCCTTGCCTGTGTATGAATGTCGTGGTGAGTGACTGATGGTATTTGGAGAGGCAGATGGCAGAGATTCAGCCAGTCTATTATTTTTACATTTCAGTATAGTCTTTTTATGAAAAAGAAAAGATTTCTTACTGAGGACAGAAACTTTCAGAACTCCAATATCTTCTTTCTTTTGCTTCCTTTTATCTGTATGGTTTTCATAGAGGGTGATTCAGAATATGTAGTGTAGCCTTTTGCATGCAAGGTCATTTGAATAGGCTTTTCAGTTCTTAAACCCACAAAAAGCAAAGCCCCCAGCTCTGCCTTCTCTCTGATCACTGTGGCTGTTCCTTATGCTCCGGGGGCGACAACACCTACCTGTGTCGTGTGCTGTTCTCATGGAAACACATGAAAAGGAGTCAGAGAAAGTCACTTCGCTGCTGTACCGATGTTCTCCTGATTGTCCCTGTTGCTTCTGACAGTAAGCTTCGCTCGCCTTCCCAATCTCCCATCGGAGGTGAATACCAAAGGAACACGACGCTCTGCTGCTGCTGGCCTGATTTAATATTCCAGGCACCTCAGTCACCCACTCAAACTGCACAAACAGCACATATTTGTCAGTTTCAGGGTATGCATATACATATTTCAGCAGTATGAAGGTGTTCTGCAGCGACTAGTTTATCCGTTTGATGAAAGTAGGGCTGACACATAAGAAAACCCCGCGGCCAGAGGAGTCTAGAGCTCAGGCTGAACCAGAGACACCCGCACAAAGCTACAGGCAGAGATTCCATCAAGCATTACTGATGAAATGTGAGGTGACACTTGGAGATGGGACTGAGATGGTGAGATGGTGAGTTCTGTCCACAGAAGATACGACTGAAAGAGAGACGGCGGAAGACAGACAGACATCACAGTGTCTTGTATAATGGATGCACAAGGATAAAACTGTGTCTGAACAAATGGAGCACGTACTGCAAGACATGGGAAGCTAATCTTTATCAGCCAACCTACATTTAGAATGCTGCAAGCTACATCAATCGATTGTCAAGTGCCAAAAAGTAGCTTGCATGACCCATCAGACCCCGAAGCAAGTCACTCAAAGTGCGTGGGCAGAAGGCTGTGCACCAGTGCCAAATCAAAATAGACAACAATTTCTCACAAATACAAAGTAGGAGGATGATTCATGGAGGTGAAAGTGATTGGACACATTAAAGGTCCTGTATTAAAATTGACTCCTTTTAAATGTGGTCACCTCATTAAAAACATAAGTGGAGTTATGTTCCATTTCATTCACACATGTTCGAATAACCCTGCATTATTAGTCTGTCTATATCTCCAAAGTTCTGTTCAACTTAGTGATGTCATGTAATAGTAGTTTTCAAGTTAACAGCTGCCTTTTACCTTTAGTTTAATAAAGATTGGCAATTCCAGGGTTGAAATTATCCAAATGTTTCTAGCGATGGTGTGTGGAGTTTCAAAACACAGTGGAGCACTTCCTCTTTTACATGACATCACAAGGTGGAATAGAGTGTTTTCTGTTCCAGAGAAGAACTCAGCCCAATTATGCAGGGTTTGTGTGTTAAACTTGTGTGAATGAAACAAAACACAACTCCATGTGTGTATGTGATGAGGAAACATTATAACATAAATCAGAAAACAGAGTAATATGGGCCCTTTAATATATACACCTAATCCAACCACAATGTTGATGAATGCAATAAAAAATATCAGAATTTAAATTATAACCTTTGATATTGTAGTACGTGCACTACTTAGCGGTGACGTGCGGTGAGGTTCATAGCTGATGTCATCACAATCAGATTTACAATATGTAAAAACAAGTGTCGGCAAGTACATTTCTCTCCAGTAAGTGAGAGAATAAAAAATAATTTAAAAAAAAATTCAAAATAAAAGTCCCAAAGTCCATATGAAATAGCTCTAATAGTATGAAAAAAAAAGCAAGCTGGTTTTGTATTGTTTTTTATCCTTCTCCTGGTTCCCAGTTTTCAATGGATTGAAATCATTAAATTTCTTACCATTTCGTACCACTCTGTTTGAAAAGAGCAAGTCTTTTGTCTCGTTGTCTGGAGCAAACCATTTAGCTCCTTTAGCGTTGGTCTTCCTTTAACAGTTTTTTACTGTCATTAATATGTAAATATGTAAATATGTGCATATGTACGAATGTTGTAGGACCTGAGGGCACTCTGTAAACTCCAATGAAAATTAGCTGTGCAGCTAACTTCGGCACATTTACACGTGTATTTTTTTTACTGGTGATTATTAATGTGCGTTGTCCCTTTTAAATAAATAAATAATAACCTCCTGCTTTGTCCGAAAGTCCAGTTTAGAAAACAGCTTGAGCGTTAATATGTAATCTTCCTCCATTTAAAAAGTAGGGCCAGACATGAAGAAAAAAGTGAACGGATTGCTAAACTTGATTTGCTAACTCTAAATTGTAGCTTGCTGTCACAATTCTGCGGCCCCTATTCTGCGGGAGTTACATGAATCCCTGGGCTCACTAGTGCCCCCTACCATGAGGCCAGATAACCACGTGTCTCACCCGGCGCCTTTTCACAGCCGCTTAAAGCAGCAGCGTCACTGCTGAGCTACAGCACAGTCACTCCATGTGAGGCACAAACGGCTGGTGCCTCTCCGCACGTGTCTTCTCAGTATCTCAACGGTAAACGTAAAACTTCAGCGATTTTGAATTTAAAAAATATTTTAAATTGCAAAGTTAAATATAAAATAACTTTATAATACAACTCATTGGATAAATATAACCATTTCATTTATTTTTTCTCTGTGATGACAGGTGATGGCCTCGCCTGCCTCCCCTGACTGCACGTCACTGCTACTTAGAATGCATTTAGCCTGCCATAACATCAACTATCCCCACTTTCAAATGCCAAGATGAAGCTAGGGAATGAAAAGAGTTACTTGCAAGAAGCATTTTCCTTTAGATTATATTAAGATGCTAAAGGAGTGTAAAATTGCACCACTAGATCTAGGTGAGTCTTTGCAAAGCGCCACATCACTTAATAACCATAATAGCTACATACGGTAATGGTACCATCACAGTTACATGTGCCTGGAGTGCTAATGGTCCTCCATTCAGATAGGCTTTTGGAGTAAAACATTAATGTTCATTACAATCTCTTTCTTCTCCAGACCCCCTCTGAGAATAGCTTCCTTGCAGTGCTGATACAAGTGAGGATTTTGTAGGCCCTCTGCAACAATAGGCAGCTGGCAAAGTGCCTAGTCCAGTCTTTGAAATCTCCAACACAACAGTTCCTCTCTGTGCTGACAATATGGTGAAGGCTATCATTTGATCCAGGCTATAAAGGAAATCTGGTCCTTCAACAGTAAGCTTTAAAATGTTTGGCTGAGACTTCATTATGTCCAATTTCTGAGAAGATAAAGAAGAGAAGATGGTACTTAATGGCTTTTAGTGACATTTGTCATGTACACAAAGAACAAGTAATCTAATGCAGAGAACATGACCATTCTAGATCAATAGAGCTAAACTAACATCCCTTCTCTTAGTAATTTCACTGTTAGGGCACAAATATAGGATTGTTTTGTGTAATGCCTCTTTACCCTCAATACAGATCAGGTCCGGCATGTATTTGGAGCAGTTTACTTAAGAACTGCATGTGTACAAAACTTGTCTAATTGCCGATATTAAGAGCTGAAGTGCCTGAAGTGCTCCAACGTTGAATTGATGGATTGACTTGAATGACTTTGGATTTCATACGGGATGCACCCACGTGGGTCCAGTACGGTACCTGACTGCATTATGTGTAAACCTGGTGTAAATGATGCTAAACATTATTATTCTGAATGCATGCTGGTGATTATAAGGTCAAACGGATATTTATGGTTTCAAAATGTTCAGTTTTAGAGATTAGTGAACCTTTTAGTTAACCAGCTGCAATGAAAATCTGTGAACAATCATTCTTACATCCATGAATCCATCTTCTTGGGTTGCAGAGGCAGCAATTTAACTCCCAGACTTCCTTCACACCAGACAATTCCTCCAGCTCCTCCGGCGGGACTCCAAGGTGATCCCACATTCATTCATCTTTCTTCCGATTATGTTTATAGGTCTTCCAAGTCAAATAATGTTCTAATAATTATCATCAGACCCGTTTTTATGCATGCAAAACATTTTAAGGTGTGATTCTTATTTCATCAGGTGGAAGCTGCAATCATCAGAATCGCTTCAAATGGCCTTTATCGATGCTATTATCACACACTTTAATCTGTCATCCAAAAATATTTGTTTTCATGTATTCATGTATTCTAGACATCATCAAAAGTCGAGCATTAACTAGAGCGGTGGCAAACTTTGTGGCGGGATTGAAAGTCTCACCTAGGAGGATTTAATTAGCGCCTTGAATGAATAACATTTGAGCCATTTCTCTCCGTGTCCTTGGTAATCAGTTCTGGCCCATTAATGAGAGGATGACTATCGACTGGCGGAGCGGCCTGCTGATAATTGAATGTGTAGAGGCCATTAAACATTCCTAATCAAAAACAAACACTCCAAAGCCACAGTTCTCGCCGAACAATACGGGTCTCCGACAAAGCACTGAAAAACAGAGAGGGAACCAAAATTAGTTTCCAATTGCTTTTAAACGCGTTTGCATTTGCGTCTTTGCTAACATTTTGGACCTGACAAGCCAGAAAATAAGCAAAATTTCCCCGGGCATGACACAGCTGTTGTGAAAGAAAGAAAGAGAGAAACACATAGTAATTGAAATGTTCTCAGAGGATTTTTCTACACATGCAAACAGATCGGTAAATCACCATCATTGACCATGGGCTGCTGCTGGAAATCACTAGTCCTCTATTGACTCAGCAATATTGATTTATCTTCAGCACCACCACGCTTATATGAAGTTAGGAGCTCAATATCGCTAGTTAACCAACCCTTTGCCTTGTGTACATGAAATGAATTTCTCTAGATTCCGTCTGGAAATAGTTACCATGAATTGACTTGAGCCCAAGGTCTTCATACATGTGACTATGGATCTGTATGTGCTAATGGCAGGTCAGCATATCAATAAACCAACACCAGTTCCTTCTTTGGGACAGACAGGCAGATAATGGGGCAGCTAAATAGATTTGTAATTAAATAAACAATAGCTAGGCCAGTCCTTCATTTGTGTGTTTGGGCTGTTTGTTTTGAGCAGAAATCAGGAAATACTGACATGTAGTTAAAATGGCATCTTTTTCTGAGAGTAGTTTTACATGTGCTATATAATACAAACCATTTTTATACACCACATGTCTATAAGCGGGCCTGCATGTCAGAAAAGAAAGCCGACGACCCATTATAACTTTTGTATTTGTTTGAAACTTGAGTTCATTTCTGTTCAAAAAAGTGAAGATCTACTTAAGCTAACAGAGTGCTCTTTATGTAAGGAAATCATGATCATATTGGACTGATTTAGTCATATCTAATTAATCAAATATAATGCACACAATACTAAGACGTAATGCATGCAATGCTTATAATATGCAACCCTTTAGGGACCTATTAGTCTTTTATGATGCTCAGGGAAAAAAAAACAAAACTGATTGGGCCTTGTGTTTGGAAGAAGAAGTGTAAAAGCCTTGACTAACAGGATGAATCACTGCTGTGTACGCCTGCCTCTGAAAAAGGAAAGTGCTTATTTATGTAGAATGTCACTGTTAATCTAACCTTGTGATGGCTCATTATGGATGCACATGCATTAGTGTGTACGGGCACATCTTGAAGGTGCTCACAGATGATCCAGAAGACGTCTATCCAAACGGGGATGAATCATTATGATGGGCACGTTGCATTTCAGTAATTGCGTGAGGGACCTTGCTGTTGTGCTTGAATTTGTTTGTGCTGTTCCTTCAAGGTCCACTGCCCCTCCAAAGGACAGCCACTCCTTTGGCCCTCTCCAGTGGCTCCACAACATTCAGCCGAGCAGAAAAAGGGGTCCAGTCCCTGTCCCGGCTGACTGGCACGTCGCTCGCAGTGTGTGGATGGATGTGACAGAGGGGAGTAAACACATGTAACAAATAAGCAGACACTCATGTGGAACATGGGCACTTATTTAGAATGCCACAGGCAGCAGCTATGCAGTACTGCTGCAGGGGACACAGCTCTCATCTATTAACACATTACCTTCATTTACTAATGAAAGCAGCAGCCTTTTATATGTTTAGCTCCAGGGAAAATATGGATTTATTTGACTAAAATACTGGGAAGTAACTTAACTTTTTTAATTAATACCCCTCAAATAAAAGCACTTTTGAGTCTGTGACCAAGACAGTGCTTGCAAATATTTAGTAAAATTTCCAATTTTATATTTAAACTGATATTTATCACAAAAGAGTAACCGTCAAAACCAGACAGTTTAAGAGTTTACTTGACCCTGAAAACTTTGTATTTGTATTTCTTTCTTCAGTTCTGTTTTACAGCCAGGCAAGAGCAGTTTTAACTCAGCAACAACAGCTGCTCTTATTTATGAGCAGTGAGAAAGTATTTAAAAATCAATGCTGTTCCAAGGCCCCAAACAACAACATGACACCAAACATTTCCTCATAACTCTTCAAGCAGCATGCTAATGCTAACTCAGCAATGGCTGTGGCTACAAATCCAAGACAAAATGGAACTTATGCGTTTGAGTCTGATGGAATAAACACAAGAGACATTCAAGGAGACCTTCTTGTGATGATTCTGTCTATTAACTGTCACTGTCACTACTAACCTGCTACTTTACATAGGGAATGCAGTTTACACATTTTGCAAACTTGTCTATGGCCTATTATATATTGATTGTTTTGACTTTGTGATGGTGTGTTCAATTATTAAGTAAGTAATAAGTAAAAAACATTTTGAGCTACATTTTGATGAAATGGTAGGCTTACCTGGGAATTTTCCAAATCAACTCAGAACTTCAGAATTTTGCAAAGCAGTCCTGATAGCACAACCAAAACCACTTCTTTAAAATGCAGTTGAAACAAGATTTTTTGTGTGTAAAAGCACAGTCCATTATTTCAGGAGTTAATTCAGAAAGTACTTTGAAACCGCACCATCCATTTTCCTAAACAACATACGGCTATGCTAATAAACAAAGCAATATTTTGCAGTTTCTGCATGGGCCCATATGCCTGTTCACCGCCCATACAGCACAGCAGTGAACAGCAGGTGGCTGGGAGACAAGGATTAAAAGTGTGCTGGCTGTGGCTGTGGCCTGTCGCACTTTGATAGAAGCTAACAAATAACACTGTGGAGGGACTGCGTTTCCTGGTGCTTACGCTCATACATTTTCAGGCCTCTAATTTGCTTTTTGTCCCCAGTGATTTGATAAATGTTGCAAATTAACTGTTACACATTCTCCACCTGTTCCAGTATCGCCGTGTTTATGTAAGCAGGTATATTTAACAAACCAATAAATTACTGCAGTAAAAGCGCTTGGATCATAAAGAATATGTGCCATTGCTCTTAAATCAAAGTACAAATGAAGTGGCCTCGAGTACTGCTGACGATTACATACTGTGCCCCCAGAATGTTTCAACATGCATGCTTTCATGTCACACTTACTATATCAACACACAACACTGCATCTATTATAGTATTGAAAGTCACTGATGTCAAAAAGCATTGTGTATTATATACACAGAAATAGAGGTAGCCTACATGGCAGCGTAAGACCAAATCAAGAAAGTCTGCTGCAGAAAATGCTAAGTGCTTAACACTCTCACCTTACAACAGGGTTTGATTCCTGTATTAGGTGTGCAGCATGTTCTCCTGTGTTTGGGTGGGTTATTTCCCCATTAAACTGCAGCAGGATACTCTCCCAGCTATGTGCTCAGTGGGTCCCAGACACTGCACTGTGCACATTAATTGACAGATGACAGGGCCCGGCATTACCTCTTTGAAGGATGGGTCAAATGTAGATAACTTGCCTTTAAGGCAATAATGAGACTATTACTCACAGAGAATATCCAAACTGTTTAGTAAGTATAAATCTTCAATTGATGCAGTTCTCTGCCCACTGAATGGAAATACATTCTTCAAGGGCAAAATAAACTGGAACATGGAAACAGCTCTAGGACCACGCCTTGTTGTGGATTGTTTTCCTTTTCTGTCTGCACATTGCTTTCAGCACAAAAGTCACAATTCAGAGCATGAGTGGCATCCCAGCAGGCCACGGAGTAATTAATCATAATCCATCAGTGTCAGTGACAGCCTAGTAAGAAAATATGCCAGTTTATATTCCCCTCATATTTATTTTAATGTTTACTCATATTATGCTATCCTACCTTAATTGCATTTATGCACATGTTATGCCATAATGTGATACTGGTGTCAAGATTCTAAATAGCTGTGCTTGACAAAAAAATACCTTGCTATGGCTGCTGAATAATTCATGATCTCACTTTATGTGTGTTGCTTGATGTAATTATTGCTTAGCAGAGAAACTGGTCATTAACAGTGCCACAACGTTTCTTTACTGACATTTTCCATCAGAACAATCGGACAAGTGTGTGCTGCTCTGATTTGTGTTGAAGTTCTTTGTTTCTAGGGTAAATCTTTATGTACTAGCAGACCTTATAACCTTTTTGCAGTAGAGACATTCTGCACATTATTGACTTGACTGATAACCCCAGACTAGGGATGGGACGATATACGATAATATCGTATATCGGCCCACGATATAAATCGTGAACGATTATAATAGTCTTTACGGCGCCAGACTGCCTCATGTTTCTGGTTTCAATACAACGTTTAGATGCTAGTTTTGGTGATTGCTCACAAGGGGGCGCTCTGTCACAGCTATGACACTTGTTGCCTCTGTGCCTGTTCTTGTGGCAGTCTGCCAAAAAAAAGTTGCATGCACGCGCATTTACGAGACAAACATCCTGCATTGTTTGACAAACTTGAGCTGAAAATATTCATCGTAAGTGACATAAACTATTGAATGTAGATTGTGTTGTGTGCAGCGCTAGCTAAACAGCATTTTACAGACACACACACGATATATATTTACCTACAATCATGTCAATAGCAGAATAAACCACGCTTACCAATTGAGAACAGCATCCAGTCCATCAAAACATAAGCTCCTCTCCTCCTGAGTCCACAGTCATCTTCACTCTGACACGAACCGCTCCGGGTCAGAGATGCCTCTAGTTTAACTTATACAAACATCCACAGTGTCCTCGACCGCGTATTTGCTTTGTTTTGTCCATTTTGTCCGTTTCATCATGTTTAGAAGCGAAACAACAGCGCATAGAATGCGACGCATTAACACGCTTTGTTTACGTACTCTGTAAAGTCCGTCTGTTTACGGAAAATCTTGGCATGTCACACACGTGCTCCGCTGCTCATTGGCTGTGAGGAGAAAACGTCACTAAACGTGTGTGATGTGATTGGTTGATTCTAGACGGGGGAGAGTGGGGCGTAAACTTTCAGTCACATGTAGCATTGATTCGCTGTTTGCAACCTCCACCTTATTGGACAACACTGGTGTCAATCAGAAGCTAACACGTGTGTTTAGCTCTGAGGAAGAAAGGCCGTGTCCCTATTCGTCACATGCACCGTTCTTTGTACTGTTCGAAGTGCAGGTCGAAGTGCAGGTCGAAGTACCCCGACTTAAATGCGACTTAAGGGCACTTTGGTGAACCCAAAGTTGGCGCTGTCTTAAGTTTATTATGCCTGAAATCGAACAAAGAAATGCCAAAAAGTGACGGACCAGATTCCACGTGTGGAATACTTTTCTGCAGCAGATTGAACATGGAGGATCTAACTTATTTTGTGGATTTCTTCAGTGGGTTATATTCTCTGGACCTGTGCCGAAGGAATGAGACCAACTTTGTGGAATATATTGGTGTTTGACAGAATCAGAGCCTCAAAGGTAAGTTAAATCCAAATCCGCATTTTTGACTTTTCTGTAAAAACATCTTTCCTGTCAGCACTGTGGTGATTCCAGGTGAAAATTGTTTGCATATATGAAAATATATCGCGATAATATCTTGAATTGCGATTTATTTTGGTCACGATAATCGTTAGTCTAAATTTTATATCGTCCCATCCCTACTCCAGACACCCATGACTATCTTGTGGTTCTACATTGCTCTCCACTCAGACATGCATCTGCATCTGGCATTGACTAAAGCATAGTGTACCGCAGTCCTACACTTAGCTGAACATGGAAGACTGATCACATCTACTTCTCTGCAGAGAACGCTAATGCCAATGAAAGTGGTTGACTGGGTATTAGGGAACTGTTTGAAAAAATCACAGTAAGTCTGTGACGCATGATCCCATAGGATATGACTTAGCATGTTTGATCCTTGGTTCGACTATACAACAACCAAATGTTCAAGGTGGGAGGAATTTGCAATATTCTGATCTCATGTCTCATGGACAATGCAGTCTCTTAAAGAACTGCCTCAAAAACGTGTGCTGAACACAGCATGTGACAGTGCAGCACACCAGCCCTAGTAATATACAGCAGGTGCATTATAAAACATGTATTCATTTCTGTGACTCACATGTTTCAACTGCCCCTGCATCCAGAATGCCCACAGTAGGAGGGGCAAAAGAATTTTTAAAGCAAATTTTGTTGTGGCACCTCCAATCTAAAGCTGCAGGTTTAGAAAATGGGAAGAGTCTGATACTATATTCTGAGCTCTAGTTAGTGTTCTCCCTCAGGCTCAGGGTCATGTGTTTATGTCATACAGTGGCTTGAACAATTTATTTTCTTTAGTATAATAGGATACATTGTTTATTGCCATGGTGAAATGACAATTTAATACTCACTTTTTAATTTTTTTTCTCCATGTAAGTTGAAGAGAATTGAATAATTTACATCTCAATTGTGTTTTTTTAAGTATTTAGCAGATGTTTTTTTACAATATGATTATCATGGTTTTGGGTTACTGTGTCAGTGGCACAAAGTGGGCTTTAAAGAGCTTATATTATGCTATTTTCTGATCTGTGTTATTATAATGTTGTTTCCTCATCAAAAACATACTCAGAGTTTAACACACAGACCCTGCATATTCAGGCTGACTTCTTCTTTCAAACAGAGAACACTCTGTTCCACCTTGTGATGTCATGTGATAAACTCCATAGACCATCACTGGAATCATTTGGATGTTTTCAGCCCTGGCATTTTCAATCTCTACTAAACAAAAGGTAAATGGTAGTCATTAACTTGAAAACTACAGCTTCATGACATCACAAGGTGGAACAGAGCATTTTGAGCTTTGGAGATGTAGACAGACTAGTAATAAAGGGTTACAAAACACAACTCTAGGAATACTTTTGATGAGGTAACAGCATTATAACATGACTAAAAGCTCACAAGAGTCAATTTTGCGTAATACAGGATGTTTGATGTTATTATAGTGACATTTTCTGTAACAATACATTCCATTTCAAGATTCAGTAAAGGGTTAAACTTTGGAGACTGGTTTCTTTCTGTGGTGAATTCTGGATGGGCTTGCGATGGTCAGGAAGAAATCACAAAGACATGCTTGACGACAGCAAAGCATTGGTTTAGTGTACCCCCCAGTACAAAAGCTCTGGAGTCATTTTTCAGGCTATACAGCTGTGATGTGATGGGCCTTGGCTAGCACCAATACGTCATCATAAAAGCCATTCAGTGAGAGGCTGATAGCTCTGCAGAGCGCACACAGAACTCTTCCATCTGCTAATAAAGTGTGCATTTACTGGTCATGGAATTTGGCCTGTATAAGTGTGCGTGAGGCGGCTGAGTTATAGTTATGGACTTCAAGTGAAGAAACGTTTAAGGTGCTCCGTCAGAAGGCCACATATCTTATCCATACAAACACAGAGAACAAAACATTTGGAAAATCTAGCAAATCCAACTCTATCCATACAGCATCCGATAAAAAAAGATTAATTATAGGGAATAATATGTTTGCAGCATTGACTTCCATATTTTGTGGCTTATCTCTACTTGAAGGAGTTGATGTGAAAGTATTATGGTATTTTATATGGCATTTATTTGCACTTTAATGTGAAATTGACTCAACAGTCAGAGGCATAAAACACATTTTGGTGTGACCAAATGGAAAAATGACTTGTAGCTGTGAGAATGAGACAGGCATAAGGCTGTTATCCTGTTTTTCAAAAGTCAAAGCAACTGTTAAGTCAAAAGAGTTTCATGCATTTTAAGTACAATCTTGTGATGAGTCCTTCAGTTTCTATATAGCATTGCACATCAGACTACAGCAAATGTAATTGTGCTTGCAAGCCTAGCCTTAGATCAGACGTTGATGTCAAACTTGTTTTTTTATTTCATTACAGATGTTTTATTTTTCAAAAATTCTGTAAATAACATGCACTCTTACTGTGTCGATGGAACACTCCACAGTTTGACCTTAAACCAGAGGTGCCCAAACTTTTTTATCGAGGGTCACATCTCAAAACATATTTGAAGTGGAGGGCCACAGACCAGTAATCAATACAGTGTGGTGCTTTATACGCAGCTTTAACAGAGCCGCTGTGTATTAATAAGGCTTGAAACACATTCATTTTAGGTCTGTATCACACTGCAATGTGATGTTGGAGGATATAGTGGTAGAAATTATTTAATTTGCTGTTAAAAGTACTGCTTATGATCAATTGGGCCGGTTCAGCAAGAGGCCTGAGGGGCAATAAAAACTGGTCTGAGGGCCGCATTTGGCCCCTGGGCCATAGTTTGGACACCCCTCCCTTAGATGACTGAAGGAAGGCCACACTATTTTGTTAGTGCTATTTTATAATTTCCCCATTGTAGCCTCTTCATATCAGTTTTAATCAGCAGTTATGTGGAAAAACACAGATTTTTAGTTTCCACATTAACTCTCTTAACAATGTAGCCTTATCTGCTCCCAAGTTCCCCTGTTACATATGACAAAGCCTAGTCAGTGTTTAAAAGTGAATAGGCTTATGCTGCCTTAAAAATAGCCATGTTCCCCCTTTCTTCATTATGATTTTTTTTTTTTTGCAACATCCGCCCTTGGGACAAGTACACTCAGTGATGTCATGTGAGGCAGCTGCACCAGCCAGTGCACCTTTCTTTAAACAGTAAGCTGGTGCTGTGTTTCTTGAACTCCTGTCCTAAAAAGAGAAAGTCCACTCACAAATTTTCACTCGCTCCATGTCCAAAATGTGAACCATGTAGGCTTTATTGGCACGATGAAGCCTATGGAAAACCAGCACATCTCCAAGATCTAGGCTGGAATAAAAGGTTTCGTGTCTTCAATTTAGAATTTATTGCCCGGAGCTTAAAGTTTTCCCCCACTTTGAGAAGGAAGTAGGGCACAGTGTGTGTTCGTGCGAGCTATGGGCGCTCCTTTAGCCTACCCGTGCGCGATGGAGAGAGAGGGAGGCGAGCAGATGGAGGAGAGCATTGGTGGACTCCAGCTAACTCCGGCTCCAGCGCTCCCCGAGAGGAGGAACGGCATGCATTTCTACGACATCGCCTGAAAGACAGAACCAAAACGCCGTATGAATGGCCAGAACTGGAAATAGCGCCTTACTTTGAGCGTGAACAGGCGACTTTTTCTTTCGATTCTTCAACAGGGCTCGCGCATGTGACACGGCGCTCGCGCAGGTGACACGGCGCTCGTGCGGTAAAGTTCGGCTCGTGTTTCGGGATTTTCCGGAAAGGTTCGGGTCCACAACCTTTCGCGCCTTTAAGCGGCTTTTTTCTTTGAAGCCCCCTACACCTACAGCTTGTATTAACTTCATCTTAGCCTGTGTGTGGTTTTCCCCGAACAAACGGTCCTAAAGTTGGAGGTAGGGTCATTATAATCGCGACGCAGTGGGAAGAGAAGACGTTAAGCGGGTCCACAAGTGCTGCTTTCACCAACGGCACCGACGGAGGCAACACCGAGCGGAGACGGGGCAAAACTGCGGGGGACCCAAGCATTTCCACTTCAAAATGAACATACGCAAGTAGACTATGTTGTGTTTAGTTGAGAACTTGTAACAAACTGGTGATATTGCAGCCTGGTGAGTGCAAAAAACAAACCCTAATTGGATATGCGGCTCTCAGAGGGATTTTAAAAAGGGGGTTACATCTGTTCCCTATCCTTTTTTAGAAGCTCAAAATGGATGCCGGCGACAGGCTGCGGAGACCCCACTGGATTAGCCACTTTCTCGCTGATTTGGGTGACATCTGAAGCCGTGTCGAGTGTACAAACTTTGGATTACCCACGCCGACAGAGCTGAAGGTGTAGGATGCAGTCTGGAGTGAAGACGCTGTCCGCAGGTGGAGGTGCGTCACTCTGCTGCCTGCTGCTCCTCTGGCTCATCTACTCCCATCTGCTCAGAGAGGGTAAGTCCACACACAAGGAGCTATTAATGTGGATCTAGTGCTTATTGTTCCTCTGGGGTGCAGGTGTACACTGGTGGTCGATGAAGCTGCTTTCTGTGACCTTGTTGGCTGCAGATATAGTGGCATTTCACAAAAGAGGAAAGTTTTAACCCCTTAAAATTTGCCCGCATTTGTTCCCAGAGAATGACAAACTATCAAGCTCCTGGGCAGAAAAAAATAAATGAAAGCTATAACCCAATTATTTCCTGTCAAATCTCAATCCCAGTTTTAGTGATATTGTCTTCAGCTTTGAAATGGGAATTGTCAGGACCCAAAAAGGCTCAGTCTACTGCCTATCAGTCAGTGTCTCCCAACAGCATCATTACTCTTTATTTACCCCAAAAAGCTGTGATTTGGAATGAGATGTCCCTCTGGCACTGGTTCACTTAAAGTCCAGTCTTCGTTTATGGGGGCTCATAGGCATCTTCAATTTGAATTGGGAGTAATTTTAGCTAAGCGTAAGAAAGAATGTTAAGAGGTTAATCTGCTAATCATGTTGCCTTTAAGTGCCAATCAAACATGTCATCTATAGAACTTTGATGAGAACATAGGCCTATTTTCCGTTTGGACTTTTTTAGGGATCATTAATGTATGCCCTTTAACATACTGTTATCATGGCTTCTGTGACCCCTACAGCGTCTGAACATCTGCAGAACATAGTGCACTATAATTACTAACTATAATTCTAGGTATTTTACTAGTTTACCACAACATCGAAATAGTTCTTCTATAGCAATGCACTGATAGGACTAAATGTACCTGCAAATGACTTTATGAATTATGTGAGTACTACACTGGAGGACACTTCTGTGTTTAAAAATTGGTTTGTCTCAGAACTAATATTCATTTATATTTTCTTTATCTGACAAGTTTTCAGTGTATGGCCTTCCACCTGTCACTGATCAGCTGTTGTTCCAGGCGTAATTAGTTTGACAAGTCTGTCAGATTCATCAGACTGACCACACCTGTCTGCGGCCATGTGCCAAACAGAACGTAATTGTCTAAGAGAAGACAAAATTCACTTTCTAAATATATCCCAAAGCTAATACTTTTAGAGTTTCATTAGAGGTTGAAGGAGCTACGATTAGTCTACTGTGTTTGTGACGGGAACTAGCCGGACTCAATTGTGCACAGAGCCAATTGGCTTTGCTCTATAAAAAATGTGCAGGATCATATATTGGTTCCTCAATCGCGGTTCAGCTGATGTCCCTTCGTGAGGAGAGTGAGCTCATATACTGCATGACTTTTCCATTCAATCAACATTTATTTGTATAGAAATGCACCAGCACTTATTTTCACACATTGCAAGTATACTTCAAATAAACTCATCTAACACAGCTTACTTATACAACACACTAAAATTAAGCTTCTACTTTGCCATTTTGCACTATATTAGGCTGGATATTGCTGAACCTCACATTACAGTATGTTTCCAGATACAGGATCCAAGATTAGGGGTGCCTTCACTCTTGTACTTTTTTGGTGCTGGTTTGTATCCTGATGTTTGCTTGGTTTGGTCCTGTTCTAGTCCTGGTTTAGTTTTGGCTTTGTCCATGCTTAATTCCGGGTTCAGTCCCAGTATAGTCAGAATTTTAATGTGGTGTTTGTGCTACTGTGACAGGATGAATACTTTGAAAATGTATTTAGTTACAGAATACTGAATACCTAATATTTTGTAACATATTCTGGTACATGGTCCAGTCAGAGCACTGTATTCTGAATACTTGGAATATGTTAACATCGAGTTGCATTTAAGTTATAGTGTAAAAAGGCAGCATTCAACTTAAAAACAGCTGAATGTTTGTTTCCCTGTTTGTTCTATATTTACTATCACTGACTGGAGAAGGGGAAAAGTGCACATGCTTCACCACAAGAGTGGTGTTTGTATTATTCTCACTTATTTTGTGCAGTTGAGGGCCTAAATTGTGTGGTCAAGTACTGCTATGTAATTCTTTGATTTTAGAAAAGTAACTGTATTGTGAATACCAGAATGCAGTTACTTAAAATCAGTATTCTGAATATGTATTTTTGGTACATGTATTCAGTTAATTCCCAACACCCCCCACAAGCCAATAGGCTAGTACACCAAGATTTAATATGGCATTATACAAGCACTATGCCCTAAAAAGGGCATTTACCAAATTTGTTTTCATTTTGCTAATTAGCAAAATGCATTGGCACTGACAGTAACCCTAATACGACAACACTGTTTTTCAGCTCAGCATTTAAATCCCTGTAATGCAGTAGTCTGCATGCAGTTATAGCATATGACTTAGCAATTCAGACTGAATTAACACTGTTTACAGTAAGAATATCATGATACAAGGAGTCTGTCATAATATCGCTGTGTTAATGTTTTGAGTATAGCCCTATTTTGCAGTATGGGTATTTTGCCACTATGACTAATCATCATGTGCCTGCACTATTATTTTCAGTTTTTTTTATTCCTCAACAAACAGCCACAAACGTTTGTTGTGCTTTAGAATCTTTGAAATCCCCACAAAGTCTATTGCTACTAACATCCATTTGTGCAATTACACTTTGCACTCTAATTCCCAATGCCAGTGGATGTTTCCCATCCTGCCATTGGCTGCCTTCCATGCCACTAAACAGTGTGTCACTCTAAAAGGCTAGCTAGTACAAGCTTAACGTGCTAGGACACATAGGGAGATGTCGAACACTAAGTTTGCAGATTAGATCTTTTAATCAAGCAGTGGCCGGCAGTATAATTACCGCTGTGGAGGAGGGATAGTGTCTTTGGCAGTGTGCCGACTACAAAAGTAGACAGTGATGTGAAAAATGAACTGTCTGTGCGTTGAAATGTGTTCCCTTGGTTTCTAATTTACTGTGTCTTAAAATGCCCTGTCACCCACCTGTTCTTGTAACCCCTGAATGAAGCTTTTACCATATTATGTGAAGAACAACTTTGTCCTCTTCCTTGAGTCCCTTATGGACTGATTTTCTGTTGAAATGGTCACGATTACTGCTTTATTGTATAAACATGACTTAATGAGTCCACACCTTATATTCCTGATATTTATTGGTTGCCAAAGCTGTGCTCATGCCTGTTACCCAACATTCTTGGCACTTTGCTCGCTCAAACCCTCGAGCCCTGAGCTGAAGTTTTAGATGGAGCATGGAGCATTCTTGTTCTCTTCAAGTTCTTTTGATGCCGCACTGTCCAGTCTTGCTGTTGGGAAATCTGTATGTGAATTATGTTCAGAAGTTTCATAAGATAGCTCTTTATGGATTCGTGCAATAGGGATACATTTTCCTCATGATAAGGCTGCTCAGTTTGCCCAAATCTATACTCTCCAAACTAGGGCCGCACAAAAGATTATTATAGTAGTCGACTAGTCAACAATCTGTATTTTTTCATTAGACAACAAGTCAAAAGATTGTTCTGTAGTACATTCAGATTTTTGAAATTCATAACCATCACAGGGTACATTGGGGAGATATTATTTCCCCTGCTGGCATTTAATCTGTTGCAAAAAAACAAGTAAGCGCTGCTGCATGAATTCACGATAGTTTTCTTCTGTTTGTTTTGCAAAAAACATGCAACTTACAAGGAGCAGAGAAGAGGCCCCAAAACTTTTGCTCTTTATATTACATTTATCAGAAGATAAGCATGGATGTGGCAGTCAGTGAGGTTTACATTTTAAGTTTATTGACCTTTTACTCAGAAGATCTCTAATGCAGATGACAGCTGTACTTGCATTGGCCTGCCTCTTCCAACGTTGGTACAAGAGTGACCACACTGTATACTATTCATGAAGGGCACATTTAGTAGCCAGTTAGTACACCCCCAGAAAGGGAACTTTCTCACCTCAATTTTGTCAGATGTGAACCAAATTTACTGCTGTTACAGGGGAATTAGGTTATGAAGTTTGATCTCAGGCAAATTTAAGTCAATGATGGACTAGTTGTCCATCAGCAAGATTGCAGCTCTCCACAGGGACCAGAAAGAGCTGAGAAACTGGAGTGAGAGTAGTGGACCGGTGGGCAGGAAGGTAAGGCCTTGTGAAGAGCCTTGGCCATAGCTCATCTGTCACAGCTCCCAAGACAGGAAATCAAAGCACAGCAGACCTGCCCGAGCACACCATTGGGCCAGCGCCCACTACAATAAATGGCCTGTCAAACGCTCGCCACGTTGCCAGTTTATTCAACGATAAATTTGAAAATGTCTGGATTTCCTTGCTTTCCGCTTCAGTGGTGCAGCCAAAGAGCAGTGGCAGCCCTCTCTGCTTTGCCGACCACTCGCCTTGGGGACTGCTGTGAGTGCAGGTCAGTAAAGTGTGTTACTAATACTCAACAGCAAACAGAAGCTCAACATACCACTGACCATGGCTTTAACCTGTTTACTGTAATGATTGATATTGTGATGATCAATCTAGATCAAATTTGAGCCATTTTGAGTGTCTGTCACTATCACCACTATCATTTAAAACACATATAAACATATTTTTGAGAAATAATATGAAATAAATGCTAGAAGGTCAATTCCATACTGTGGAACAACATTCAAGTCAAAGCAGCAACATCATGAGACAAGCAGGTGCCCACCACCTACAAGGAAAGTCTAGTGTAAAGCCCTCAGGCACAAGGCAGGATATTGACAGGTTTACTAAACACAATTGTCAATGCAGTAAGAAATGGTGAGTCATAACAGTGTAGATGGCTATTGAATCTGCTACTGAGTCTGTTTTGTGGCTATGGAAAGAAACTTAAAATTTCCTTTACATTTTTCCTTTCCTCTGAGTGTGCATCACATCACCATATTTGCTTTTAAATGATTATTGTGATAAGAATTAGGCAGAGTTTCTGTGGAGTCAGAGAGGTGTGATGTCTTTTTGTTATAATTTATAACTCATATAGATAACTAAAAAAAATAGTTATCTATAGTATATCTACATTTTGTTCAGTGTAATTGTAATATTGACCTAAAATGATTTAATGATAGAAATGGTTAAACTGACTTGTGGTTACTTGCAGTTCATTGAGCCCAGATGATGGACAAAAACAATTACATAATCATGCAGCAATCACTTAAAATACAACTTTGAGGTAACTGCTGATGATGGGAAACCATTATAAAATGGTTAAAGTATATCGCATGCAAGGGGTAGAGTGATGGCCTGTCAGGTTACATACCTATGGATGACGCTGAATAAAAGCAGATGGGATTTGTCCTTTTACTCAAACTTATAAGTAACTTTAAATGTTGGGAAATGCTCAATGATAATACGTAGTGGTAAATGCACAGGTCATTTTGGTCCTCAGTCTGAGTTATTCAGTCGTTCATTCAAGCATTCTGGGCACTTGTCATAATTAGCGCATCACGTTGATTTGTTTGAGTGCTGCAATCTGTCCGTGTGGACGTAAATAACTGTCCTGCAGAGGAGAAGCACATGTATCCTGTCAGGGCCCGGCTGCACAAGCTGTCGATGCCAATGACAAGGCTCTTATGAAATATGTCCACAAGCTGTGTCACTAAATTTCCAATGACTTGCACACAACGCAGCTCCATTCTTTTTATCTCCATGGGCAGTCTAATGCTGTGTCATTGTCTTACTGCTGATGTCAAGTTTTGTTTAACATGGTGTGTTTGATCTTATACAAGTAATATCTCCTAATGAGAATAATCACGCGAGCAAAATACAGTAGCTATACAAAAAAATTACAAAAAATATTTAACCTTAACCCAAGTCAAAGAGGCAGCTGTTTAAGACAACCGCCCAAACTTCCCTTTTCATCCACAGTCTCCCCCTCCTCCGCTCAAACCCTTGTGCACTCCATTTGCATTACACTGATTCAGGTAACTGTTATCAAGGTCATAGAGAAAATATGAGCCTTTAAGGTACGCCACCACAGTGAAGGATTCAGCTAATATAGCAGCCGTGCTAATCAACATCACCTACTCCGCCCATCAGCTCGAGATCTCTCACTGATTCATGCTCCTTTATATATTGGAAAATCAAAGAAAATTGTGATTGGAAAATTGATTGTAGTTTCCATCAGGAAAAATCATGAAGCCCTAATGTCCTCTGGGGTCTTTTCATGGTGGTCATGTCCAGACCATGCGGAATTGATGCCCAAGCCACCTCTGCTATATCCTCTTGACATAGAGGAGCATCCAAGCTCCACTTCTGATTGTGCAGTCTCCATGAGAGCATATTATTGCATTTGAAATTATATAACTGGAGCATTTCCCAGCCATTATGGATTTTCTGTGTGGGAAATTACGGACAATGCCCCCCAGTCTCATGCAATAGAAAATGTATTTATTGGCGTGCTAATTAAAACTATTGCAAAGAAGAACAGAAGGCATACATTGACTGACAAGCGTAAAGAAGTCGAACATCATTTGTTTTGAGTTTTTTTATTTTTTTTATTTTACTGCAGCTTTATTATTTTGCCTAAACAAACAACCAAGTGATGCACAGAAAATGCATTCTCATTCTGCATAAACCAAAGCCTTACACATGTAATTTTTGTGATGATTAGATTACCATTTTCTTTTCTTTTTTGCAGTTTGTCTAACAAAAAAAACACAAATTTGTGTTTGCAACACAAATTTGTGTTGCAGTTTTGATAAATCAAAATTGCAACACAAATTAAGGGGCATTTGTTTAAAGTTGTGCTTGGGATTACAGCTATGTGGTAACTGCTTCAAGAGCTGTATCAAACCAGACATTTTTTCATCCTGATAAAACATCAGCGCTGCTATTACGGTTCCTTGTTAATTTTAAACACATGGCTGGCTGTGTGGGAGTGGAAGTCTTCACAGGACATCAGTCTGATGAATTTCAAACTCTTTGGTTGCTATTCTCTTTTAACTCACTGAACAGCCCCTATCCATCCAAGCATTAAACTAATCAGAGCAGCAGAGACTTACTGTTTTTTGAAGTGAAAATTATCGTTTCTATTCCTGTCTTCTTCACAGGGAGGTCCTTTTTGATTATGACCTTGGCTGGAAATTGTAAGCAAATCATCCAGGGCTTGGTACAGTATAGGCTGTAGCAATAATAGTATGAGCATCTTTATAGAACAAAATGAAAAGACTTTTTACAGCTAAATCAATTTGGCAGCACAAAAAGCTCATATTTCATCGGTGCATGGGTATGAATTCATCTTGGCCTGTCGGTGTTGAATCCCTTGTGGTTGAGTGTAGCGGGCTGCTCTGTGCGTCAACGCATTGTTATTCTCTTTGGAGTGAACTGTGCTTGAAATGGCTGGATTATTGAGTGCTGTAAATAATTTGAGTAATGCAGGGCTTCTTCTTCTTCTTTCTTTGTAAGTACATTTGAATAAAACTTATCTTTTTATTATTGTTTCTCAATAAGCAGAAGTAGTGTTTGACCTTGTGGCAAGTAGTTAACAGAAGTATTAGTCACAGTAATGATAGATGGTGATGGCAAATAGCAATAATCAAATTTGAAAGTATGTAAAGTTGTACAGTTATTGTAAAGACTTTATTATATATTGTTTTTTATTGATACATTGTATATTTTACTGGGGATGAAAAATTATGATCATAGAGTGGTGGGAAAAGTATATAAATCTGTGTCTGGACTTGAGAATAGAGCATCAAAAGTCCCATATTGCTCAAAATTTACTCTTGTGAGCTTTTAGCCATGTTACCTCATCAAAAATACATCTGTCTACATCTCCAAGCTCAAAATGCTCTGTTACATCTTGTTCATGAACTGGTAGTTTTCAGGTTAACAGCTAGCTTTTACTCTTTGTTCAGTAGCAATTGGCAATTGCAGGGCTGGAATTATCCAAATGATTCTATTGAAGGTGTTTAGAGTTTAAAAACACAGTGGAGCATTTCCTGTATTATAACATGACATTACAAGAAATCAGTAGGGTGTGTTAAACATATGTGAATATAACACAACTCCAGGGATGTTTTTGATGAGGAAACATGATCAAATGGCTATACTTGACTTTGACTTGTGTGTATTAACAGTGCAGTTTTCTTTAGTACAGAGGTATTCTTCCAGCTCCCATGTGTCTTATCACTTCCCTTTTGCTGTAGGTTTCATCGTTGTTATAATGACACATTGCACTTACTCTTGCTCTACTCTTGTACTACTCTTGCTAACTGTCTTTGATTGCATCCAAATATGAAGAGCAAAGTGAACTCAAACATGAAGTGATTCACCGTGCCTTACATTCTGCTTAGCTAGTGTTAGCTTTTGGCTCTGGGCTTTGCTCAGCCGTAACAAATTATCTGTGTGTATCCTCCATTGTCATATTTTTGCAACCTGCACCACTGATCCAGGACGGAACTCTATCAAAAGGAGGCATTGTGAGATAAACACAAGTAGGAAGTAGCTAAGCACTGCTTCAGGGTTTGCAAAATTTCAAAACCCCTTGTTGTCCTTGGAGAGTAGGCACTTTAGATTTTGTAGGTCGAAATGAAATAAAATAGCCCAAATAAATCAACTTTTAGAACACTGTGAAAACAAACAATGATGCATTTTGTTATACCAGAATCATTTGTCCACTTTAATTACTGTGATAGGCTATAAGTTCAAATTGCCAACATGAAAAATAGTAAATGAAATTAGGCCTAAATAAAAATGTTTTTATTAATGTGAACCTCTGTTGTGGTGTGGCTTATTACCACAGGCAATAGCTAGGGCTGACGCTCTCTGACACTGCTCCTGTCTCTCTGGCACTGCTCCTGTCTCTCTGACACTGCTCCTGTCTCTCCTGTCTCTCTGGCACTGCTCCTGTCTCTCTGGCACTGCCCCTGTCTCTCTGACACTGTTCCTGTCTCTCTGACACTGCTCCTGTCTCTGTGACGCCGCTCCTCTCTCTCTGACGCCGCTCCTCTCTCTCTGACGCCGCTCCTGTCTCTCAAGAACAATGACTGGGTGCATGGCTCTTTCACGGGCTATTTTAACAAGACTCTGCGGCATCATCTGACTTTACAAGTTCTGCTTGCTCTGTCAGTTGCTTTCCATTAATTAATGCTGTCTTGACACAGACAGAAAGTGCAATTGGAAATTTAAACTTCAACTTTTTATTTGGAGGGATTAACCAAACCACAGTCCAAGCTGACAAATATGTAGTAACAGTAGCAGTAATAATAACAGTAGCTTGTTTATGATTTCATGAAATAATCTTTTCTAATAAAAACTTATATAATAAATACTAGCTTGAATAAATCATCCCGCTTCTCCCCACAAGTGACTAGAATGTCCTATCAATAACATGCCTGGCACAGAAGGGGAGTATTTCAGAGAATCTGGGGGTACAGACCTCCACCCAGTGGATCCTAATCTGCAGACCTCCACCAGGATGCACCTCCACTGAAATGTTTACTTTATAAACGGCTTAATGACACTTCCTATCAGTTGTTGCCTTAGTTCATTGTCTATTAAAGGTCACTGAAGGTGATAAAGCTCATTTCAACTGGTTTAGAGTGAAACACTTAAAGCATTTAATCACCAATAGATTAAATTTCGAGTTTAAAATGAACTGACATTGGTTTGTCTCTGCTCAACTCCGCTTGTATAGGTTAATTAGCAGTTTAAAACATGTCACAATCACAAAGAAAAACAGATAACTTTTAGCATAAGTCTACATATGCAAGAGTGTAAATAGTGTAGGCATATTAGATGTTGTTTGTTTGTGAATGTGTTGCCGTAGGTCCTGTGTCTGGTTAAGATTAGGGTTTGGGCATGTCTTTAGTGTAAAACAATATCAAGTTTTGTAATGTTATGTTGAAAACAGCAGCCAGGAACCAGTGGACTTTGATGGTCTTTTGGCATAGCTACTCTTTGTTACTGTTAGGAATCTATGGATGGTGGTAAGTCACGTGAGGATCCTCCTGGTAGAAGTTTGTGGGGTGGATCCTCTGGGTGGAGGTCTACAGTCAGATCCCTCAAATATTTCCTATTTAAAAGAGCTCTGGGCAATGTCACACAAAAGCAGCCCCCAATGTTAAAAGAAGTCTAGAGAGCTTCAGGTCCTGAACTGATATTAGCCCCCCCCACACCGCGATGCTCTCCTGTGAAACAATCTAGTCCTGTCGACTTTGGGCTGTCTCCCAAGGGTCCACCTTCTTACCGCTTGCTATGAGAAGTTTCAATTTGTCATTCCCTGTGGGCGGAGGAGTCCACACACCTGACACGAGAATTAAATTTGGGCAAATAGAGCACATCTTAGGTGTTCCAGCCCTCTTTCCTTCTCCTCTGCAGCCCCACTGGGTCTTTGCATAGTCAAGTGTGTGGTGCAGCTCTAAAAAATGTCAACAATCAACGTGAACAGTCTTTCTGAGGAGGAGGAAAAAAAACTGTCCTCGGGTTGTGAGAGTTGCAGCTTATTCCTGGAACCATGAATGCATGAATGTGATAGAATATTATTTGGTGTGTTTGGAAAGAAAAGCTGGTGCGTAATTTGGCAACAATTAAACTTTTAAAAACATTTGCTTTTATATAACAACAAAACCTTTATGTACCTACTTCTAATCCAAACCTCTAACCCTTACTACAATACTGACATGTTGTGGTATTGCAAGATGCAAGAAGTCTTACCCAAGCAGCACATACTAGATGCTGCATGGGGTGTTGGCATTGACTTTGTGATGTGTGAGTAATTTTTTTGTAAAATTATCTTAAAATAACATGCTGTGACCATACATGCAAGTGAGACACAGTGGTGACACACATTGTGCTAGTCCAAGCAAATTTAGACTAATTTCTATGCTTTGTTGGCCAAAAGTTTGTTTTGGGGTATGACCTGACTTGAGTAAAGCTTGCCAATAGATACATTCTCCCATCAGATTGCTGTGTCTTTGCAAATATTTGATTATTTGACAGTGTCTGTGTTCCAAGGGTTGTAAATTTTAAACATCTTTACTTCTTGCTTTTAAACTGCCAAGGCCCACAGTAGCCAAAGGTGTAAATGTAAAGTGTAAAGTAGATAAAATGCACTCAGATTTCTTTATTTTTGTCCATACTGCCTTAATATATACAATGTAAAAAATTTTACATGTTTACTGTGATATTTAACAGCCCTTTTGACTAAATTAAAGCTCCTGCGTTTGTAATAATCTGTCACCAGCAGTTAAATTTCTTTGAACAACCTAAACCTCTACTCCAGTATGTGCACTTGGAGGCCAGATCAAGGAATCCACACTTTCATCCCTTCTATTGACAAAATACATTTCTAGATTCGTATTTCACATCCAGCATATAGTTGGAGCCCCTGCCAAAAAGTTTAATCATATACTCTGAGAAGTCATGAGACCCTATGCCCTCAGCTTCTTATAATAGAGTGACTACTTTCTTCCCCCAGGCCCACCCCAGACAGGCTTGGACTGGAGATTGCATAGTTAGACACCATTACAAACCCCTGAACTTTAGCTGCTCTCACATACATATTGATGAAGCTTTGCTGTACTAGTAGAGTACCCAAATCAAATGCGACTAGTTACTATTCCGTTAACACACACATTGGATGAAATATTTTAAACTTTATACTATGTTATATTGTTGTCCCCTATCTATTGTTGTCCACACTCATGGCTCTATTAGCGTAACATTCATGTTACCTATTTGTTTCTATTCCCATTGTTCATTCCTGTTGCTGACAGCAGAGGGAGCTCTAACACTCAGATAGCTGGTTGGAAACAGATGTAATTTATAGTGAGTTTTCCAAATGTACATTGTTTTTAGTTAGAAAACGTGAAATACGTATCCAAAGGTGACAAAAAGCAAATTTTAAGTGGTATTAAAGCCAAAAGACTGAATAGTATGTGTTCTTTAAAACCTGCTACATTAGATGCTAGAACTCTTTAGCAAAAGAAGATCACAGCTATGTCTGGAAGTGCGTAGGATGGGGGTCAGTACAACAGCTGCCTTTTTTCACCTGGAGGACCATTACACGTTACCCACTGTGTGCCGGGCTTCAAATGCTGTTAAGATAATGAGATGCGCTTGGCTGGGGTATATGCTCAGGTGAATCTCACTGCTGTTTGATGGTGTCCCTGGTCGCTCAGTGCAGATATGGATACGGGCTTTCATTGAATATAGAGGATCGTAACAGGTCTTGGCTCAGTGGGGTACTACCACTCACACAGGAAGAATGGGTCTGAATGAAAAAACTGGTCTATGGAGGGTTGGCCTTTTAAACTTTATAGTATAATTTTGAATAGTTCTAATGCTGCTCTGCTTTCTTCTTACTACTGAAAAATATAAGTACTGTAAATGCTTTAACTACTTTAAAGAAGCACTATGTAACTTTTCTGGTTGGAAGCCACCACCTGCTTGCCTTCATATAAAGGGTTTAGCCTAGGCATTGACATTAAATGTATCTGTACCTTAGACAGAAGTTTTTATTGCTAAAAAATGTCTTGAAAAACATGCAATCTTCTTGTGAGTGGTTCGCCTCTTCACAGATCTGGCTTGAAACTTTGCCTGGTAATGTTGTGTGCCTGTGTCAGTGTAGATGTACAAGTTTAGTGACTGTGGAACATTGCAGCCATCTCCATGGACACATGCAAGTGGTAGATCCTCCACCAAGTAACATAGTGTACCTTTAAAGCTAGGACATTTTTTTAGTGTCTGATTGTGAGTTTATATTTAGATTGATGATTAAACTGTTATTTTACCTCTACATCTTCCTTATGGTATGACTATGAGGAGATCTAAGTAATCATTAGATTCAATAAAATTTATTTGCATAATTCCAACTCTTATGGGAGTATTATTTAGAGGAATTGCACTCTGCAGTCATGCTTCATTTGGCTTATATTGCTAAACAGTATGAAATGATTTGACATTTAGCAAATGCTCAAAACTAAAGACCCTTGTATTACATATGATTATGGTCATAATTACTATAAACACCACCATCTGTCAGAAACACACATGATTTGCACAGTATTTCCACATCCATAGCCTCATTCACAAGGCCTTTGTAAGATTTTGCTCTTAAAACGTATTTTATACTGGTCATAGTTATAAACAATTTACATCATTATAACATCGATTAAAGGAAGCCAAGAGACTGCAATCCTTTCAGACATGATTGAATAAGGCAAATATTTGCAGCGTTTCTTTCATCCCCCTGCCTTCTAAGATTAAATTCTACAGACCCACAAGCTTTTCTGATTACATCTTTCTCCCTCAAAGATACTGTAATGTCAATCAATGATGCTTTCTTTGTCAACCTGCTGAAGTGTCCTTAAGCAAGACTCTTGGCCTAGAATTTCTTGTGATGAGTTGACAATGCTGTGATGGCTACTTCATTGTCCAATCCAGGAGAGTGGATGAATGAGAGCCATGTTCAAGTCTATAGTTTTGTTCAAACAGCAAGTTGAGATGCAAGAGTTGTTTTACACCACCTCACTGATTACCTGCACTGTTAATATCCATATTTGGTACGCGGTTTAAATCTTACAGTGATCAAGTCTGTGTGCCAGTACATGCTGATATGACTGTCATGTTGTTCTAGCAGCTACATTCTCCTTGGAAGTAGCACTCATGTCCTCACAGAGTCACACAATGGAATGGAGATAATCACTCCAACTTGTTATTGTGTATAGTGGTGTGATAGCCTCTGATTTGCTCTTTTATGGGAGCCAAGCATGGGGTCTGTAAAACCAGCTGAAATTGTTCACAACCAGAGGCAGAAGGTAGTGGTAGGCACATTTCTAAAACCAACTTTAGTTCATTTATCCATTCTTAGTATCTGTATGCTTTTACAAGGTAGCTAGATGCCTCTCTAGAACTGAAACTTTTCTCTGTGATTGGTTTAATCTGCATGTAAGTATTTTTTTTTTTTTGTTTTTTTTTTTCACTGACCACTAAAAAAATGTCTTGACTTAAGTCTATCTTTACAAACCAAATTTTAAAAAGAAAGTCAACTTGCTTGACTCAGAGGAAAAAAGAAAATAATTACATCAAATTTCTCAAAAGCAGAAAACTATATATAATAGATTTAATAGATACTATTGGGAATGATTGTAAGAAGTAGAAAGGTTTCTTCTCAATAAAACCTTGTAAAACCATGCTTTGTCTTATTGGCCATTGTGTAATTACAGTCGGAAGAGGAAGAAGATACAGTTTAATTTGAAAATGGAATTGTTCTGTTCAGAGTAGCTCGTCATTTCATTTTATGGCAGATTCCCAGAGGGATCGCAAAGTCATTTTCTCTGCAACGTCTAGCTCTAATTCTGTGGGAGAAGTGCACAAGGGCAGGTGACGCCTGGTCTATCTGATACACCTCCTATCAGAGGAGACTACAAAACATCGTAATTAAAGAAATTAAGAGAAAGGAGGATAAACACAGATGAAGCAAAGGGAAGGGAAAGACTTAGATGTGATATGTAGCTTTGCATTTTTGGTCCAACAAGACTCTTATCACACCTGACTCTTATCAGCCCTCTGGGGCCCAGGCCCCTCTGAAAAATGACATTCCAAACCTCAGTATGACTATTCTGGTTTATTACAAAAGTAAAACAAAAAAATACAACAAAAGTTGCAAGTTCCAGTTGAAAGTGATGGATATTTTATATTTGATATTTATAGTGTTGTAAATGTATCAATAGGTATTTATAAAAAATGAAAGAGGTATTGTGTATTATTTTACTTTTAAAGCAATATGATTGGTTAATTTGCTTCTAAGCTTTGCTAAGCAAATCCAATCACTTGTTTGGTGTGTTATAATTTGTAAAATATCTGTTTGGAAGGATATATTTGTCATTACTCCTCTTTGGGCATGTGCCATGTCATTTTATGTCTTTTCAGTAGGACAGGACAAAAAACGTTATTATTGGACATGTTGGCTGAATTATACAGAATGACCAGAGCCAACCTGAAAGAGTAAGGTAAAGTATTTTGCCAGTTTTGCTACAAGTTCTCGCTCTCTTTCTGGATCTTCTTAACTATTTACCTAAATGGTTTCCTCTTGACAGCATCCTATTGTATGGGGAATTTAAAGTGCTAGTTTTGTGGATTGCTATTGGTCCTTTCACTGACAAATAATTTAGATTAAAATGCATTAGACACAAATGCGGACTCTAGACAGTAAAAATGGTGGTATTTGCAGACGTAGTTTGCTGATGTGGAGTGCATCTGATAAAAGTGCTGATATGTAGCGCTCTCTCAGGTCTTCTTCGAGCTGTTTCTCAGCCAGTGAGTGTGTATGCGCTGCCACTTGCTCTTGTATCGTCTTGTGATCCAATGATAAGGTCATGGTGCTGCCAATCACTGTTACAGCCCTTTAAAAGACTGGACGGTAATAAAATATGGAGTTGCCTGTAGTGTTAAGGTGAGAGCCTTGGAATCTTATTTTCTGATATTTTTTGCATGCCTATTGAGTTTATGGAGCCCTAAAGGTTATTGTGTAAGATCCAAGGTCACATTCATTAAAATACAATGCACTCTTCTTTCTCCATTATTCTATTGGTTTATATGAACTCAAGTCTCACCAACTCTACTGGTGCTATAGTTGCTATTGTAAAGCAAATATAGCAAAGCAATCCATGATATAATACTCCACTTCTCCATGTTCACTTATTGAAATAAGTTTATTTCATTCCAAAGGCAATTAAAAAGTGCATAGATTGGTAGTAATAACAATAAACAGTACTTTACTAAACCACATTAAACATGCATGAACTCTATATTATAAATGAATGCTTTTGAAAATCTTTTAAATAATGCCTGGTCAATAAATTCAGTGGTTTATAAGATATGCAACCATATAATTACTTAATAAAAGAATTGCTTAAGGAAAAAAACAAACAACAAAAAACATCTGTCTTATTCTACTTATTCTGAGGCGAAGTCATGAGGGCAGGGACTTCAAAATTACAACTCTGAAGACCATCTTGTTCTGAGCCTTAGCAGTCACTCATTTAATTTTCTCCAGATTGTTGCTATCACAGGTAGAAATCTGTAGCTCTCTGTACTGTTTTTACAAGTCCATAAATTATTACTGCACTTGATCGGAGCACGTACCACATGTACTCAGTGTTGGGAATAACAGAGTTAAAACTATACGGCGTTACTAACGGAGTAGTTTTTTTCACTAACGGAGTAATCTATTACTATATTACTTTTCCCAGCGTCCCAACGCCATTACCGTTACTGACAGTAAAATGTGGCACGTTACTATTAATTCAGTTCACTCTGCTCTTCATCAGAGCATCTCAGACGAGGAGCTGCAGCGCTGTTGTGTTTCTTTGGTGAAAGAGGAGGCTCGGGGTGAGATAATAGGCTTGTTTGAGATGAGCGAGCGGGCGCTCAGATAATCTCGTGAGAGCAAGGCTGACGCAGGCCGTGTCTCAATTAACCAAAGTGCCCTTAAATCCGCGGTTCGAACGGCGCATTTAAGTCGGGCGGTACTTCGACCCGCACTTCGAACAGTACATGGAACGGTGCATTTGGCGAACTGAGACACGGCCGCAATTTTTGAGCGAGGCGAGCACAGCAGTTCTCCACCGACTGCGGCCGCCTGCATGGACTACAAAACGCTTAATGGATGATGGGAAATGGTGTCCTGCCACACGTGCATTGACAGCTGATTGGGTCCGAGTGAGTTTTGATCAGAAAACGTGACGCCCTGACGCACGGCTGCCCTCCCCTTGCAACTTTACACAAACTACTCTACTGCCACATATTTGATATGGACATATGTTTAAATGTGACTCAAAGTGTCCAGGCTGTTGTCAGATATGGATCACTTATAAACAAATGCAATATAATTGCAATCTGTTTTCAAGTGAAATAAATGTTAAGGTTCACATCAGTTGTGTTTGTATTGTTTTAACAAAAGTAAGTAACGGCATAGTTACTTTGCCTTCTCCCAAAAAGTAACTGAGATGGTAACTCAGTTACTTTTTGGGAGAAGTAACTTGTAACTATAACTAATTACATTTTTTGAAGTAAGATGCCCAACACTGCATATTACTCACCACTCTCTTTCTGTGTGAATGAAGTGTAGTCATGCTTTTCATTGACACCAACCTCCTGTCGTGTGGATTAACTCCCGGACTCATGACGGAGAGCTAACCCTTTGGCACTGGCACTTTAACAGGCCGCTACCAGCGCCACCCCCATCTCATGCTCCACTCTCTCCTGCAGGGTCAGTGCATTGAGCCTATTCATTGCTCTGTGTTGAAGGCACTTTTGTCCTCTAGCACACTTCTGCACTAAGGGAGTGTTGGTGGGTAATGGATAAGAGTTGAGTCTGAAGCTCAGTAGAGTTTGTCATTAGAGACCCCTGGTCAAGGTAAACATTGCATCTCTAAACCAAAAAACTACAAGTTGTATGAGCTATCTATTGCAACGTTCGATATCTTCCTAGGGCAAGCTTCTGAAGGTGGAATATGCAATGCAAATTCATTTCACTTACTAGAGATATGGATTTTTGAAGATAGAATGAAACGTTGGTTCAGGCATCCAGCTAACATTCTGAAGAGATTGCTGTATTACAAAAAAAAAAAAAAAAAAGTTGATTAATTATATCTTTTTCTGCTTTTTGGACCATTCATTAGGTATCAGCTTTATTATGGATCCATAAGTTTACATTTATATATTATATTGTATGCTCTTAGTCTTATAATTGTGTTGCTCATTTCTTAATTGCATTATTTTTATCAATTGCAATTTTTTAAGTGGAGTTCAGAAAAGGTCATTAAATGAACAGTCAATGGGGAATCTAATGTCTCTTTACTTTTATTTATCCCCAACGAGTACCTCTGATCCTCATTCTTTCACTGACACTCCAACTGGATTAGGAGTACACATTGGAAAGATAGGAGATTATATATTGTTCTATCCAATTTGAAAACTACAATTTTGCTACGATGAAAACTGGACTAGCCTACTAAAAGCTTGGGATGGAACATCAAAAAAGGCCCTCACCATTGTAATCCACCATGTTTGAAGTTTCAGTGCAAAACGCCCAAGGTTGTATTAGCACAAATTATATAAACAGAGTAGGGGAGGGGACGATATACGAAAATATCGTTAATCGCGATTTAAAAAGGTCCGCGATAATCGTGGCGTGGCATATTTTTTAAATAATCGTGATCATTTGCGCGTGATTATTATCGTCTTTACGGCACCAGACTGCCTCGTGTTTCTGGTTTCAATACACGTTTATATGATAGTTAGGTGTTTGCCCACAAGGGGGGCCTCTGTCACAGCAATGACACTTGTATGTGCCTGTTCTGGTGCAAAGTATGCTGCCGAAAAAAAGTTGCAGGTCCGAGGGTAAAACACGAGCAACATGCACGCGCATTACGAGACAATCATCTGCATTGTTTGACAAACTTGAGCTGAAAATATTCATCGTAAGTGACATAAACTATTGAATGTAGATGTGTTGGTGCAGCGCTAGCTAAACAGCATTTTACAGACACACACACGATATATATTTACCTACAATCATGTCAATAGCAGAATAAACCACGCTTACCAATTGAGAACAGCATCCAGTCCATCAAAACATAAGCTCCTCTCCTCCTGAGTCCACAGCCGTCTTCACTCTTTGACACGAACCGCTCAGGGGTCAGAGATACCGCTAGTTTAATTGTACAAACACCCACAGTGTCCTCGATCGCGTACTTCCTTTGTTTTGTCCATTTCATCTTGTTTAGAAGCAAAACAACAGCGCATAGAATGCGCGCGCATTAAACACGCTTCGTTTACGTACTCGGGTAAAGTCCGTCTGTTTACGGAAAATCTCGGCATGTCACACACGTGCTCCGCTGCTCATTGGCTGTAAGACAGAAACGTCCACTAAATGTGTGTGATGTGATTGGTTGATTCTACATGGGGGAGAGTGGGGCGTAAACTTTCAGTCATCTGTAGCACTTATTTGCTGTTTGCGGCTCCAGTGACCCACCAACTGCCACTTTCCATTGGACAAAACACTGGTGTCAAATCAGAAGCTAACACGTGTTGTTTAGCTTGAGAAACAAAAGTCGGCGCTGTCTTAAGTTATTATGCCTGAAAATCGACTAAAGAAATGCAAAAAAGTAAACGGACCAGGGCTTTTGTGGTGGGAATTACTTTTCCTGCAGCAAGCAGTTTCGACATGGAGATGTCTTCTTATTTTGTGGACATGATTCTTCAGTGGATTATATTCTCTGGACCTGTGCCGAACGAATGAGACTAACTTTGTGGGAATATGTTGATGTTGACAGAATTCAGAGCCCTCAAAGGGAGATAGTGAAAGTCCAAATCCGCATTTTGGCTTTTCTGTTAAAAACTTCTTTCTGACAGCACTATGGTGATTCCAGGTGAAAATGTTTACCCCATATCGAAAAGACGAGCTCGTGTAGCTTTCATTTGATGTGTAGATGTTTGCGTGGGTGACGCAAAAGTACATGTAACATTCATGTAGAGTTTGTAAAGTAGGCCCGCGGGCGTTGGAACGTGACAAAGTAATAATCATGGCGATAATATCGTTAATCACGAATTATTTTGGTTCACAATAATATGTGAGTTAAATTTTAATATCCGTCCAATCCCTAAAACAGAGTAATAAAAGAGCCATGAAACAAACTCAAGAAGATGCTGGGCCATAATAAATATTATTCCCACTATAGTGTCAGAATACTTTTGAAGTGAATACTTTAGAAGTTGAGTATTGGATCGATTAAAGTCTCAATTGGTTGAAACATAGGACTAGGCTTTAGTTGGGTACTATAGTATTTTTGACACAAGTCGACCACACCGTGAAAGTTTATTACCCTGGAAACCGCTACATCCTTGTCTGTGTGAGTGTAATCCTCAGTAAGGACTCCCATGATCAGAGTCTTATGAAGGAGAGAGACAGTGACCTCTGCTCAGCTGTTCTGGGTACACCAGCCGCTGTCGGCTACAGTGCATCACTCGCCGGCCTCTGTCCTCGGCCTGTCCGCGACATTGTATTAAATGTCAAATATACGTCCTTGGCCGTCAGGAGTCGGAGGGGAGGATAGTTATTATTAAAGTGAGCCTGGAAATCCTCCAAAAGTTTAGTTTTCGTTAGCTATACGTAGAGTTTCCAGTATGTTTAGCTCATTTTTCCTCTAAAGTGGCAAAGCAATGGGCACCTTATTAAAAGGCCGAA